>SSNP01000085.1:909786-943739 GCA_006937955.1 Pachypanchax playfairii
CAGACACCACTGCTGGGAGTGTTCGCCGCTCTACCATGTCACAGCAGGAGAAACAGCTGATTCCGCATGTTACGGTACTTGAATGTGCTGTGGACCAGTGTCTTGCACTCGGTCGTCTTCTGGGGCTACGCGTATTTCCAAACCTGGGGGGGCGTGGCTTAGGAATTCTACCCGACGGGAGGGGCGAGAGTTCTGTGACTTTGTTGACAGTCTAAGCTAGGCAATCTGAAATCTCAGGGATATCAGCTTTAGGTCAAAAATCAAGTCCACAATGAAAAACTTCCAATCAAGAGTCTTAATGTGGGATAGAAAATGCTTCAGGTGAGCTGATTGATCATCGCTGCTAATGTCGTTTCTGAAAAACACCTTAAGTCCACCTGACTGCACACTAAACATCAAAAAGCTCCTCCAGCGCTTAACAGAGGAGGTTTGGGACTTTGGGGCCTAAAAAATTAGAAGCAATTAGATGTTGGATGTAATTAAAGCTGCTTCATTTGTTATAATCACATTAGATTCCTGATCATGGGCAGCATGTCCATGGATTTCCACCCAACGGGATTCAGGAGGATTGCAAATGTCAAGAAATCTTTTAAAGGACCTCAACAAGAACTAAATCACCTTTTTATTTCTTTAATCTCAGGTGGTGCAGCATAAAACACCAGAAGGTCAGATATATTTATGCTTTTTAAGTTAATTAGTGCATATTAGATAACAGCTTTCAGCTAATGACATTAAGTGAATTAGTTTAAGTGATATTTTAAAAAAGCATTTAAGGAAATCATGACAAAAACAGTTACTTTTGCTTGTTTCTTTACATTCTTGGATTTCCAAGTTTTAATGTAGATCCGTTTTATTCCTTCTGATGCCTTGAGTGAATAATGGGCATTTCTCTGATCCGTGATTTTTTTTTTTTCTTAGAGGGATTAAAATGTTCTTCTTTAAAAATTAAATTGTCAAAATAAGATTGAAAATAATAATTATATGTACTGGTTAAAGTCTAGTTTCTGAAATATAGAAACAAACAGAAGAAAGTGGCTGAAAATAATCAATAAAGTGTAGCAGATTTTCCCAGGGATTGTTTTTATTGCAGCTCAGGCAACAATCTTTACATCTGCATCTTCAGATATCGAGCTGTGGATATATAAAAAAAAAGCAACATAAGCACATTGATGACTAAAACAATGTACTGATAATTGCTCATACATCTCAGAGAAAAATAAAATAGCCAATTCTGATGCTGAACTCAAGGAAAAAGCAAATTTTGAGTCATTTTAGTTTTTTAGTTTTGAGAACGTGTCTATTAAATCACTTGAAAACATTTCAACTGATCACAAAGGCAACGTGGCGACGCCGGCTCTCATGCACCTGTCTTTGAATAAAAGCAGACAGAAAGCACGTATTAAGTCTTTAAAATCTTTGCACTGTCGACTTAATTCTGTCAGAATTGATTTTTAGATCCTTTTATTAATTTAGAAAGCTCTTAGCAGACATTTTGTCCTGCTTTCCTTTTAGAGTTGCTCTGATTTTACCTTTAATCTTCACGTCTTGTGGAAGGAGGCTTTTAATTATTCCCCAAGTGAAACTAACAATAAATGTTGGGACCATAATTTCCCAACATGCTTTTCTTCTTGAGAAGTGGCAGAAAAAAAACCAAATCTTATTGCTGGATATATTCTTCAAATGTTCCTTCAAATGCAAATAATCTAAAAAAAAAACAACAATTTGTTGTTTGTTGTAAAAGATCAAAAGGGAATGAGTTTCTGAAAAATAAAAGGTTTTGCATATTAATCTAAAGCTGCAGCAGCTGAACTCAAGACTCTCCCAATCAGAACCAAAGCAAAGCTGAAACAGAAGGTTTCTCAGCTGTTTTCTTCTGTGCTCTATATAAACAAACCAGGGTGACATTTAACCACCTGTATTACAACCAGGTGCAACAGAAGTGCTCGACTGAATACCAGGTTCTTATCTTTTCTTCTTGTTTCTGCTGCAGAAGGTCACGGGATCAGTTCTCATTTTACAAACATAATGAGTGAACAAGAACCAAAAGGTCAAGAAATAACATCGAGTTNTGCTGGATATATTCTTCAAATGTTCCTTCAAATGCAAATAATCTAAAAAAAAAACAACAATTTGTTGTTTGTTGTAAAAGATCAAAAGGGAATGAGTTTCTGAAAAATAAAAGGTTTTGCATATTAATCTAAAGCTGCAGCAGCTGAACTCAAGACTCTCCCAATCAGAACCAAAGCAAAGCTGAAACAGGAGGTTTCTCAGCTGTTTTCTTCTGTGCTCTATATAAACAAACCAGGGTGACATTTAACCACCTGTATTACAACCAGGTGCAACAGAAGTGCTCGACTGAATACCAGGTTCTTATCTTTTCTTCTTGTTTCTGCTGCAGAAGGTCACGGGATCAGTTCTCATTTTACAAACATAATGAGTGAACAAGAACCAAAAGGTCAAGAAATAACATCGAGTTTGATGTACATATACAAACATTCTACACCTTTTGTTTTATCAAATTGGACTTGAAAAATCAAATTCCAAACAAATTACTAAAACATTTAAAGTTGATACTTTTCATTTGTTTTTTTATAACCTGATTTCCTTTTTTCTCTTTCTGTGTTTGTTTTATGATTGTGGGTTTTTGTTCTGTTTGTGCACATTTATGCACCATGACTGGGTTTTTAAAGAGGCTTTGTGGTTATTTCTTAAGTATTAACCAGTAATATGAAACATTTTATATCTAAAAAACGTCAGGAAACACTGATTAACAGACCTTTCAATCTGTCTGCATTAAAATTTTGGTGGTTCCGGCTCCTTCCGTCAGGCTTCGTCAGCAGCTCGGCATTTTCAGTGTTTGAATTTGCTGGACTCTGATTGGCTAACAAACTAGCCTATGAGAGCAAAGAATACTGTTTCCTGCCCCGCTGCACATGGCAACATCAGATGTCGTGTTTTCCTGTTTGTTACGTCTTATGCTACAGCTTTTAGCCAGCAGCATGCTAGGCGTGGTTTCAACTGCGGGAGCTGCCGAATACTAACGAACAAAGGAGTTGTGATGAAACAAATACAGGCTGTTCGAACTCGGGAGAACTCGGGTTTTATTGCCACCTGCGTAGTTTGAGAGATTAAAACTGAAAGAGAAGTTGTTGACCTGTTTTCACACCCACTATGAAGGTAAGAACACCTGTGGAGCTAAAATATTCAACAGAAACCTCAGAAAAACTGTTTTTAATGGCAGGGCCTCTTTAAGACTCCTGTCCTGATGAAGGATTTAGCTTTTCTGATGTGATTATACTGTATTTTGCCAGTGCAAGTAAAATATTAAATATTAAAGGTGCAGTAAGAATGTAAGAATTAGACCTTCTGGTCAAATCTAAGTCCCGCAGTTTATGTAGTAAAACAAACCTGTCCGCTCTCAGCCACTCACCCCCTCCCCTCCCTGATTTTTCTGCTGGGTTGCCAGTTCTGATGTTGATCCTTGTTTTGTTTCTCTTGCATTTGGTCAGTTTTTTGGAAAGATGCCGTGTTTTTTTAGGTTTACTACAAGTTACGTCAGAGCTGCTTCTTTTACTCTTTACTGCTGCTTGTGTTGAAGACTTAGCATGAGAGTTTCTTTGTAACTTTATTGTATTTTTGATTTCCTAATGAACTCAAACTTGACTGATCCTGTTTGGTTGACACATGTACTGTGAAGACATGCTGGTTCATGTGCAGAATAGGATGAGATGAGATTGATTTTACTGAAATAACAACCGTTCCACACATTATACGACCACATAGGTCAATTTTGAAAACTCCAAAAAATACGACCTGTGAGAGCGTTTTCAAATGACCTGTTGGAGCGTTTTCCGGGCTCCGCAGCGACGTACTACCGACAACACATACGCGAGGTTTCGCTCTGTTCAGCCGAACTAAACAAAAATTCTGCAGCATTTTAATTTTAATTCTGCAGCATTCTCATTTTAATACGACAGTTCGCTTTAAAATGTAAAAATACACATGGACACACTGTAAAGCCGAATATTTCACGTTAAAAAGCGGAACGGTTAGGGCTCGCAGATAGGGGTCGCATACAGAATATAGTGTCGTTTTCAAAACATACCAATGCAGTCGTATTTCTCGTGAGGTCGATTTTCACAGAAAAAAAAAGTTCAACAAGAGAAGTTTCTTCAGAACCTGCAGTTACGATCAGTGATCTACGATTACATCAGGAACTGATGCATCACAACGTGCTGTGTAAAACTTCTGATGGAAATTCTACATTTGTTAAATTAGACACCTGGAGTAAAGCAGTGAGCAGGTTAAATAAGAAATTATATTGTTTTCCTTTTTTTTCTCAGCCAGTTAACCAAGAACGTGCTGGGCGCTACTTTATTAGTTCATCAGTTGTTTTTTTACACAGTCAAACTGTTTTGTTTGAATTACACTTTTTCTGTATCTGCAGAACCAAACCTTCATGTGGCCGAACAAAGAAGCTGATTATTTAAATGTCCAGGTAACTGTTTAGATAAAAAGCTCAGAAACTAAATTAGATTGTTTAATAATATTTTTGAAATATTCTTAAATCAGCTAGCAGTGTATTTTAAGAGCATTGACTCTTTTTGTTAATTTCATCAAAATTATTTGATAATATATTATATAAACATACTATATTACAAAAATAAATATTTCATTACAGCTATTATTATTCATGTAATATGGAGGAATTTATTCTAGTAAATAGAAAACCATTTACTCCATTCAAGCTAAAACAAATTTCTTACAGAGGCCCTTCCATTAAAAACAGTTTTTCTGAGGTTTCTGTTGAATATTTTAGCTCCACAGGTGTTCTTACATTCATAGTGGGTGTGAAAACAAGTCAACAACTTCTCTTTCAGTTTTACCTCTCAAACTACGCAGGTGGTGATAAAACCCGAGTTCTCCCGAGTCCGAACTTCCTGTATCTGTTTCATCACAACTCCTTTGTTCGTTAGTATTCGGCAGCTCCCGCAGTTGAAACCCCGCCTAGCATGCTGCTGGCTAAAAGCTGTTAGCATAAGACGTAACAAACAGGAAAACACGACATCTGACGTTGCCATGCACAGCAGGGCAGGAAACAGTATACCTTGCTCTGATAGGCTAGTTTGTTAGCCAATCAGAGTCCAGCAAATTCGAATAATGAATTTGAACGAGCTGCTGATGAAGCCTGATGGAAGGAGCCGGAACCACCCGAATTTTAATGCAGACAGATTGAAAGGTCTGTTAATAAGTGTTTCCTGACGTTTTTTAGATATAAAATGTTTCATATTACTGGTTAATACTTAATAAATAACCACAAAGTCCTGAAATTTGTATGAAATGGCCTCTTTAATCTGAAATATGTTGCAGCGTCTGCAGAGACGCATCTGTTGTTTATGTCTTTTGCATTAAGCTGATGATATAAATATACGAGCTTGTACAGACCTTTATCACTGTGATACTGGATGTGATGACTCACGTTAGAAGTGGTTCCTGACGGAACAATGAATCACAAATATCACCATGTGATTCATGTCTGTTTTACATCAGACTGACCCGTGAGAGAGAGCAGGAACAGGGTCTTTAGTCTTATATCCAAATATTCTGTTACGTGCCTGAAACAACACAGTGAATGTGTCACTCTCCGTGAGGTTGATATCCCGGGCTCAGCAGCTGAAACGCAACAAAATCTGAATTTCAAATCCCAAAAAATTTGCCTTAACTTGCAATTTAAGTCCAAAACTCTATTGAAAAGATAAATATGATGCATATAAAAAACTGAGACGTCTTTAAAAAGCCAACGCTCAAGCTTTTTCCCCTTATTCTCCTTTCCCTTCCTGCAGTGCATGTTTTAATAACAGTGATACTGCTTTTCTGAAGCAGCCAGGTTTTTAAATTCACCTCACGTTTTAGTCCTGCAATTTAACTTTCTCTTATAAGAACCTCTGTGTTGTCTGCCCCTGATCTGAATCATTTCATGTCTGGTCGTTAAAAACAAACTAAAGCTAATTATAAAATGTAAAAGCTGGAGGTTAGAACATGTGGGTTAAATGATCAGGTAACTCAGCTTACTTTATCAGTTTGGACACACAGCTTAAAGCTTGTTGAATTTAACATAAATATCAGATCTCAGATCTCTCTCTCTAGTGCAAACAGTTAATTTGCCAAATGTGGCAGAGCTTCTTGTGGTGAAGTAGAAAGAAAATAAGCTAGAAAGGTGTGAAAAATGTTATTCACACACTAATAATTTAGTAACTTCCAGTTAATAAAATGCAAATGAAGTTAACTAACAGACTTTCATTTTTTTTTAAATAATATCAATATTTGATGTGACCCACCCTCTTCGTTGGAGCAGCACTGATTCGTCTTGGTGAGCTTGTACACAGTTTGAAGGATTAAAAGGAGGTGCATGTTTAACTAATTGTACCAAACAGGTGCTGATTAGCAGCATCTTCTGTCATTAACTCCAAGAGAAACAGCTGTTTGTGTAGGAGGTTTAAAACTGGATGAGAATCAACTGAAATCTGCTACTAAGGGGAGTTTAGGGGTCATAGAACATGGATAAGAGTGGAGACAGTAACAAAGGGTAAAGATTTCAGAGCAGACTGGGGTTTCAGTATGGTGGAGCTCTTTTGAAAAACCACAAAAAGGCCAAGGAAATGTTGTGTGGCAGATGAAAGACATCAACCCGACATCCTTTCAAAATCAGAAGATGTCAAGCTTTTCAGTTTAAAACTGGCACAAGCCTTCAGGGTCCAGGATTGTCCATAAAGACGTCTGGCTGCGCGTGTTCTTCAAGGAAGGATTGCAGAGCAATGAGACCCCCCCACCAAAAAAAAAATATCTGCTGAAAAAATGTTAGTAGGTGAACCAACAAGTCAATATTTAGTTCATGTTGTCTGCTGTGAGGTTAGAGAATGGTGCGTTAATGAGAGTCTGCAGGAAACGGTTAACTGTGATGGAGGCTGCAAATGCAGTTGGAGATTCAATCAGAATCATGTCGTCTTCGATGCTGACAAATGCAAACCCAATTCCCAAAAAACCTGAACACCGTAAAATGTAAATGAAAACAGATGGCAGCGATTTACATGTTTTATTTTGAAAAGAACATAAACAACAGATCAGATGATGAAACTGAGATATTTCATCATTTCATAGAAAATATTAGCTCATTTAGAATTTGATGGCAGCAGCACTGATAAAAATAAAAAAAAAAGTTGGTACAGGTTGATGTTTAATGTTGTGTAGCATCTCATCTTCTTTTAACATCTGTCTGTAAACATCTGGGAAGTGAGGAGATCAGCTGCTGGAGTTTAAGGAGAAGAATGTTGCCTCATTCTCATCTGATGCAGGATTCTAGCTGCTCAACAGTTCTGGGACTTTGTGGCTGAATGTTTTGAATTTACTGCTGAGCTGAATGTTTTCTGTTGGTGAAACATCTGGACTGCAGGCAGGTCAGTTCAGCCCACAGACTCTTCTCCAGACTGTTGTAATGATACAGGATGTGGTTTAACATTGTCTTGCTGAGATATGCAAGGTTTTCTATTTCAGCATTGATGGAATCTTTCTAGATGTTTAAGCTGTCCACCTCATAGTGAATAATCCAACCCCACACTATCAGAGATTCAGGGTTCTGAACTGTTTGCAGACAAGCTGAATGATCCATCTCCTCTATAGTCTACAGGACATGGTGTCCATACAGTAGTTTCCATAAAGTATTTCTAATTTTTAGATAGAAACAGAAATCATCCATTCTGTTTTAAAATGAGCATTTTACACAGTATTGCAACTTTTTTTGGAATTGGGGTTGTACTAGCAGATACTCATCCCTCATTCAGTACCATCAGTACCATCAGGGAAGCATGTTAATGGTCCAGCAGAGCAGGCCCAAACATACAAGCAGCATCAGTAGGATCTATTTTTAGCATTAAGCAGAACAAGTAGTCCAGCGAGTGGCCCACACAAAGCCCGGATTCTAATATCACTGAAGGAGACTTGGATTATAAGAAGAAACAGAAGGATCAGAAACACCCACAGAGGGTCTGTGGTTGGTTCTCCAAGATGTCTGAAACAACCTGCCAAGTTCCTTTAAAACTGAGAGCAGAAGAGCTGGTGTAGTTAGGAAAGCAACGGGTGATCGCACTAAATATTTTCTGTTCATATTGATTAAACTAACTGAATACAGACATGTTAAAGCCTTCGTCCTGTATAGCATTTCATTTTTCTAAAAATTAAACACAGAACATGCAGCAAGTTTATGGTGATAAAATATGTCAAAATGTTAATTTTAATAATCATTAGTAAATGTGTGCAGAATCATTTCACATTGTGTAATTTGCACCGTCTTGAGCCATCTTACTGTTAGTGCTGATAATTTCCACATAAACTGACATTCCTCAGGTGATGCTGCTCAGGACAAAGCAGGTTTGGAAACGACAAGGAGAGATTTTATTTTGCAATAATACACATTTGCTGAATGTTGCTGAAACAACTTTGCTGCAGCAGCAGCAGAATCTTTCAACTCCCTGTTCCTCACTTGCAAAAACCTAATATTCACCGCAGCCTGTCCACGGTGTAACATGAAGTGGACGGATCTGAGGACAAATAGTCACGTGGCAGGACATTTGTTGACATATTGGTAAAAAGAATGAGGACCAAATATTTGAAAGTATGACTCGGTGGAAGTACAAATCGACCTGAAGCCCCAATAAGCATCTCAGGACCACTGAGAATATTCACTTTATGACAAACACACATTTTACTTGTAGGAAACAGGAAACATAGTAAACAGTGCTGACTCAGACATTTCCATTAGATCATTACGCCAAAGTGATCATTTGACTCCAAACTAATTGGAATATTTATAAAAAGTGAGATTTCAGGAAGAATGCGTACAAAGAAATCCACCCATTTCTCATTTATATGTCTTTTTCTATACAGATGTTTATATTCCACAATGTGACCATCACGGTACCGGAGAACTTCACCCAGTGCACCACTCACGGCAGCTTTATCCAGCGCTGGCAGGAGACTCTGTATAACATGTTCACCTTCACATGTCTCTTCCTCATGCCCTTGGTCATCATGATTTTCTGCTACACACGAATCCTTATTGAGATTTCCAGCCGAATGACTCAGAGTAACAGTAAGTCTTTTTTTTTTGTCAGCTGGGGTCAGAAACATTTCTCAGAACCTACAGATGTTGTCTTTCTTCTTCTCTAGTTCTCTCAAGAGACATACATCTTCGCCGCTCGCACAGTAACATCCCCAAAGCCCGGATGAGGACTCTTAAGATGAGTATCGTCATTGTGACCTCTTTTATAATCTGCTGGACGCCGTACTACCTGCTCGGTCTCTGGTACTGGTTGTTCCCTGAAAAGATGGAGGAGACGGTCTCTCATTCACTCACTCACATGTTGTTTATCTTTGGCCTCTTTAACGCGTGTCTCGACCCCATCACGTACGGTTTGTTTACAATCCACTTTCGCAAAGGTCTGAGGAGACGGAGTCAAAGTTCCAACACGCAGACCGAATTAGAAAACAACACTTGTCTGAGGCAGATATCCTGTTTGTCGTCTCACAGACAGATTGTGATAAGCGGTCAAAGTAAACACACTGAGGAGGTTAACGATGACAGCGACTCGAAAAGTGCCTCAGGCCCAAACATCTCCGTGAGTAAGATCTAATCCTTTACAGCATTTCAGACAGGAAAGTTCCTCATTATCACGTGATGAGGATGAATTCAACATCCCAAAGAGGTGATTGTGGATTCTAAATGTGTTGAAATAAATCTTACCACTAGTTTTTTTAAAGTGGTTTGTCTTCGTTAATCCTGACTGGATGTCATCGATTCGAAATGTAGAATTTAAAGTGTCAGAGTGTGACGAGTTCAACGTCCTGAACTCTGCTTGCAAACTGCATTTTAAATTCATGATGAGCTAATGATGAATACATTTAAAGTTGCCAAAGTTGCACCAGTTCTGTATGTACTAGTGGTTTTATTTTAATAAATGGCCTATTTTTGACTGTTGAAAAACGACTTATACACCACATATGTATAAAAATTGTTTGTATACGACTCAGTGGCACGATGTCTGAAAAGTGTAAGAGTAATCCCAGAGTAAACGCCAGGCCTCAAGGTTAACCTTTACAAAATGTCTGTAACAGGAACCGAGAATTTCTTTTATTTCAGAACAACTTGTCAGAATTCTGCAAAGCTGTTAAAGTCCTGCTGTGCAGTTCAGCGTGCGAATAACATGTTCTTATTCTTCTGACATTTAAAGCAGAACTAAGTAAGTTTTTTCACCTCAATAAATGTTTTCTAGAGTCCCTGTGGGGGTAAACAAGGACTTGGCGGGGTGATTCGTGGGTCCCTCCCCTCCCTCCGGGGTCTGTGTCCTGAAAGCAGCACTTGCAACTTTCAGTGGATCGGACCCGACTAATCTCACGAGAACAAACCTGCTTTACGGCACTCACACTCACGTACATAAATACAAGCATGAAGCCCTTGCCGTTGTTAGCAACGCCACCCTTAGGAGCGCAAAGATGACAATAATACTCACCTGTCGAGACATTTTCTTGGTTTTGTTTTTCTTTCTTCTTGCAAAAGCGTTCTCTGCGCGTTGTTGTTGGGGGGGCGGCGGCGGGGTGGAGGGGGTGGGGGGTGAGTGGGGGGGGGTCTGCGGCGGCGGCGGGGGAACGTTACGACAGTGAGCTTTCACAGGGGACCAGTAGGGGGAGAGCGAGAGCAAAACTTACTTAGTTCTGCTTTAACTGCAGTTTTATAAACATTAAAAAATAGTCAATCCCTAAAGTCTCACACGGTAAGATGTTGCAGGGTAAAAGACGATGTGACTTGACAATATAACAGCAGATATTTTAAGCTGCTACAACCTGTTAATCATAACATAGCATTAAAAAGGAAAGTATTTGTGTTTGGAGGATTGTTTCTGTGTTATAACTAAACTTTTTCTGCAATAAATCTCATATACAGTATATTGAAATTCTATGAAGAAAACATATTTGTAGGTTGAGTTGCAGAGTCAAGTATGTGGAAATTAATTGTCTCTGCCACTGCAAAGCAGCTTATTTTGCTGTAGCATCAGTCATATGGGGAAGAACTGTTCACGTGCAACAGCCTGGCTCCGCCTCCAACCAGCATTTGTTGGTCACTCTGGCACAAAGAGCACATCCAAGGTGAATCTACAACTGTTCAGTAGGACTGAGCTGTATGTGAGCTTTGATGACAAACCTTGTATTTCCAGTGAGGGACATGACGCCCCACACCATCATACTACCACCGCCTGAAGCTGTGACTTTATTCAGGCAACATTCAGCAGTGTTCTCCTCGTCTTCTTCACACTTTGATCCTTCGATCCAACGCTAGTCCTGGTGCTGTAACAGGTTCCATGTTCACAGGTGTTACTAATAAAGGAACAGTCAGCCACTTGATTATCAGCACCTGCATCACCACAAGCTTGAATAAGATGCTTTGTACAACTCTCATACTGAGCTCTGCTGCTCAACCCACAGATTTTCCTTATAAACGAGGCTATTTAAACATAGCAAAAGATTTATAACCGAGAAGTTTTGCCACAACAAAGAAATAATCACCCAAACGCAAAGTTCCTCATTTAACAAGATCATGAAGGGACCTCGATTTTAAACTATATTTTACGTTGAAGAACCAAATAAAGATTTACTTGTGAGTTCTCTGACTGAATTTACTTAAAAATATATTTACAAAGTGTTTGTTATGACAGAATACACTTTTTGTGTCTATAAGTTCAGAGTGTTGATGAGGGACACCTTTGGGAGGTTTTATGTGAGTAATAGTCAAAGTTTTGCTTAATTGTACCACTTGATGATCAAACTGGTGACCTCAAACTGTCAGAAGGTTAGATTATCATGTCTCTGTATTATTAATGTCAACTTGTCTTAGGTCTCACGGTCAGAGCCGGTTCTGGGCATAGGCGGATTAGGCCATTGCCTAGGGCACCCTCTGCTGGAGGGGGTGCCAAATTCTCCATTTTATTTATTTTTTGGGGGACAAACTGTTGGACACACCTTTTATCTAATGTAAAGTGCAAAATAAGTAACAATTAAATAAATAAATAATCTCTACTGTTCATTTTAGTATAAATACATATTTTTTTGCAATGTAATCCAGTTAATGAGTTACGTTGTTTCTGTTCTGGGCAGTAGGGGGGTGCCAAAGTCCTTTTTCACCTAGGGCACCATGCAGCTCAGGGCCGGCCCTGCTCACGGTGAATAGTGCAAAGGGCAAATCATTCTATTTTGTGGATGAATTCAGCTTGTCCCAGTGTCTTTTTTAACCTGATGCTTGCCATTAAACATGTTCCAGAAGGAAGAAGGTTCTTTCAGGACTCATCTGGGAGACGTCCAAATGTAGACATCTAACTTGTAGTAGAAGAAGTTTAAGTCCACAATGTTTTCAAACTGTAATATAGCAGCTTTTAGCACCTAAAAGATAGCAACAAAAAGTGTGACCAAAACTGTCTGCTGCTGGTGAACTATCACCTCATTGCAAGAAGTTTTCAAGTTCAAATCTCAGCTGTGAAGGTTGTTCTGCTGAATTTGCTTTGTCCTTTTGTTTTCTCTGGATTATCTATAATTTTAACCACCAACCAAGATGCTTTATGTCAACTTATGATTCTTATGTGTCTTTTTTTACGAGCCTCTGATGAACTGGCCCCACTTTTCACCCAGTAACATCAAGAAAAGACTTCAGTACCTGAACTGAAAATTAATATGTGGAAAAAAATAACTGCAAGTAAAAAACAGATGTGATTTGAATAAAAAGCTGTAAAGTATCCGATGAAATCAAATCAAATCTCAGGTCTACTTGTTATTAGTGATGTGTTCAAGTCTCACAACACTGGGTGGTTCAGCCTATATGTGTAAGATCCAAACGGACAAGGTGTTCTAAATAAATTCAGTTTTTGCATGCTATTTTGATATTTGATAATAATGTTGAATATTGTGATGCTTTCAGTGTCTAAGTTATTTAAAAACATTTATTTTAAACTATGTAATCTTGGGAATCAGTAATATTAGAATTTTTTGTTATCATTATTTTCCCTCATTAAATAAAAGTGATTGCAAACATTTGTTTTTCATGATGCTGCTTTTATTTTGTAATTTTAACAAGATATTGTAATGTACTCTAAAAAAAGCATTTTTTTTTTTCAAACATCTGTCTGTAAGTTAAAAAAGAATTTTTCAGTTGAGCTAATAAATAACTGGAGATACTTTGTGAATCTTGATTTTTATTTGTAAAACATTTTGGCAGATTTCTAATGTGAAGACAAACAAACAAAACAATGTTTTATGTTGATTTTCAAAGACTAGATGTAAATGTGCAGATTGCTTTAGTCAACATCATTCAAATATGTTAAATGAATGAAAGGTGGTCTAGTTTATGAATCTACAGTGGGGCAAAAAAGTATTTAGTCAGCCACCAATTGTGTAAGTTCTCCCACTTAAAAAGATCAGAGAGGCCTGTAATTTTCATCATAGGTATACCTCAACTATGAGAGACAAAATGAGGAAAAAAAATCTAGAAAATCACATTGTCTGATTTTTATAGAATTTATTTGCAAATTATGGTGGAAAATAAGTATTTGGTCACCTACAAACAAGTAAGATTTCTGGCTTTCACAGACCTGTAACTTCTTTAAGAGGCTCCTCGGTCCTCCACTCGTTACCTGTATTAATGGCACCTGTGTGAACTCGTTATCAGTATAAAAGACACCTGTCCACAACCTCAAACAGTCACGCTCCAAACTCCACTATGGCCAAGACCAAAGAGCTGTCAAAGGACACCAGAAACAAAATTGTAGACCTTCACCAGGCTGGGAAGACTGAATCTGCAATAGGTAAGCAGCTTGGTGTGAAGAAATCAACTGTGGGAGCAATTATTAGAAAATGGAAGACATACAAGACCACTGATAATCTCCCTCGATCTGGGGCTCCATGCAAGATCTCACCCCGTGGGGTCAAAATGATCACAAGAACGGTGAGCAAAAATCCCAGAACCACACGGAGGGACCTAGTGAATGACCTGCAGAGAGCTGGGACCGAAGTAACAAAGGCTACCATCAGTAACACACTACGCCGCCAGGGACTCAAATCCTGCAGTGCCAGACGTGTCCCCCTGCTGAAGCCAGGACACGTCCAGGCCCGTCTGCGGTTTGCTAGAGAGCATTTGGATGATCCAGAAGAGGATTGGGAGAACATCATATGGTCAGATGAAACCAAAATAGAACTTTTTGGTAGAAACTCAACTTGTCGTGTTTGGAGGGGAAAGAATGCTGAGTTGGATCCAAAGAACACCATACCTACTGTAAAGCATGGGGGTGGAAACATCATGCTTTGGGGCTGTTTTTCTGCAAGGGGACCAGGACGACTGATCCATGTAAAGGAAAGAATGAATGGGGCCATGTATCGTAAGATTTTGAGTGAAAACCTCCTTCCATCAGCAAGGGCATTGAAAATGAGACGTGGCTGGGTCTTTCAGCATGACAATGATCCCAAACACACCGCCTGGGCAACGAAGGAGTGGCTTCGTAAGAAGCATTTCAAGGTCCTGGAGTGGCCTAGCCAGTCTCCAGATCTCAACCCCATAGAAAATCTCTGGAGGGAGTTGAAAGTCCGTGTTGCCCAGCGTCAGCCCCAAAACATCACTGCTCTAGAGGAGATCTGCATAGAGGAATGGGCCAAAATACCAGCAACAGTGTGTGAAAACCTTGTGAAGACTTACAGAAAACGTTTGACCTCTGTCATTGCCAACAAAGGCTATATAACAAAGTATTGAGATTAACTTTTGTTATTGACCAAATACTTATTTTCCACCATAATTTGCAAATAAATTCTTTAAAAATCAGACAATGTGATTTTCTGGATTTTTTTTCCTCATTTTGTCTCTCATAGTTGAGGTATACCTATGATGAAAATTACAGGCCTCTCTGATCTTTTTAAGTGGGAGAACTTACACAATTGGTGGCTGACTAAATACTTTTTTGCCCCACTGTATCTATCTATCTGAATTTTTCCAGAAATAAGAAAATGCTTGTTTTAAAAAAGGAAAAGTTCATTTTTTTAAAAAACTGCTTTATTCATGCTGATTTCCGCTTGACTAAATGATTCAAACTGCTTTGAGCATCTTCGTCATGCAGCTCGTGGAGACAACTCGTGTGCTGCCATCAATCCCACTTAAAAACTAAAAAAGCTGTCTTTACCCAACACAAACCCTATAATTAACCTTTCAGAATGTTCGCTGACTCAAACTGATGGAATGACAGGTACACGCTCAGGTATTCTCAAAGAAATGCTCGGAGGTGACCTGGAACGCATGCATCTTGTTACGGTGAATGACGAGGTCAGGGGTGCAGCAGACCCCCCTCTGGAGCTTCTTACTGCAGAGTGACCCCTTTAAACAGGATCATCGTAAGAGTTGACCCCCCCTTTCAAAAGCACATGACCTCAGAAATGTACAGGGTGGGCCATTTATATGGATACACCTTAATAAAATGGGAATGGTTGGTGATATTAACATCCTGTTTGTGGCACATTAGTATTTGTGAGGGGGCAAACTTTTCAAGATGGGTGGTGACCATGGTGGCCATTTTGAAGTTGGCCATCTTGGATCCAGGAAGAGGGTCATGTGACACATCAAACTTATTGGTAATTTCACAAGAACGTAACTTTATTCTTTCTTGAGTTATTTACAAGTTTTTCTTTGTTCACAGCCGTTGACATGTCAAAGAGGTTAACACGTAAGGAGCGGATCGAAATTGAGTTGATATCTGGTGAACGCCGGGTTATTACAGCAGATTTCAATGCAAGACACCCACGAGACCACCCATCTCCCATGCTACAGTTAGCAAACTGCTTGCTAAGTTTTGTGAAACTGGTTCAGTGTTGGATTTGCCAAAATGTGGACGCATGAAAACTGTCACTAATGAAGAAACATCAGTGGCTGTCCTAGCTTCATTCAGCAAGACCCCACAGCGTAGCACTCGCCGCATGTCACGGCACACAGAATTTGCAGAATGGGGCAAAACAAAAATTGGAACAGGACCCTCAGTTCACACAGAAGATTTTGTTCAGTGATGAGGCAAACTTTTATGTGAAGGGTGAAGTTAACAAACAAAACCACCACTATTGGTCTGACACTAACCCACATTGGATAGATCCCTCCAAGAGTGTTGGAACAAAAAAGTGATGGTATGGTGTGGTATAGGGGTACAAAGATAGTGGGGCCATTCTTCATCAATGGAAATCTCAAGGCCACTGGATATTTGAAATTGCTACATGATGATGTGTTTCCCTCTTTATGCACTGAAGCTGGCACGTTCTCTGAGTTTTTCCAGCAAGATGGTGCACCACCACATTATGGGTGTCAGTTCTGAGCATTCCTAGATGAACAGTTTCCTGGAAAGTGGATTGGTCATTGTGGGCCAGTTGAATGGCCCCCAAGGTCTCTCGATCTGACCCCCTTAGACTTTTATCTTTGGGGTCTTCTGAATAGTGGGAGGAGGGTTGCATTGACAATCCAACACAATGGGCAGCACATTGAACACATTTTATAAGTGGTTAGAAACTTGTAAATAACTCATGAAAGAATAAAGTTACGTTAACACCAAGCACATTATTGTTTTTCTCGTGAAATTACCAATAAGTTTGATGTGTCACATGACCCTCTTCCTATTGAAAAAACAAAAGTTGGATCCAAGATGGCCGACTTCAAAATGGCCACCATGGTCACCACCCATCTTGAAAAGTTTGCCCCCTCACATATACTAATGTGCCACAAACAGGACGTTAATATCACCAACCATTCTCATTTTATTAAGGTGTATCCATATAAATGGCCCACTCTGTATTTCTACAACTTAAAATCCTTCAAACAGCTTTCTGCAACAGGTACGCTGTAAATTATTGACACCTTTTCACAGAACTCCACTTCAAAACACCTGTTCCTGAGAGTGAACAATAAATACACTGAACGTTGACTTTAAAAGGCAACAGAATAACATGAGCTAATTTAATCTGCTGTTTGTTTCTCTGCAGCAGACAGAGCTACTTTCAAACACCCATTTATCTAGCTGTCTCTGCATATTGAAATAAACAAACAGGTTGAAAATCTTCAGTGGCAAAAACAAGAAGAAAAATCTCCGAATAAAGAATCTGTCAAATTAAAAATCTCTTAGGTTAAAAGTATTTTTTGAGACAGATCTCTTATTAGTCCAAGACAAAACAGCTTCTGGTTCTATTACAGCTTTAATAATCATTCAAAACATCCCATCATTATAATTTCAAGTATAAATGGATCATAATTAGTCTTGCCTGATGTTAATTTTGGCCCGGGTATAATTAAGGTGTGTTGTAGATTGTACAGCAACAACATGAACATGTTCTGGTTTTAAATCTACAGCAAAAGACATAAATATTTTAATAATGATGTACATCAAATATTAAAATAGTCAAGGCTGGGAAAGTGTTCTAACTTTTAGAACTCTTGGAAGAAAGATTCTTGTTCTTCTTGATTGACTTTCTGCCTTGAACTCTTATATTTGACTTTCACTAAATGAATTTAAGGGTAGATAAAAAACAAATCAAAGGCTTCAAAATGAGCTTAAAAAATTTATGGCCCGAAGAAAACTGCAGTCTCGGGACTCATCAAAGATCAAAAAGTCCTTTTGTACGGCACCACTCTGATTTTTCACTCCACTCCAAAGAAAAGGTGAAGAGTCTTACAAGAAAAATATTTTTTTCATGACTGAAATTAAAACAAGGAAGTTGAAATCATGTTAAATAGACACTAATGTGGCAATAAGTTTTATTTCATTTGCTACAGTCAGACAATTGAGCACCCAGTCTGGTAGAAAAATATTATATAACTGACATGATGACGTAATCTCAGTTGATGCAAAAATAATAACACTTGTAAGAACAAAATACTCCATGATAAAAAGAAATTAAAATCTTAAAATGGTTCAGTCCATTAAACTTGTGTCTTATTAGGTTCTTTAAGAGCAGAAATTATTTTTAAATCTTAATGTTCTATGATAAAGAGAACATCAAACTGTGGTTCTTAAGAGGAAAAGGTTCACTGAAACTCGATGATAAAAACAAGAACATCAAAGTTTTCATGCTTTTGCAATGCAAATACACATTCCACAGTGCAGCGGCTGCAGCTGAATTTCTTTCTGTTTTATTCACAGACTGTTTTTGTGTTAGACCGTTTCCTTTTGCACACTTAATATAAGCTGCTGAGCAGTTTATCGTGCTTTCATCATGTGATTTCTTTGACTTATTTTTCTTTTGGTCTCGTCTATATTACAACAGCAAATTTCCCAAAATGTTAAGACATTTTCCTTAAACTTTAATGTGTAAAGGGGTTAGGGTTTATATGTAAACAAGCAAACAAACAAAATTTTTGTTTGAAAGTTGAGGTGTCACTGGAAATATGAGAAACTTTACAACAGAGGAAAATTAAAACTAACTATCTCTTGTGGTGATTCTATTTCTGACTGTGGATCCAGATGCAGGCAGGACAAAGGGACTTAAACGTTAATAATTCAATAATCTTTTAATAAAAGAAATCAGGTGACAGACAAACTTGTATCAATCCAAAGAACATAAAAAGAGCAACTACCACAGGGGCAGGATGCATATAGAAGCTGAGTGGAAGAGACCAAGGACTATTTATAGTGGGACGAGGTGATTACTGAATAAGGAGCAGCTGAGGTAGAAGGAAAAGGAATTAATCTGGTGGATGATAAGATGATAATCAGGTGTGGCAGAATGAATATACTGAGAAGCAACAACTAAACCATGTGAAGAACTTCACACACAAAAAAAAACATTAACAAAAGAAAGTCAGTGATCCAAGTTGAGAATATGAAAATGAACATAAGGGAAAAAGACCAGGACAAAACAAGGAACACTGAGAATAATAAAATCAATTATAAATAGATAGTCAGACTATCAAAACCATAAAAGACAGAAGAAAATAAAAAAACAAACTCCAAATCACGACCATTTCAGCCTTTAAGATGCCGATCAATCAATCAACATTACAGTAAGAATGAGAACGAAATTTAATTTGTAAGATGAAAGGATTTTTTTTTTCCTGGCTGTGATTTAAAATGTATTGAGAGTATTGAGAAACCCTGCTGTGATGCTTATCATGAAGGAACTCTCTAAAGACAGCCTGAAACTCAAACTGTGGGAGACTTTTATCATCGTTAGATGATTGTGTCTGATATTCTGAAACGACGGCATGAAACAATCATGGACTCGTGGGACTGTGCTGCTGAAGGTGTGAGATAATTGTCTTAGAAAAAGCAGGAGGAAACTATTTGCCGAGTTCTCAGACGATTGTCTTCGCTGACAGTAAGTCCGAAGGAGGTTTTCCAAGTTTTCTGCGATCCAGCCATTAATGGTTTTGGGGTATGTGGGTTGTGGAGTCGTCATCCAGAGTGACACAGAGCTTTAGGGACATTTTAACAAGAGATGAGCCGGGAATAAAACAACCAACCCCAACTAATAGTCTACCTGATCAATAACCAAATTCTTCATCTTAATCTCTTAAAACTGAAGTTTTTATCTGTTTCTCTTGCACAGATAAGTGTTATAGGGAATTAAGCAGCTTTATTATCAGACAAATGACGTTGTTTCGCATTCTGTTTGTTCCTGATTCGACGGAGTGGAATAACATTTCAGATGGCAGGAGATTAAACAGCTTACAGGAGAGGTAAGAAGGATTTACCACCAAACTGAAGACTTCTTTTTTTAAAACTCCTCCATGAAAATCGTCTCCAAAGAGGGGGGGGGGGAGTGACTCCCTCGCACACTTCAGTGTCCGGTGGATGAGCATGTGGTGTATAAAACATGTGGTGGCATTTTGCTAAAAAGACACAAGAGTTCACCACATTCACAAGATTGTTGCTGATCCTGGTATCAGAAATGCAAATATCAAAAGTAAAAATAGAAACGGAGCAACTTACAAAGCTTGTTTTTCTCTGTGTCCCACACATTCAGAGATTATTGCTCATGTTGGTTGAGTCTGCTGGGCTTTTGGCAGCTGCACACTGTATGATATCAACTCGCCATTACTTTTATCTTTTCATATCCGAAGCCTGAATAAAAAGCTCTGAACGCGCTGTCAGATACTTGGTTTTCTTAACTCTTATGCTCTTGCATGACTCTAAGGCCTGAAAAATCCTCTAAAAATATCCTTTCTGCTAAGCTCTTCTGCTATCAAGGCAGCAGTGAGATGCATTTGAGGTTTTAGCCCCCGTAGATTCTGAACCCACACTGGATGAGATCTGCCATCTGAACTGACACTTTCAAAATAATTTCACATTATTTACTATCTGGCCCTTACGTCTCTATGACAGGCCCATAAATATAGCATTGTTTGTGTATGTGTACTGTATGATATACACAATGATCAGCCAGAACATCCTGTTAATTCCTGTTGCTCTTTTTTACAAATTCTTTGAGCAGAAATTTTGTTGGTGTAATGAGAAAGTGCTGTCCAGATTGTCCTCAGGTGTCCCCCCCCCTTTCCTCCCCCTTTTTTCTATTTTTAGTCCTTATTATCCTCCTGTCCTCAGGTGGAGTTATACTGAAGTTTTCTGTGCTGCCTCGCACGACTTCCTTCAATACTTTACAATTAGAGTTTTCAACAAATATGCTGAGTGTTGCCCTCGAAAGGCTCTAAAAAAATCTAAACTTTATGAAAGTGGCTTACTCAACAAAAGCAGCAGGCGTCCCCTCTTTGTATCCACAGGAAAACACAGCAGATAAGCAAAGAATGTCAAATCAACACCAACAAGGTAGTAAAGCTGTAGTACTTCAACAGGCATACTATAAATATTTTCACAGTATACAGTCAGGGAAACCATTATTTGAACCCCTGTTGATTTTGTAAGTTTGCTCAATAACAAAGAAATGATCAGTCAATAATTTTCACAGGTTTATTTTAACAGTGAGAAAACATGCATTTTCAAAAACATATTTAAAGAGGCCATTTCATACAAATTATTAACCTGTAATATGAAACATTTTATATCTAAAAAACGTCAGGAAACACTGATTAACAGACCTCTCAATCTGTCTGCATCAAAATTCGGCTGATTCTGTCAGGCTTCGTCAGCAGCTCGTTCATATTCATTGTTCGAATTTGCTGGACTCTGATTGGCTAACAAACTAGCCTATCAGAGTAAGGTATACTGTTTCCTGCCCCGCTGCGCATGGCAACAGTAGACGTCGTGTCTTCCTGTTTGCTATGTCCTATGCTACAGCTTTTAGCCAGCAGCATGCTAGGCATGGTTTCAACTGCGGGAGCTGCCGAATACTAATGAACAAAGGAGTTGTGACGAAACAGATACAGGCCGTTTGGACTCGGGTGTTATCGCCACCTGCGTAGTTTGAGAGATTAAAACTGAAAGAGAAGTTGTTGACTTGTTTTCACACCCACAATGAAGGTAAGAACACATGTGGAGCTAAAATATTCAACAGAAACCTCAGAAAAAATGTTTTTAATGGAAGGGCCTCTTTAATTTACCTCTTCATGGAGGAAATAAGTATTTGATCCCCTATCAATCAGGTGTACTTCATACAGGTAACAAGCTTACATTGGGAACATTCTTAACTTGTTACCTGTATAAAAGACACCTGTCCACAGAAGCTATCGATTCCAAACTCTGTTCACTTTGTGTCTCAATTCCTGTAACATCCTCGTCTTTGGCCATAAATATCTGGCTAGTTTGTTTAGACGTCTGCTGCGCATCATCACAACAAATCCTCCTTTAAACTAAGTCACACATTCAGCAGCTTGACTGGTTACTCATTAAATTATTGTTTTGACTAAGAGATTCTGCTTCTCACTTTCCTTCAGACTTTCTTCTCTGTATCTTTGTGATCTTTTGCACATCACCACACTCACTCGTGCGCTTAGATCCTCTTCCTACATTCACCTCGTGTTCATCTGATCACTGTGGGGGGCCGTGCATTCACCTGTATTATACCCCTCCACCTATGGAAGTCTCTTCCATCTGACATCCATAATTTTGACTTTCTCTGCATCTTTAAGTTTTGTGTAAAAAACACACTTGTTCTACTTACTCTAATTATTTTTTTCCCATGTTGTTTTTAACTCTGTGTTTATTCTGTTCTGTTACCGTTATGACCTGGGTATCTTTTCTTTACGTGCTCTTTGATCAATTTCAGTAACCTTTGCTTTGGAATTCTACTTGTTTCATATGAAGTGTTCATGCAGGCCTGGAGACAGAGAGGCAAATGTGAAGTGACCAAACATTTAAAATAAAAAGCTGACGGGGCAGAAAAACAATATGCATTTAAGACACTGACACTAAGAACCGAAATCCACATCAGAAGAAATGGAAGTAACAGTGATGTAACAGGAGAAACTAAGGAGTATACGTACAGGGAGGGGTAATTGATGAGTGAAATCAGGTGGTGTAATTAACAGATGCACGGCAGGTGTGTGTAAAGAGCTGAGGATATAAAAGAACAAGAAACTGAATACAATGATCACAAGAAACTCAAAACTCTGGACGTGGAACAACAATAAACAAAATACCACACCAAACCCCAAAAGCACTCAGAAGTTAGCTAAACATTTGGTACATGCATAAAAACACAAGCTAATAAACACAACTAAGAGTTATTTGTGTCCTTCAGAGCAAAAAAGTTCAGTTCCAATCTTTCAATATGTCCAGTTACAGTGATGTTATGTTTATTGCAACATTTCTCTCGTGCTGTGAAGCAATACAGAATCGGATTTTTTTATCCCTGAGAGACTCTGATTTAGAAAATACATTTTATGTTGCTAGGGGCATTTTTATGAAGTATATCATATCGTGCTAATTATTTACATCAGAAATTTTCTTTTGCCATTCGTTAAGTTAATCGACTTGGCAAAAGAAGTTCTGCAAACACATATTTTTCACAAGTTTAAATATTTCCCTATAATTGAATTTTAACCATAAAATTGTCAAACTGTCAGTTTTTCTTTGATATTTCACCCTAATCTGGGAATTTATTTTAAACAATCCAGACTTTTGCCTTTTTTTTTAATGAATAATACAACAGAATGCTATTAATTAAAATGTTCTTATGAAAAAAACTGGACAAGAAGAACTAAAACAACTGTGGAGAATACACATTGTTGATACATTAACATTAATTCAGTGTTCGTGTAATATAGTTTTAACACTTTGTTTTCATTCTCTGCCTTAAGTGTCTAAATCATGAGTAATTTGGAAATTAAACCCCGAGATGTGAATCATCAAAATGACATTTCATGAATCTTGCTCATTTTGCATGAGACAAATTAGATTTTCTCCAACGCAATAATGTCAGAGTCGGCCTTTTCATTTCTGCAGAATGAGATAATTTGCTGTCTGCGGAACGATGGGCAGGAAATCAAGCTGTTATGTAAAACTATGCTGTCAAATCTGCACTAGTTCAAACGATTTCAGATCCAGTTCTTTAAATCTTAATATTATTGAAGGAGACACAAACATTTTGGCATCTGCAACAACAAATGAATAATAATTAAGCTGATTTGAAATCAGACCCTTGAGCTTTTAATTTGTAGTTTTAGTTCTTTCATTTTCTTCACGGTTTGCCATGAGGGAGTTCAGTGGAAATGTTGATGTCTAGTAAATGTTTGTCCTTTTGCTGAAATAAAAATAATATATATTTGTATTGACACTGGACTGATGGGGATGTGAGTCTTAACAGAAAGTTCCAGGGGGACTTTGAGAGTCTGATTCATGCTTTAACTACAACCCAGCTGGATTGTTGGAACTCGCTGTGTGTCTTCGTTAGTCAGGCCTGTGAACAAGAAAGCGTGACCATACAGTATCTGCTTCATACCCTCATACCTGCTTCTCTTCATTGGCTTTCTGTTTGTTGTAAGACTGACATTAATGTTTTAAAGGTCCTATATCATGCAAAATCAACTTTTTGGAGCTTTTAGCATGTTGTGATGCTATTTTCTTATAAAATAACCCAGTGTTTTTGGGCTTAATTCACGCATTTCTCACTAATCATCCTGCATCCTGCTGCTCTACTCTCTCTTGAAAAACGACTCACTAGCTACGTTTACATGGGCACATTTAATCGGAATAAAGGCCCAATCGAAAAAAAAAGACGTCATGTAAACATGTCAATCAGAATGTTTTGATCCGATGCAGCCTGATCCGAAAGAAATTTACTTCCGATCGAGAGGGGTGGTTTTGTCCGATCTTCATTCGGATAGACGTGCATGTATACACCCATTCGGAAAGAAAGGGTGAAAAAGCCCACTGCGCATGCGTACAACTTCAGCGTGACGTCTTTCCACTTTCGCAGACTCAAGTAGAAAACATAGTGGGAAGTAAACAGAAGTGGTCTGCTGGTGCAGTCATCCTGCCATCCTGCTCTCCTCTCCTGTGGTGGAGGAGCAGTAGCAATATGTATTCAGCCGCTAGCTTGGTTAATGCGACCAGTAAAAACCCAAACATAAAGGTAATCACCCGCAGAAGGTCCATATTGGGGATAACGTGAGTCAGCTCGAGCACACGATGGGGCGGGAAAGACGTGCAGAAAGGACGGAGTTTGTTTACTTTTTTTTCTTCCCCCGGAAAGACAACTCGCTGTGCGCATGCTCAACTCATTTAACCTGATTGAGTGCTTGGTGCATGTGTACTCATGGCATGATCAGATCATTTCAGTTAGTGTCCATGTAAACAGGGATTTGGGAATTCTGATCGACCAAGATTTTAATCAGATTGGGGAAATTTGGCGCATGTAAACGTAGCTAATGTTACACCCGGAAGTGCCTGACGTGTCCGCGCTGTCCCTGCAGATTAAACACATATGACCCCTTTTTCACAGGCGCGAGTTGCGAGAGTCTGAAGCAAGACACTAAGCACCAAATTCACCGTCGGACTCTGGGTCAAGATGGTAAGGTACTGAATTGTTTACAAAGATTTGGGGGCGTGTCTGTTGCTCATCCTGCTTCGCTGCAGCCAGGTTGGGGTTTAAGGCTACGTCATGAAGTGGGCGGCACTCACGGAGGAAGGGGAGATTTTAGGTAGACCGAGCATTTTACATCCTGGTCGTAGAATAACTCCAGGATATAAGTATTTCAGGACAAGTGAAGACGATATAACATCAACAATAATATTTTATCATATGTGTCTATCCCAGATGTTGAAAGCTGTGAAATACCAGGAGACGGGACCTTTAAAGTTAACCCTCTCAAGGCAGGTGTTACAGAAATCTTAATTTGAGCCTGAGAGGGTGAATGGGCAGAGCCTACATTTTTAGGGAGGTTGTAGTTTGATGAAGAAGGAGGTCGACCTCTGATCACCAGGTGAACGATTCAATCCCAGGCTATATGTTGAAGTATCTTTGGGCAGGATAATGAAACTTGAACCCGCCCCTGGGTGCTGTGCAGGTGGCAGCTCTCTGCTCTCAGCTCCTTATGATACGTTCACACCGGCCCAACCGTCAATGATGTGTCATGATTACAAGTCTATGGTGGAGTGCATCAGAGGGGCGTCAGAGTCTCTGCGGTGGTTTGTGAGCATTAGCAGCGTCAACCTTCAAAGCTTTTCAAGCGTTTCAGACGTTGAAGCTTGAAACGCGAGCAACGCAGAAGTTCAGCTAGCTGAACTTTTGACGCTCTTGAAGCGGCATGTCAACCAATCAGAGCGTCTCATCGTAGTGATGTAGTGATGTCACTGTACGTAACCTGAATGAAGCAGGAAGATGGAAGCGGCGCTGGAGACAAACCTCATCCATATGTAGCTCCTGGAGCAAATGGTTTAACTCCTCAAACTCAGAACGCATCTGAAGAACGGGGTGTATCCACAAACGGCGCCGATGCACCCGACGTCAACGTTGTCTAGATTTATGGCGTAAAAAAAGTCAAGCTACCCTCTCGATGTGATCCGCCATAGCTCAGAACATCCGACAACAAAGGAAGCCCCGCCTACACGCTCTTTTTGGCTCTAACTGGCAGGCGTTACAAGCTTCAACTTTCAATCTTCAAACTTGAGGCGTTGTGAACGTTGCTTGACGTTTACAAAGCGGCCGGTGTGAACGCACCATTAGAGACGGGTCAAATGCAGAAAAAAATTCCCGAAGAACGATCAATAAAGTATCAATTATTTGTCTGAACTCCTGCAGCTTCATGTTGATTCTATTTTTTAGCTTTTTTAAATGATGTAAAAACCATGAAAGATCTTATGCAATTTGAAAAGTGATTAAAACAATATTGGCATTTATTTGAGGAAGAAAAGGAAAACGTTTCATGATCATCATAATCATCAGAAAAAAAACGCTGTTGCTGCAAAATGAGAAAATAAAAGACACATTTTTACCTCTCTGAAGGAATCTAACAGATAAGAGCGTTTTATCCTAGAAGACGTGAACACAATAAAAATAAATCTGATAAAATGAATAAAGTGAAATAAAAAAAGCAGCAGCCGGGCTGACGTTACAGTGTTTTATTTGCACACTTCTCAGTATACAAAAAACACACTTCTTTTAAGATTCACACTTCTAATAATTTTACAAAAAATGTAGCTCAGAAGTATAATTTAGAAATCCTTTTTTATCTGCACAATATATTTTTCTTCTATATGCATTGAAAACAAATGATCAGTTTCTATTTTATTTTATTTTATTACATGAATGTTGACTGATAAAAAGATTTCCAAGCTCATCCTCTTGTATCAAGATGTAATAACAATAAATCAATATAACCTCCGGTAGATAATTAACCTGTAAACAAAGCCACAATTTAGAAGAGAAAATAAACAGTGACTTTATCACCGTCTTGAATTATCTGAATTTTCTGTCTTTTATTTTCATCCTGATATTCCAGTTCAGGTGTCTGACTGTGTTATTACATTTTTTAAAGCTACTTTGTTGTTTGGAATCACTGGCTTCTAGTTTGTGCTTAGCGGCAGCTGTCAAACAGTTTTGTATGTGAATACGTTTGGAGGCAACATGTCTAGGTCTCGTGTCCACGTCTACT
The DNA here is from genome assembly GCA_006937955.1 of Pachypanchax playfairii. NCBI lineage: Eukaryota > Metazoa > Chordata > Actinopteri > Cyprinodontiformes > Aplocheilidae > Pachypanchax > Pachypanchax playfairii. Next base: position 936,881 of record SSNP01000085.1, read on the forward strand.
GCTGGGTTTGACAGCTGGTCTGAGGATTTTACAGTCTCCACTTTGGTTTCACCTGTCTAAAGTAAAAAACTGCTGCATTTTTTATAAGAAGCTCTTTCTGGTCAATCTGTCCAATTATGTCATACATGTAGTAACTAACTGAGGTCTGTAGAGTCGGACATGTTGCTCTGGTTGGTCTGACCTTCAGAGCTGAATAGTTCGATGCTGCAAACTGGTCAAAGGTCTTGACTTTATGCCTCGGAAATGAGGCTGCTGCAGCTCCAGTAACTATCTACTGAATCCCATCTACACAAGATATGAAATAACCGAAAAAATACAAGAATGTTTTCCATTTGAGAAAATTATTTAGATTAATCTTCCACAGAATGACGGGAAGCATCCGGCTCTCTTCTAAGATCATAATCACTTTATATTGTATTTAATCATTATATTGGATAATAATAATAAAAAGAAGAAGCATTATTTGCTACTGGAAGTTCTTAGATCCTCCACCAGGGGAAAGAAAACTTGCTCAGGAATCATTGCAGCAGCTTTTTTCAAAGGAAAGTACTAATGCTGGTAAAGCAATAGAACTCTCACCAGGCTTCTGATTGGTTGACATGGAACAACTTGACACTGGAGTCCAGATTTCTCCAACGTCAGTGTCAAGCACGACTTCCGCGACTGCACAAAATGCACCACAGAAAGTGCAGCGCGTATTTTTGGTCACATGACAAACGCCTGGTTTGCGCAAATTGGTTGCGTGAATCAAGCAGAAAAGTGTTTTCGCACCGCAAATCTGCTTCTGAAGCGTCGCGGGACTCCCGGTTGCTCTTCATTATGAATCTACATTGACTTTACATGTAAACATTATTACGCTTATTACTGCACTTTGGTTGTTTATCTTAATTTGTAGCCTGATAAAAATCTCTTAGTTTTTTTTATTGTGTGTTTAAATCCTTAGATTTGGAAGTAGTTACATGTTACAAGAAATTACAAGCTCGGAAATAAAACCTGAAATTAAAAAAGCCCATTTACCTCTGAATAATTTAATGAGCGGATTTTAAACAGGGTTTGACCACTCTGGGTTTTGCTCCGTTAACTTTATTTTCATTGGTTTCTTCCTGTTAGTGCCAAAATGTTTGTGCTTCCAGCAACAACGTCAAGGTTAACCATAATGAGAATGAAACTCTGAATTCTTACACCCTAAATTAAATGAGGTTTAGTTTTAAATTACTTTAATTTGTAAAAGTGCGACGAGACAAACTTAACAGACCATTTATCTCGCCAATTGGACACGGCAAATGAACCAATTCTGCAGAAAGTAGAAGGTTTTGTTCTCACAATACACGGACGCAGCAGAACATGAAGTGATAATTTCCTAATTCAGCAAGTGCCAGAATTATGAAACTAATTTTGTATTTCAAAAGTCCATTTAATGCACAGAGCTTGTTTCTTCTTTCAAGAACGAGTAAATATAAATGCTCAAAACTCTGGAGGTCCTTTATTTCTGAAGTAAGCCTACTTGTGGGGGGTTATAATGATATAGAGCATACATTTACCCACACACACACACACACACACACACACACACACACACACACACACACACAAGTGTGTTTTGTTATCCTTATGGGGACCGTCCATTGACTTCCATTGATTTTAGTAACTAGATTTATACCTAACCCAAACCCTTTTCCTAACCTTAACCATTACTGATATAACTAACCCTAAGACTAACTAAAACTCTATTCACACCATACCTATAAACCTAACCCCTAACCCTAAAAAGGGGAGTCCCCCCCATGGGGACCAGGCTTCGGTCCCCACAAGAACCCTCGGACCCCAGAAAGATAGTAAAAGTCAGGAAACGGGTCCCCAGGAGGTCAGAAATACAAACCCACACACACACACACACACACATATATATATATATTTGTATATAAAAATTCCCCTCTCGCCACTTGGGCGGTGTTTTTTTCCCGTTTCCAAGCTCGGGTCCTCTACCAGAGGCCTGGGAGCTTGAGGATCCTGCGCAGTATTTTAGCTGTTCCGAGTACTGCACTTTTCTGAACTGAGATGTCTGAAAGTTCTTCCAGGGATCTGCTGGAGCCATTCCTCCAGTTTGGGGATTACTGCCCCAAGTGCTCCGATTACCACGGGTACTATTGTCACCTTCATCTTCCAAGTCTTCTCTAGCTCCTCTCTGAGTCCTTGGTATTTCTCAAGTTTCTCATGTTCCTTCTTCCTGATGTTGCCATCATGTGGTATCGCCACATCCACCACAACTGCTTTCCTCTGCTCTTTATCAACCACCACAATGTTCGGTTGGTTCGCCATTACCATCCTGTCTGTCTGGATCTGGAAGGCCCACAGGATCTTTGCTCGGTGGTTCTCCACCACCTTTGGAGGTGTTTCCCACTTTGACCTTGGGGTTTCCAGCCCGTACTCTGCACAGATGTTTCTGTATACTATCACCTCTGTTCTTGTCTGGATTTCTAACCACACATAAATAATTCACTTTAATCCCACCTATAATCATTTGAAGACAACGGTAATGTTCATGTTTATAGTGATTTTTTATATAATTTACATTCATTTGCTGGTAGACTTAAATAGAAATGTCAGGTATAAGCATTTTAACCTGAAAGCTTTTATAATGACATTTACAGACGAATAAATAATGTAAAACACAAGTAAACAATGTTTAATCACAAGTGTAAATATATTTAGAAGCCAACATGATCAATTACTATTGAAAGACATTTAACAGAACAATTCAGGTTTATCCAACATTAAAGACCCGAGTTAACAATATTTAATGATAAAATATAGGCTGGCCAAAGGGTTATGTATTTAGAAATAGTCATTTTTGAAGAACACTAAGTCATTAAATGTATTTAAAAATGTTGTTTTGATTTTAGTTTTTAATTTTGATGTTTTGTTTTGTAGTAGAAGTTTTACACAAGCTCAAAATTAATCGAAATGACCACCATAAAAACAAATAGGACAGAAAAGAGAAATTACAGTTGCCATAGCAACTAGAACGAAGACGCTGGTCCGTCCCTCAAATCCTTCCGCCTTGCATTCCGTCATTACAAGTTGTCCGTAGTGAAACAAGAGGTTTCAGTTTATCAGGTCCTGAGGATTATCGAACGTCTTGCTTGTGAAAGCACGTGTGAAAAGTTTCTAAATTCTCGTTTTTTTTTCTTTGTATTTAGTTGTAACAACATGTAAATAACAACGGTTAGCTTTGCGTTAGCTGAAGAGCAGGAACTGACACGTCTGACAAACAACAGGAGCGATAGAGGAAAAACGAAGCGCTTAACGTCTTCTGTCATAACTCAGAGAGGCGGCTTGTTGTAACGTGTTTCAATCATGGACGCTGTGGTAAAATTCACCAACCAAAGTCAAGGAAGAGACCGTATATTCAGGTAGTTTTTACACAGTTTTAATACTAAAGTTTTGTGTTATTTCTGAAGGGACTGAACTTTGTGTTTCTGGATTTCAGAGCGACTCAGTATGCGTGTGCATTATCTGTTTATTTACTGCGAAACAAGTCAGAAAAAAAGGACCTGGTTGCCAAACTTAAACAGCTGGAGACCAACATGAGCGCTGGAAGAAAATGTGAGTGTATCTGTGCAATAAATGTTATATAAAGCACAGTTTAGCTTTAAATATTGACTTGAATAGCTTAGTTTATCAAGATAGTAAAACCTGCACTGCTGTTTACTCTGATTTCCTGTTTAAACTTTAAGAATCATGTTTTTGTTTGTTCCACAAATACATTCATCAAGTCCATGTTTTGATCTAAACTGAAAAATAAAATATAATAAAAGTAGTAAATGATCTTATAAGAACAAGATGAAGCCCGACTGAATGTTTACTTCTTGTCTTAAACATTGAAGCGAACAACAACCAACTAGTTTTATTCTTATGATTTGAACTCATCTGTAGTATAAACAGATCTGTCTTTTAATAATAAATGTAGAAGCTTCGTTTAAGTTCCTCGATCTGGTTTGTGTTGACTTGTGTTATCTGCAGACACTGATGACCCTCAGACTCGCTCTGGGGGTGAGTCTGTAAAGGTTTTGTACTTTGACACAGATTCTCAGATCCACATTCAAGCTGTTGCAGCAGAGTGATATAAAACCTGATGAGCCACAGAGGACTCTGATCTTGATGCAACATTTAAGTGTCTCTCTTGTGTCGGAGCGGTGAGGTCCTCAACGCCTCATCAGGTTGATGACTGACGCTGTGCAGCAGCTTATCTGCAGGTTGTTAAAGAAAAAGATTCTTTCTGAGATGTTTGAAAAGCATGAAAACACTGAATGAAGACCTTGACTTCTGTGCTTCAAAGTTGCAACGTGTTCAACTTTCATAATAATCTTTTTATGTGGAGTAACTGTTTTCTGCTGATGATTTTAGACTCTCATCATGCATTTCTTTATAAATTGATTCATTCAGTTAAACCACTTTGTGTCCTTCTCCTTTGTCAGTGCTCAGACTGGGGAACACAGTCAATGCCATTGTTGCTGCTAAACAGACCATGATGCTCTCTGACCGGGTTCTGTGCCTGTGCCTCACTGCCGCCAACTTCAACCGCGCTCTCTACTTCATCTGCGACAACGTCCTCTGGGCCAAAAGCATGAACCTCATCCGCAACATCGACAAAGAACGCTGGAGCCTGAACGCCTCTCGCTGCTACTTCTACTCGCTGCTGATGAATCTGACCAGAGACGTTTATATCGTTCTCCAGCTGATGGTGAAGAAAAAGAAGGACGGGCAGTTCAAACAGAAGATGAATCAACATCTCAACGAGAGTCCCGAAGTTGCTGAAGCTGTCATTCCTGAGCTGGATGCTTTTGTGTATCTGCTTCTGGAAACCTTGAAATCCCATCCAGCTGTTGCTCTGGACACAGTGAAAAACATCTGCGATCTTTTCATTCCTTTAGACAAGTTGGGGATTTACAAGACCAACGCAGGAGTGGTTGGATCCTGCGGCCTGATGTCGTCCCTGATTGGGATCGTAACTCTTGCTTATCCCAGTTTGAGGATCAAACCATGATAACGAGGGTTTAGGCGGACCAAAGGTTAATCATGACCTAACTATGACGTTTATCCTTAGAATATAAACTTAGAACTTAGAATTTTGTAACAGTTTGTGAATTAATATATTTCCTTAGTATATTTTATACAAGTTTAAACATTCCTGTCATCTTCTGCCGTTAGCGCCGCACAATCAGGGTTTTTAAGAATCAAATAACTTACTACAGCTAAATATTTCCTTTTCTCACAGCAACAAGGAAAAAACTACATGAACCAACGGGTTTGTTTTTGTTGCATTTGTTTACTAATGCTGACTTTATTATATGGATGGATGATCTGAAAAGTTTGACTCAGTGTTTCACACTTGCACTTTCATGATATTAAAAAGCTGAATTAAAAAAAGAAAAAACAAGGAATCGGTTTTTCTCTACTTTTGAAAACAGGATTAACGTTCATTCATTTGGATGATGATGATTTTTAGTTTAAAGTCTCCGGCTGTTTTTTGATGAAAGTTTTAACTCTCATAAGTTAAATTTTGAATGTCAAAAAAAAAAAATCCAAAGATTTTTTTTAAAACTGAATTATGTGATTATTTATGATGCATTAAAAGTCTCTGACACTGTAATTAAAACAGGAAGTTTGGTCGTAAACAAACTGCTAGTGAGAGTTTTGTTTTACACATTCTGCTGTAACTTGTTCAGGATTTAGCCCCGCCTCCCGCCAAGTGACCACTTGAGATGGACCTTCTGGTTCAATCCACTTCAATATATATTATGATTTGTTTTTATTGAGATGTTGCTGAAGACCAGGAAGTGTGGAATGAGATGTCAGATAAATAACAACACTGCCCTCTAGAGGACAACATGACGCCTTAAATAATTGAAGAACTTTATTTTCACTGAGACAATAATACATTTTGTTTTGAAATCTCCAGAAGATGACCCAATAAATCATCTGCTGTCAGAAATATGTAAAAATACAGTATATTTCATTTCCCTTTCACAATACTTTAGATTTGCTGTGAAAAGAAACTGCAGAAATGAATCCCAGAAAAAAAGCACAAACATACAAAGCAATAAATAAAGTAAGTGTAAATAAAATGCAGTAAATATGTTATAGACAAAAGGCTTTGTTTCACATTTGCCACTGGTGTGGATTTCATTTTTACCCCAGTACCAAAAAAAAAAAAAAATGTAAGGTCACCTTTTCTATTAAAATGTGGAGGCAGTTTGTAACTCTGGAGTTTGAAATTAAAGCTCAATCCAGGTTTTTGCTTTAAAAGCAGGTAAAAAAAAATAGTGTCTAAGTGGTGTTTTTTTTTGTAACTCACAAGATTAAACAGGAAACATTTTCTAATTTGGATTCTGATAGTTTTTGTGCTTTCGTTCAGCAAAACAAATTAATTTCATTTGAACAAGTGAGAGAAATGCACAGAAAGTGACAACAGTGTTAAACTACAGTAAATGCTGCCAGCCCAAGGTTTTCTTTTCTCAGTAAATCACTAAGTTGGATGATGAATCACTGCTTTCTGAATGAAAAAGGCACCTTCAGTAGTTCACTCCTGCAACATGTAAAATCAAACAAGACAAACATTTATTAATGCCTTTATACCAAAGGTTTTTTTTTTTCTAAAGCATTTTACACAATGGGCCATTTATCCTGGTCGTACTGAAAAGTTTTACACCTGAAAGTGTCAATATATTGGTTTAAAAGGTAAACAAATCTAATTAGATGTTTCGTTCAACTTAAATTGTACTTTGACATCAAATGTTCCACGATCATATTGTTTTGAACGAAAAACTGCAAAAAAAAAAAAAAAAAAAAAAAAAAA
>SSNP01000085.1:943749-1042071 GCA_006937955.1 Pachypanchax playfairii
AACAGCTAACACTACTTTTTAAATCCTTCAACATACCAGAGTTCTGCAAAGAAGCTGCTAAATATTTGACACATTTTTCACGCCGTTTGGGAACGACTCGTGCAGAGATGCTGCCTTTTGATTGTAGTGCCTGACAGAACTGGACAACAACTGAATGAATTACCAGCGATTAAGACAAAAACAAAACGTTCTGCACAACTAAGCAGTTGACTGAAATTTGTACAAGGACAGAAATGATTTGAATTTACATAAAACTAAACAAAAGCCGGGATCGATTAGGAATAGAACAGAAGCAGAACTATGGAAATGTCTGACAAGCTGTTCACGTCCAGGCAAATTTCAGCTTCATTGATCCGTTTGAAGCCGACGTTGAGACAAACATCATGAGTTCTGTGATGCAAATATTAAGAAAAAACGGAAAATTTACTTCTAACTCTACAAGAGGGCCACAGCTAATTAAGGTGAGATAAAATTAAAGGTTGGGGTTCAACAGATCTACTCGTCTTCGATGCAAATCTGCAAATCCTAAATCTGCTGAAGGCATTTCTTCCATGTTTAGCAGAACAAGCCACATTAAAGGCTTTAACCACAGTAAAACCAAGGAAACAAAACCTGCACTGACTCGTTAACTAAATACTCCAAGCTTTTAAAACTACACGGGCACTCGTTGGGTAACTCATCATTCATCAACAGCGTAAACACACTGTGATTTCCATCAAAGTAAAACCCAAAATAAAAGTCTGAGCAATAAATAAGCAGATTGTGGTTTTTCTGTTCAGAATAAAAAGGCAGTTGATGGTTCTGTTGGCTACATTTAGGTAAAAATGACTAAATGTGCACAGCACTTTTTTGAATTCAGCATTTTAGTGCTTTGAGGTGTCACTTTGCAGCAGCAGACTGAAAGTGGACGCAAACAAACAGCTGCATGAAAGTTGTTTTTTTGATTAAAGCTTTAAGTCACAGGTTCAAACAACAGATTGTGCAGCACAGTTTGCATCAGATCAGGTCTCAGTTCTGCAAAAATATTGGTTTTATATAGATGAGAAATTCAGATATTTTTTCTAATTAGCCATTTTAAATCAAGTTTAAATAGTCATTTAATATACTGTTAAATGACATAATCTTGCTGCTGTCAATATGTATCTTAGTGTATCTGAACACGCAGCAGCCAGAAGTAAAAAAACAAAACTTACCAAGGTGTATTTTATCTTTTTAAACCAGAAAATTTCCCATTGGTTTACATGAAAGGGGCGGGGCTTCACACCTATACTGCAGCCAACCACTAGGTGGCACTTGTTTCGTTTTGGCTTTAGCTTCCACTTTCCCTTGTTGTGTCTAGTTATTACTTTTGTTGATGGATGTAACTGAACATATTCTGTCATTTAATCTTCTACCTTAAAGAATCAAATACATTTATTCTTCTGTATTTAAATATAAAGTATTTAGTAGCGTTCATTTACCTTTAAGATTGATTGTACCATCAATTCAATACTCAAAAAGCAACAAAGTTCAGACATGTTAAACGATATAAGTAAAAATGATACAGTTTGGCAGGAAGGTTCACATACCTCGGCTTTGACCGAACAATCTATTTTACAGCAGAACAGAATCCAGATGTTACAGCTATCAACACAGCTGGAAATCATAGACTTTAAGGGTAACATTTGATCACGAGTAGGTGGTCGTAGGCCACTTAAAAAAAAACAAGAAAGAAACATGAATAATAGAAACTTGCTCCTCTGTTCCAGTAAGGAGGAGTAAAGTGAATAGTGTCTCAGCAACTCGCAGACCCAGCTGAGCAGAGCCCGAGTCCGCTGTGTTCGAGTCTTTTGGTCCAGTTATGTGTCACCCCGCTGACGGGAGGGAGCAGTTACTATGAAAGTCCCTGCGCCTGATCGTAATCTGCAATCAGGCCTTTGATATGCGACAGTTTCTTGTGGAGATACTCGCATCGCTTCTTTTCTTCCTGATACCCAGGAAACTTCTGGAAAATAAACCAAACGCAGAAACTCTATTGAGATTTCAGTAAAGAATTTTCAAAATATTTTTAATATTTTCTGATTACACTCATGACACAAACGGAATCTTTGTAACTGCGTTCATTCATCTTCATTTCATACGTTAATTTCATTCTTCATTTTGTAGCCAACATTTATGACATCATTATGCAAAAGTCTAAGTGTGCCAGATTTTTGCACGATGCTACATGCTACATGTTGCTACATGCAATAAAACAAGATCATATTTCTGTAATTCTTACTTTCTTATACTTTCTGTACTTCTGTAGTATTTGTTCTTCCATGAGCTGAAAAAAAACACAAAAGAAAAAAAGTGTCACTGTGCTGCTTAACTGTTATGTTTTTTTTTTTTTTGTTTTTTGGAGTAGCTGTGGCCAATTCCCAGTACAGACAGTACCTTGTACTCCTGCGTTCCTGGAGACAGAGTGTTGATCTTTGAGCCCAACTGAACAAACATCTCTGTGATCGCTCTGATCCGATCGTGAAGAGCTCTGTATTCATCGTACTCGGCGCAGAAGTCGTCGTTATACTGCTGACGCTGCTCCAGTAATGTTATCCTGCTGTACTTTCTGAAAACAAAACAACAGAAACAACTTATACTTTTATTCTTTTTTATTTTTCCCCAAGCCGTTTCACAGACTGGCCACAAGGTGGCGGTGCAAACCAACAGATAATACAATCAGTTGACCAGCTGCAAGTTATTCTTGTATTTCTCACCTATCTGAAGGCTTTACACACAGAATCACCCTAAAAGTAACATCATGGTTCCTTTTCTCATGACTATCACATGAAAACTGATCAGAACCACTGAACCACTGATATAGAAACACTTTAGAAAGTTTATAATAATATTCTTACATTAAATAGTCGGGCACTTCCTCTGCTGAGGTTCGGTTCACAGGTGTTTTTTCTCCATCGTGGTCTGTAGCTGCATAAAACACAAATATTGGAGAAAATGTTGTCATGAAATCTGCAAACGTGATAATGGTAACATCATATCGCGTCTAACTGAGTCATTTTAACACCGTCTCTGATAAGAGATCCGACCCAAGGAGCGCTGCGACGTCAGCAGCAAAGACCAGGATGTAAAACCGCCCGCTGAGCTGCCCTGACCAGAGGTCACCCAGCTGCACGACAGTCAATCATCAACAGACTGAAGGCGACACTCACAGCTAACTGAATGAAACTAGATGAAACTTGCACGGCTAACATTTCCTTTTATTCTTCGTGACACAAAATATGAAAGAAAGTTGGAGAAGAGGTAGTTCATTAACATTTACCTTTAAGGTGTTCTGGATTCCGCTTCAGGTCTGGACTCGTCTCTATCCAGTCTGGTTTCGAGTGATCTCGTTCCTTGTCTTTGTGTTTTTTGGACCTTTTCTTTTTATGCTGGCCATTAGCGAGCTGCTGTTCGGGCAGCAAGGAGACGTCATCGTGCAGCGGGAGCTTGGTGCACGGCGAAGCAGGAGCTGCTTCTGTCCTCTCTACTTTGGCATAATCCGAGGACGTGCTGAGTTTGTGTGGCGAGTACAAACCGTCGGGGCTTCCCTGAAGACGAACGTTGGCTTTGTCAAGCTCTGTTTTAGTCTCCGGACACGAGTTTTCATGACTAAAGGAGCCACGAGCTCCGGTGGTGCCACAGTTTGTACTAGACGGCGACTGCAGGGGCAAACAGTCTTCTGACAGCTTTTGTTTTTTGGGGGTTTGGATGTTGGATGGCTCCAGGGCCAGCGGGCGTTTCTACAGCAAAGAATAAAACAGCGAAACAACATTAAAATAAATTTGTCATTTATTTTTGCCCCTTTATTGTCGAGGGACGAGCAAACTGGCAATCACCATTTATCTTTGCATGAACATAAAACTACAAAAACATTTAACTCTTAAACATCTCAAACATAAACAAACAGGATGTAAAGCAGGTAACTGCAGACAAATGATCCACATCTGAGGCATGTCAGAGGTCACTACATGTTAACACTTGAAAAAACTTATTTGACACGTCATGACAAGTTGAATATTTTTAGATTTTAGATAAATAAAAAAGAAGAAAGGGGTGAGAGGGTGGATTCCAACAAAGTAGGAGGTGATTAAACTTTTTCTCAAAGTGTAACGTGATGACTCAATGGAGAAAAGGTGTGGTGGGAAAATATCACTTCCTTTAAACAAACAAGGTGAAAGAAAAAAAGCAGAAATTATCTCCAGGAGCTCTTTGTACCATGGAGTGATGATGACAGGAACATTTCTGCATGAAGCTTTGATAAAGATCTTACAAGCGAGTCTGAAAAACACCTTGATAAACTCCGTTTTAATCCTCCTCAGTGTGGTGTGACTTGAAACGGTCGGATCACAAGAGAAACAGACCACAGAATGTTCTGAGTCACCAATCTGATGACACTGTGGTTTGAACCAGGCTGAAATGAATCTCGCAGCTCTTTTTAAGAGACTTTCTGTGAAAAGATGATAAACAATATCTTACCTGTTGCAGAAAACTCTTTGAATGACGGGAGTTTGGAGAAATATTTGGAGTTCTGACGAGATTAACAAACTAACGTCTAATCTGAGGGGATTGTTGACGTCTTGTTAGTAATGGAGGAAGATGTTGGTAGTGATACCAGATAGACAGATGCTTTAAGAATTAAAAGATCTGCAACAGGTAAGATATTCACTCTTCATAACCTTTCCTCAAAAATCGACCTAAAAATCCAAACTCTCTCTTTAAAAGACACAAATCTACTTATTTTGTTGGGTTCAACAAAGTCAGAAAACACAGTTAAAGATGATGTTTAGTTGTAGCTGGATTTCTTCCTGAGCACTAGTTGATTAATGACAGGTGGCCTTGAAGTGAAGCCAATCCTGATATGAGCAAGAAGTAGAACCTGTTCACCTCCCACACGGTGGACCTTTTCCTTTAATTCCAATAAAACCTATATTTAGATTCAAGTTACTGGTGAGATTACATAAAGAAAGCTGTCAACATATTTGATGTATTTTACAGGGAAAGAATGGAGGAAGTAGAAAACAGCTTGAATATTTACCGCTGAGAGATTCTTAGCAGGACTGCGTCGTGACGGGGAGTCCCCGCAGAGAGGTTTGTGGAAGGAATGGTTGGACTGGGGGCTTCTTAACTGGCTACTGTGGAGTGGCTGTAGTTTCCTGGGGAAAGATTTAGAGCACAGCACCTTCAGTCTGACAGAAACTTTACAGTAAATGGGCCGTAAAGCCAAACAGGAAGAGGCAGTATGTCAGTCATGCAGTCTCTGGCAGATCGGGGCGTGACGGGGAGGAGGAAGTCTTTCTAGGGAACAAATAATCACTAAAATGATGCAACTGACTGGTTGAGTTTAAACATAATACAGCAGCTAACCACTAAGACTGTAAGAACAATAGCAACAGATTTAAGCGCCGCATGAGCAAACCCACCTTTCTGCTAATCTGCTTCCTAACAGATGAACAGTCACCACGTCTGTTAAATGTTTTTTAAAAAGGCCTTAGAATGACTAACGTTCAACAATCGGAGGCTTTTGTATTTCCTGGATAAAATAACTGTATTGTGTCTGGCAGATTGTGCCACTTTAAGGTTGCTGCAGTCTGCCAGCAGGACTGGTAGCGAAGCACATGGCCGGCGTGTTAACTGGAACGTCCGAGGCGAGGAAGGTCACGCTGGAAAGCTCAGTCTGGCAAGTCGAACCATTTGGCAACACGGAGCAGGGAATATTTTCCTCTGCTTTGATGTGTCAATTACGAGACTCATCAGTGCAAAGTAGTTCTCATTTAGAAAATCCACTTTAAAAATGATCCCAGCAGACTTCCAAATTAATACGCCGGCCTTTTGTGTGTTAACCATCAGGCCGCGCTCGTCCCCCCGTCTTCAACGGGGCTTTGAAAGGCTAACAGAGCTGGAAACATCCTTATCAACGACATTTTATGTAAAGTTATAGTTGTAGCCATAAATAAATAGATAAATACTTTTTAATCTAGTTTAATTGCTGAGTAATGTAACACAAGGTGCTGCACTTCATCCCTTCGCTCACTGTGATGTAAATGTTGGTGGGGGGGGGTTTCCAAAATGTCTCCAAACATCTGTGAGGGTTCCGAATTTCCCTGGATGACTCGCAGGGGACTCGCCCACATGTCGCTGGAATTTTGAACAAGTTAAAAGATCTACGAGGCAAACTTTCTCACAACATTGCAGCAATAGAGTCGTTGCCGGTGTCTTAACTCACGCGTGAGTCAGAAAATGTTGATATACCGAAAAACGTTTGGAAATCTTTCTGTTAACTCGTCTCACCTGATCAGAAGCCGGTGGATAAGCTGCTTCTCCTCTTCCAAATACCCAGGCCAGTCTCTCTGGACCTGTCTGTAGAACTCATCCTTTAGAGAATAGCTGTGGTCTTTAGGATTCAGTTTACCAACCTTAAAACAAACAAACAAACAAACAAACAAACAGGTCCAATAAATGTTACAAAATCCTCACAAACAGCACAGAAAAAGCCAACGCAGAAAAAAACCCTAAAACTCACAATTAAAAGACTTTCCTCTGACACAGTGGCTCTTTCTGTCAACAGTTAAACGTTCCTATTTACAAACTGTGACCACTGATGCAAATGTGCCAAAACCCAAGAAAGTATTCGGAACCCAGCAGGACTCACCCCACCCCTCTGCTGTCAAAACACACTCTCCTCATCCAAAGATAATTAAAGCACAACCGTAATTACAGTTAGCAGTGATTGCACAGGCTCCCACTCCATGGTTGCAATGGGAATCTCAAACATTGTGAACTCAGGAAATTTGCCTGAAAGACACTGAAGTTACAGCCCTTCTGACCACTAGGGGCAGTAGAGGTAGAAGTTTTTAAACTATGTGCCAAAAGGATATCAACGTGTTCCATCAGAGTCTCACCTCTTCCAGTACTGAGGCCAGGTCGACCTTATCTTTCGGACTCGCCCGCTCCCTCTCCAACCACAGAAGCACCTCAGGTTTCCTGTAGGGCTTCAAGGCCAGAAGATGAATGATGCGATCCCTTAAAGGTCGATGTGCCACAGGACTGGGGAGCAGGGTCTTCTTGTTGCTGGGGGAATGTTTGTTACTGGCGTCTGGGCCTGACACCACACCCTGTTTCCTCTGGACCTTCACACACTTACCTACGAAACAAAAAGGAAAAGACAACTAGTTAGACGAGTTATTGAATCAAGAGGTTAAATACACTTGTACTTTCAGGCTGTTCTCACGAGCCACTTAATGAAATGTGAGCAAAGAGCTGCAAACTGATCTGATAACAGGATTTACATATGCTGAAAGTATCCTGTAAACGCACAGCCAACATCTCTTTCCTCAATCAGGCCTCGGGCCAGATATACAAATCACACCCTAGTTTTAAAAGACAGGCCGGCACATGAGAGCCAGTGAGACAACGCACTTTATTATTATTATTCTTCTTCTATCTCTTTCTTGTCCTGCTGCCAACTTTGTGACTGCAGCCACAAACCAATGAATAAAACACATCCTGCACCGCGCTCCTGCACCGAGCTCCTGCACAGATCGCTATCCGTGTGCAGAGACGGCGTTGCTGCAATCGTGCACAAGAGAGACTACAGGTCGATCTGTTCTTATGTAAACAGAAGGGTGTAGAAACTAAAGCCTTTAGCATGGAGAAGCCATTTCTTCCTGTTGCAGAACGCCCGCTTTCACAAACAACCCGGCAGCTACTCAGTTTGTTTCTGGTTTCATTCTGCAAGAGTTAAATTTAAACCTAGTCCTTCAACTTTTTTTTTTTCCTGCTAATAGTGCTGAAACAACCTGCGCTGCAACATTTCAAACAAGCAGCAACTGGAGCCATTATTCCACAGTTATAAAGTAAAGCAGCTTGAGGGTATTTAACTGTTTCAGCAAACTCTTTTTGGTACTTTCCAGCCTGATTTACAACAACTGTCACGATTTAACCGCATCGTGGAGGATTTTTATGATCGGTGGACAAACACTGAAGGCGTCAGCAGCAGTGTTCTGATTTATATTTGCAAAAAAAACGTCTTCCCAGCTCCAGCTCCAGGTGTGCACGGATTTCTGCTGCCTGGTTGTCAGCACTTCAGTTTTTTTTTGTTTTTTTTTCAGCCGATTGCGACCGAACATCAAATCACACATTATTATCTAAACCCTGGACGTTTTCTCTAGTAGCAACCTGTAATTGTGAGTTGGCGTAGAGACATTTTTTTCTGATAAGTGTATCATTACTGTACCATAAAAAGATGGAAAGTTACCACAAAACAACTGAGCGCTCTCCGCAGCATGTGGTTCATGCTGTGAGCCATAACCCTGTTTTTTTTTTTTCTTTTCTTTTCCTCCGGAGAAGTCAAGGATCTTAACGTGCAAGATAAGACGTGTTAGACTAACAGGAAGCTTTGTGCACATAATCAGGAATGTCCTTTCATTCATTTATTAAAAGACTCTTTTTTTGGGAAACCTTAACATGACGTTATCGAATCTAGCTTTTAAACACATCTAAAGGGCGTGTCGCAACATTCTGAAAAAAAGTTACTTTCTACAAAAGATACAGAATCCGATTTCTTCAATTTTCACCTTAAATTAAAGTTAAATTGTGGTTTGATTGAAGGGAAAATTGTGAGAAAATAATTTGATTTGTAAAATTAAGATCCTGTCCATTAACTCCAGATAAATCCAGGTGAAGTTAGACCACATCGTTTAATATAAAAATATTTAAATACAAATTAATCAGAATATTTAGATTTTTGGAAAAGATCCTCAGTGTCAAGCTGCTTGAGTACATTTCTGGCAAATTCAGTCACGTTCACATTACTGGCAGGTATGCTGAGCAATCTTTTCAAAATAAAAGCGGTATTGTGAGAAACAGAGGCATTGCTGACATATAAACATTTAGAATAAAGCTCGTTGGTGTGTTATGTGAAAAATTCTATGACATAAGATCTTTGAAAATGCTAAATACTGGGTTTTCGTCTGTACTCAACATGGATGGACATGGAAACTGATAAAAAATAAAAAAACGTACTCGGTCCTGGTTTGATTTCGATTGCCGTGCGACTCCAGATGTCCTTCTCCACCTGAGACATGCGCTCTCGTGTCGTCTGGTACGAATCGTCTGTGGCACAAACTGTGATCTTGTCCTGAATGCTACCCTGGCTCTCCAGGTGATCCCTGCCCTCCCTGTGAGCAGAAGGAAGAGACTTGTCAGGCTCAGTTAGAAACGAGACAAGAAATGGTTGTTTTTGTCTTATGTATGAAGAAGTGGAAAATGATAGAGGCTAAAATACTTTTTGATGTAACTCTGACACAAACACAACCTGTCTGTTTACAACTGGTCACACCTCTGGGATCAGCTGTGGGATGACAGTCTTTACGTATTATTGCAGTTAAATATGGCCTGTCAGCGTTACTGTCCATTGTTATGAAGCTGAAGACAGAGCTCAGTGTTTGGTCACACCCTGTGGCCTCAGCCTGACACCAGATTTACTTCAGTCTCTATTTGTGGTGGACAGACAGAGGACAAACTAGTGTGTGCTGCTTTACCCTGAGACATACTGGTGGATGCAGTCAAAGCTGGACTGAGGCTTGTCTTTGCTGTCACTGGACAGGTAAAAGGAGAAGACTCGGAAACCATCTGGAGACTCGGGGGTCGGCGCTGGAATCTTTACGTACTGCACAAAAACATTAAATAAGTTGTTAGAAACATTCATTGGAGGTAAAGTAAAACATTTCCAGTTAATATAAAACCTCCAACAGCGAGTTACATAATCACGTTTTTTTTTTATCTCCGAGAGACGAATCAATGTCTTCACAAAAAGATGGCGTCGAGTAAAAACCACCATGATTAAGATCGGGGAGTTAAAAGAGTTGAATTAAAAAAAAAAAAAAAAAAGCTTTTCTGTGCCGACATCTGAATAACTTGACATTAAGGCTACGTTTGAAGAAGAAGACAATCTCAGAAACAGATTCCCTCGAAAAAGAAAACAAAAACACAGATGATTGTGTTTTCACTTCTTCTGTCACAAACTGTTTCCTCTTGGCAAACAAGTCAACAGCTCGGAGTCGATCTCTGTTAGATAGCTGTTACATAAAATGACCTAAAAACCCACTTCCATTAAAAACGATAGTTCAACATAGAACGTAATTAACCAACAGGTAATACGTCCTTCAAACCACATTGGGTAGTGGCTTTCCTCTACACCGCCTGCAGCTGCGTCTCAGCCTGAAAATGGACTGTTTAGTACTTTTAGTTGCAGTTTGTCCCACATTATATTGATATAAAGATATTTTTATAAAATCTGTAGCACAGCTCATAAAAATCCAACATAAATATGTAGATTTTTTTAATTTAATGGACTTTAAACTTCTTGTGTAGCTAGGGCTTTTAAGTGATTGATTATGAGCCTTGTGTCTGACAGCACTGCCCCCCCGCCCCTCCCAGCAGATGTGACAGGCAGGACTTTGGCTGTCACAAATGCCCAATCATGCAGCAAAGCCATAAGCTGTTTTTTTTTTTTTTTAACACAGCCAATGAACAGCCCCTTTTCTTCAACACCCCTCCTCCTCCTCTAAAAACC
The DNA here is from genome assembly GCA_006937955.1 of Pachypanchax playfairii. NCBI lineage: Eukaryota > Metazoa > Chordata > Actinopteri > Cyprinodontiformes > Aplocheilidae > Pachypanchax > Pachypanchax playfairii. Next base: position 954,341 of record SSNP01000085.1, read on the forward strand.
CCGTGCATGCCATTCACCCTGCCCCCCATCCGCCTCCAGCAGCTTCCCTTCATGTGCACAAGTCAACACAAAATGCAAAGCAGCCCACAAGGCTGGGGACACTTAAACACACAGCTGACCATTAATTTTGACCTACTTCTGTCAGACTGTAAACGTTATGCGGTAAAGCAGAGCTGCACTCGTGTCTCCGGTAGCTCCTGTATGCTGATTGAGAACGACTGACACAACAAGCTAAAAAACCAAAAAGAAAGTACGACACGTCCCCAAAAGTCTATTTATACTAAAATCTATTTAAGCTGAAGCTGCCAAAAAGAATGTAAGAACTGACTAGAACAAGTTTGTGATGAGAGTGAGGTTAAATACAACCTTTGTGATGAGATGAAAGGGCATGTTTACACGTTTAGCATTGCAAAAGTGCCACCATGTCTTGTCTTTCAGTCCACAGCAGCAGATAGACCCCCGCCCCACCCACCCAGACATGCATTAGACCTGCCTGTCACCCCGATCCATGCCACCGTGCACACTTCATATTATAATTCTAATCAATGTCACTCAGGTCAGACTGTTCAGCAGTCGCCCTCTTTTAAAACAGCTTTCTTCTCAGGCTTCATAACCATATGCTGTTTAACCCATTGGTTCCCTTTAGTTAATGTTTACTTGCATACTCTTGTTTACTAATTGCAAGATAAATGCAAGAAACTTTCTGTTTGGAACTACAACAACTCCATCTATTTATTCTCAGTATCTATCTGTTTCCTGTGCAGGAACGCTGGAGACTGGAGTCTGTCCTGCAAGCGGTGGGATAAACCCTGGACAGGTCACCACAGGGCAAAACAGAGAAAACCAACCTCCCGCCAATAGACCTAAAATGCATCCAGGAGTCAGAATTGTCAGAATTAGATAAAAGATGCTCCGTTTCCATCAACAATCACCAATTAATTCCTTTCAGAAATCTCAACAATCCAAATTCATCATTTTTATTCAGATTTCTGAATTCAACTTTCAGGATAAATTATCTGTATAATTCTTGTACCTGGTCAGATTTGTGCTGCATACCAGCAGAAAGTAAAGCTATCTCAACAGATGTGTCAAACGCCCAGATGTTTAGTGATTACACCGATCATCAGAGCCAACATTTCATCATCTGACCACCCACCCCTGAAGGGATCAGCTCTGACATTTGATTTATTTAATCAATGATGCAAACAGGTTTGTTATGCCACAGGTCAAGTAGTAGGTGTGGATATTACATAACGACGAGGCGCCGCGGGCATTTCCATACCAAGCTTTGGCCCTGGAGGCTATGAGTGTGTGTGTGTGTGGGGCCTTTGTATCTTTAAGTAAAAAACACCAAATCACACAATAAAGTCAGAAAATTTAGGATTCATTAAAAAAGGCCAAAAATTGTTGTTTGAATTTAGTTTTATCAAAAAAAAAAAGATTGTTTTTAGAGGAGAATTGCATTCATGTAAAAAAACAAAGTGTTTTCTCTTTCTCTTATTGTAAAGAGTTAGAAATAAGTTCGACATCAGCTCAGAATAAAAGAATATACACGTTACAGTATTCTTATTGTGGTTCTTGAGGGATTTAATCTGATTACTATTCAGAAAGAAATTTAATTAGGAATTATTCAGATCAGAGTGTCACATTAAACTCACAGTTAGAGCTGAGTGCAGTCAGTTTTCTCATTATCACGACATGAGTTTAGTGGAGCTGTTGGACAGTTAGAGCTACCAAATGGTAACCCTGAACACTTTTTATGTGCAACAAACCCCCCCACCCCCCCGCTTTCCTTCCCAAAGAGCCCACAGGCTAATACAATAACTGCCTCTGTGGCTGCAGCCCAGCCACATCTGCTAATCCTGGCCTCGTGTGTTTGGAGATGTCAAATACTTTCAAGCTGTTCAAAGGTGTGAACTGGACTAGAACAGAAAATCCCAGCAGGGGGCTCAGCAGTCCAATGAGCGCAGGGGGACAACATCGTGGCATTAAACTTCATCTGTAACTCTTCCAGGAAGCTTAAACTGCTCATCTTTGGTCAGGTCCAATGTAGTCCCTAATCCTGCTATTTGGGAAGCAAAAGAAACTGCTGAATGATGAGAGCTACTTTTGGCTGAAGCTGTGCTTTACAGAACAAGAGCCAAACATCTGCAGGGAAAAGATGAGAGGATAGTTTCACTCTCTTTCTGTCTTTTCTCTCTGCACATGAAGGCGAGAGGGAAAAGCTCTGGTATTTGGCATTGCAGCACAGAACTGAGAGCAGGCGCCTGGATATGTGATTTACTCTGAAGTCTCAGTCTCCAGCCCCTGTCTGTACTGACACTAGTTACCATTGTCTTCTCATCTGAGCCTACTCAGCCATAGCTGCTCTGTGAGCTGCTCGTCTTTTGTTCTAGCTTCTTCCCCGCACAAAGCTGAGTGCAATGGCCTGTCGAGCTGCCTGGATTATTCATGAACAGCAGGGATGTGGGGCTGTGTGACGCTGGGTGGTAAAGGGAGGGCTCGGAGGCTCGGGTGTGTGTGTGTGTGTGGAGACGATAGGGGTGGCAGCGACTCCCAGCAGAGCCACTGCATGACGGATGGCCCTAAACACTTCTTTCTCTAGGAATGTGAAGCTCGGGTCATTAGTGAAGCGTGTGTATTCTGATACATTTATTTATTTATTTATAAAAGCTGCATTCATGATGATGGATTATTTATTTTCCACTGACTAGGTTGAGACCCCCCCTCTTTCCCTTCCTCCCCCTTCTGATGGAGGGATATGTTCAACCATCTTTGGCGACATATTCAGTCAAGCAAATGCATTGATGTTGACAGTCCGAGTAAAAAAGCACAGGAGTGAAATTAATTATCCTCATTCGCTGGTCTCAAGCCCTGATCGTTATGATGTAGAACTCTGCAAAACAGATGAAAAACAACAACAACAAAAAAAACGAAACACGTGGCCATAAAGCCTCTTTTAGACCTCTTAAAGTGATGAGGCTCAAGGATCTATTTGTTGAGGGGGGGTTGGTAAGGAACAGGAAAAGCAAAAGGAGGGTTGGGGTGGGGGTGTGCTGGGGGACTGACACAAATTAGTGCAGGGATATGGGGATGGGCAACTGTCGAACAACCCCCAAGGTACTGCCGGTTATGCCAAGCAGAATCAGTTGTTTTTTTTCAAGATGCTCAGGTCAATCTGTCAACCTCAACCAACGCTCGCTGTCTCCCGACGCTCCCGCCTCCTCTAATAGGTGCTTTCCTCTTCCTTCATGGATGGATAAAGATGGCACATAAATGCCAGCAATTATACAGAAGTGCTGAAAACTGAAATCTTTTCTGTAGAATATAAATGTACTTCAACAAATTCTAATCTAAAACATGTTTCTTTGCAAATAAATGTACACGTTTATCACCAACTATATTTGATGGCAGCAGTGTTATGGGTTTTCCTTCTCCATGCCTCGCTGTTTCACTCCGACGGCTGTGCTACACTTGCATTACTGGAGTTTTCTCTCTCCACACCAGTAGCCAGTCAGTAATCCTTTGACAATCCAAAGATTGTGCATTGGAATGCATTTCCAAACCCGAGTAAGTTACAAAGAAACTCAAAGAGGCCCGAATCTGAAACCTGCACCACAATAAGATGTGGAAAAAGTAGCATGGATCGAAAAGGTCAAACATCATCAACAATGTCACGCTGCTTGCTAACACTGTGTTTTCATTACTAGCTAATATGCAAGTTAAAGTCCAGAGTTTAGCCAAATTTCTAACAAAGATCATTGTTGTGAATTTATATTTCAATTGTCAACTATTGCAGCTATGTTTTTTTTATAATTTCCCATGTGGAAAAGCAATGTATGTTTAGCTGTTGTTGTTTAAAACAAGCTTATAAAGTAACTAACTGACATCAAGGATGCATTTCCAAAAGGATAGACTTTAAATCTATTTACTTTTCCAGACTGACTTATGTGTCTAGCATCATGAAACAACTTTCAGTCAAACTTATGAGTAATCAGTGAGGGTTTTTGTAAGACTGGTGCCATTGTGTGGTAATTGCTGCAGTTATTAGGCGGTACAACAGAGATATTTTAAACAGGCAGAGCTGGTGTGATTTTTTAGGCACTTCCAGACATGAGTACTCCATTAAAAATAGCAGAATAATAAACCAATTTTACACTGCACCAAAAAAACCAAACAAACAAGAATAGATATGAGCTACAGATTTCTGTTGATAATAAATTAAAAGCATCTAAATTTGTTTTTACAGACTAGTCTGAGTGAATCAAACTCATCAACATGGCCAATGATAAAATTCAGGGCTCTAACTTTTACACAGTCTGTTCAAGTCTGATGGGTTTTTAGACTCAATTCTTATTATCACTCAACACGCAAAACCCAAAGGCAATGACAATGTTTCTGCCCGTCTGTATGTGTATGTGTTAGTAAAGTACCTTATGAACCACTTGATGGAAACTGGAAAACATCTACAACTTATCCACTTTTGTAAACAATCTAATCCAAGATGGCTGCCACAGCTAAGTAAGATTAGCAAACACGAAAATGCCTATAACTCACATACACAGACACTGAGCTAAACTTTGTTTGAATAATAGTTGACTAATCAGACTGCATGAGAAGTTTCAAATTTTGCAAAGTATTTACATATGAGGATAAAATAAACAGCAATAGCAATCTGTAGAAATTTGCCTCTGTGTTGTGAGCAGAACCGTTAGCACAGAGGATCCACCCACCCCTCCCCATTGCTGAGAGCTCTCTGCTTATGCTAATGCTACCGCTAGCTTACAGTTAGCTTACAGCTAGTGGAGCAGGAGCTTGTTGCCCGCCCATTGTCTTTTCTACGTCACAAACACACTTTTTTTAGACACATTTTTGCATTTGCTACTGATTCAGAGCGATTTGAATGCAGAAATATTTAGAAATGCAATCTTGAGCTCAATTTTCTGAAGATATGTCCTCTAGCATCATATGCCATACGTTAACAACACGAAAAAACAGATTTTCATCAGAGTGGGTCTTTAAGCAAAACCTCAAATGAACATTAAAACGCTATGAGACACATTCTACATGTTTTAACAAAAAGAAGCAGTGTGTGCGTAAACTCGCTGTTTTCATTGAGTGTGTATCTGCCACATGCTGCTATTCAAATGCACTCAAGTGCCACTTTCTCTCAGTTTGCTGGTCTGGAGCATTTAGGTTACATTTAGGTCCAGGTTTTAAAACCTGCTGCCCATCAATCAGGAAACGGTAATAAAATGTTTCTAAACTATTTTAAATCAAACCTTAAAACAGTACGTAAGATTATGTAAACTTAAAGTGCAACTTGCCCCCAAATCAACTTTTTTTTTGCTGATAAACTCTATAAATGAGTGTTTAATAGTCCTGCCTACATTTCTGGGTCTTGCTTTTAGTATTTTTGCACATTTTTATAAAACTATTCATTTTATATCAAAAGCCGTTAGTGGAGCGCCCTCTTCAGGTTTAAAATGTGACACTGCAGTTGAATTGGATCAGGCACTGCTATTGGCTGAAACCTTATTTTCTTTAAACGTGACGTCTTCCGCTGCTGAATATAAAAAGATCAGCGTCTCGGCCACACCTCCGCAGAGAGTCTGAGTTTGAATAGCGAGTGATTACGGAGAAAATGTCCTGTCTGCAGCAGATCGCAGTAATGTGGACACGACGATTGGCACAATGCTACTATAACCAGTGGTCCAGTCAGCCCATGGTGAACAGCATTCAATATGATGCAACTGAGTTACTGCACGTAAACGCAAATATATTTACCAGTGATCAGCGGCTTTCATTAGCGCCGAGAAGACGATCAAACTTGACTATCTAGAGGAAGTAAAAGTCGTAACAAGGTTTCCGTAGGTGAACCTGCGGAAGGATCATTACAAGGATTACATTAACAGGATTCATTATCAAATCAATAAAGAGTCAGCCACTCTGACTTCTTTTGTTTACAGCCTTTGTTTTAGAAAAACAGCAATCAGTCATTCACATTCCACGGTTTAACTGATCCTGTCCGACTATCCAGTCTTCCATATTGAGCTCATCATATAAACGGCTGCATCGTGGTGATTGCCGAAAGCCGCTGGGTACTGTAGGCTAAAACCGAACCATATACAGTACCACTATCGCATCTCCCGCTCTCTTTTTACCTTCTCTCTCACACATGTCCACCTGCAGGCATTTACCTGAACGCCCTCTCTCACGCCCACAGACATCAACACAAACACCGTGATCATGTGAAGCAGTAACCGTCAAAGCAGAGTCATTACGTTGGGGTGGCCGTGGCTCAGGCGGTAGAGCGGGTCGTCTGGCAACTGGAAAGTTTGCTGGTTCGAATCCCCGCTCTGCCCAGAGATCGCCTGGCCGTTGTGTCCTTGGGCAAGACACTTAACCCACCTTGCCTGTTTGGTGGTGGCCGGAGGGTCCGGCGGTGCCAGTGTCTGGCAGCCTCGCCTCTGTCAGTGTGTGTCCCAGGACAGCTGTGGCTACAAACATGTGTGTAGTTCATCATCACCAAACGTGTGAGTGTGTGTGTGAATGGGTGAATGACATACCGTAGTGTGAAGCGCTTTGGGGGTCGTAGGGCCTGAGTAAAGCGCTATACAAGTACACGCCATTTACCATTTACATTACTTTGCAAAAAACATTAGTGAATTTTGCAAGAGTAAAAAGAAAACCGTATCTGTTGTAACATTTGTTGCGATCAAAAGAAAAAAAGTCAGAAAAGTAAAACGAGTTGAAATGCCGTAACGAAAACAAGCAGTTCACGTAAACAACTGAATCAAACTGTCTCAAAAAATAATTCAACAGTGAGCGAGAAAGAAGCAGTTAAACCAGTTTTCTGCATTGAGGCTGTCGATTGGTTTATTTGCATATTAACAGTATAAGAACAAAAGAAGTCTGTATGAATCTTCACCCTCTGAAGCAACGGAGCTCGCGTCCCTTCCATCTTTCTGGGATTTGTCAGTAACATGTCAATCACAGCCCAGAGCACGCCCAGCCCGCCACCCCCCCGCTTGTGCCAAGGTCCTCCAGTAAACACCCACATTTCGAACGTTTCTTAAAACGAGAGTGTGGGTAGGGAAATAATCTGGAAGGGGGTAAGTTGCACTTTAAACATGAGGCTTTATGCCCAACAGCTGAAGCATAACCAAACTTAGGTCAAGCCTCAGGACAAGATCCGAGCGCAGCCACTTATCTAAAACAGAATGACTGAAAATAGAACCAGCAGCGGGCTGCAACGGTCCAATCAAAGTAATTGAAGGTAATTGAAACTATTGCAGCTACAGATTGTTGGACAAACTGTTAAATTCTAAGTTTAATTTTGGTTTGGTCTAACTTTGATTGGTCTGACTCAGTTTTTGTTAAACTGGTATTACTATTAATATTTAACGTTTTACTCTTAATACTTTTAAATGATTTAAAATGCTGGTCTTTATGTAAAACCCTGAATATAACTAATGCAAATCTCTTATTACAGATAAGATCTCGTAAAACTTGTTCCTAAAATATACAACATGATTGAAAAACAGAGAGGCCCTTGAGCAAACAGAGAAGCGAGGGATTTATTTTGTGCTGCCTAACACATCTGGATGAATAAAGCGACGTGTGCCCTTTCAGAAACACGTGGGGCAGCTCTCACCGCTATGCCACTGGGAGAGGATGACTATCAACCACATTCCTGTTATTGTTATTCTAATTAGCTTCCAGAAAGGAAAAAAAAAAAATGTGCATGCGCACGTACACGCTTGCACAGTGCTTATTTCCAGCATGAGGGGAAGCGGAGGTAGATTCAGGGCAGCCATGTGTGAGATAGGAGCCCTGATGTCTCCCAAGGATTCAACCGAGGCATGAGGCGAAATGGCACAATAATCAAGAAGGTCGGCAGGGGAGGCTCCGCCTTCACGCGCAGTCGCCAGAAGAATATCTTGATCCAACCTCTGCTGCTGTTACGTGACACATAAAGACAGCATCATAAAAAAAAAACAATCAACACGTCAAGGAGACTGAACCAAAGCAACAACTGACTGAGTACAACATTCACAATTCACGTGTAAAGCAGGTCTTTACGAGCTCAGTGTAACACCTATAAGTCTAATATCAAAGCAGCAGAAGAATGATGTCTGTGTGTATAAAGTTCTTCAGCTTTTCCTAATCAATAAGCACTCAGTGGCATGGATTTTTTTTAAATGAGAGTTCTTTTAAAACAAAATGGATCATGCCAAGGAACAGGCAGTGTTGCCAGAGCCCCAAAGGAAAACAAGCACTGGGATGTGAAATTCCAGGCCATGGGAACCCAAACCAGCCTGGAATGTATTTCTTAATCCCCTGTGATTTCAAAGAAATCCATGATCATGTGTATTTTTATCTCAACTGCTTTTTATGAATCAATTAAACCCATTTTGATGGCATCGCGTAGCCAGTTGTGACCATCTTTAACCTACTTCAAAGAGCCAAACAAAGATTTTGGCCAAAGTAAGCTCAGATTTAAGTTATTTATAGTTTGCATAGTAGGTTTTTAAAGTCCAAATTCAGCAGTCTGAGAGTTTGTGCCTTTCATTGCATGATTACAAGCCTGGCAAGACAGTTTACAATAGCAGGGCTGTGTGCCGCAGGGACAGAGAGTTAAAAAGCAGCCGAAAAACCTCAGCATGCTATTTCTTGATAGGAGCCTTGGCCCCCCCGACACCGCTGAGCCCTGGAGCGATGCCAGGACGGTGATTTGAAGAATTCCTCTGGCTTCTGTGGCCCCGCAAGTGCCCCTTTACAGGAAACGTGACATGAGCCAGGTCCACCTTCAAAAACAAGGAGCTGTGGTTTTTGGAGATCCACCATAGTACAGCTGATCGGTCACATGACCTTTTGAACCAGAAGTACAAACCTGCATGTACAATGGCATCACCTTCCATCCTAGATACTGGAAAGCCCTGCTGTTTGCTCGGCTGCCATGTTCACCAACGCCCCCCCCCCACTTATGGCTTAATCTGGCCTCCCCCCACCACCGGTGGTTGCAGTGAGCTCATTAATGCCCAATCGTCTCTGGGACTGTTGTCGGAGGGGGAGGGAGCTCATGCTTGAATTCCGCAAAGCAATTTGAATATGTAATGCGCCAGCCAAGATATAATCACCAAATCCTTTTGAGTGATTAAAACACACTTAAATTGCTTCACAGGAACGTTCTCACAGGCAGCTTCTCGGTTCCACAGATGTCTTCATACATGTTTACAAACGAGTTATTTTTAATAACTCTGATGCAAAAAACCCTCACTGCGTACGTCCCACGCCAATGTTTCAGATCTTTGGTGTCTGCACAGAGATAACAGGCGTGGAGACACGGGGACTCTCCGGAGTTCGCCTACTACATGCCCCCCACATCCAGAACAAAAGCCTGACCCAGTAACCTGACTCACAGCCGGGACGGGGGGGAGAACGGGGTACCTCGGTTTTTGGGCTTCTTGGATCCGTGTAAGTAGACATGCACAGCGTTTATGACCTGACCAAAGTAACTTTCAGAACTTTGTGCGATTAATGCAAAGTAGGGCGAGATACTGACCCCATTGATCAGGCTGGACAGGAGCCGCCTCAAAGGGATTCCCCTTAACTCTCTGTATGAAGGGTGTTTTTATTCACCTGGTGTCTGTGCAGACATGCCTCATGTGGGATATCTGACACATAACGGTGTTTCTGAGAGAATTACTGACATGTTTCTCCTCCAGGCTGAGAGGTGTGGCACATTAGGAGCAGTTGTATTCCTGATATAATCCACAGAAATAAAGTAATAAACAGATTATGCTGGTGCTATTATTCACCCCTACATTTCGGAACAACTGAGTGACTCTCCTGTTGATCCATGCAAGTTGATAATTAGATTCTAAACAATCAGATAATTAAACGACCAGAGAAACCGTCACGTCTAGTGTCGCTAATGTTCAGTTTGTGAAATAAAAGCTCTTACCCCCTGGCTGCCCTTGAAGCAAATCACTGGCTGATTTGGTAATGATGCCTAAAGAAAAAAAAAAACACACAAAAAACAGAAACTTAATTCACAAGTCAGAAACGTCTCAAATATACTAGATCATATCTAAGAAGTGAACATTTACTGCTGCTGTTAACGCCTCGGTGTTTATGAATCAAGGGTTTTCTGCTCTAATCTGAAGAGACGCGAATGTAACGAATCAATCTGTAACCAAAAACCATTTGTCTGTGGATCATGTGATTCCAGCTGATTAGTAATGAAGGCTTAAGCAAAAATCCCAGCAGAAATACAAAAAACATTAAACCAGCTGTGACTAAAAGAACTCTTAATTTATTAGTAACAGTTTGGGGGTCTGAGTCTTGACTGTCTCCATCACAATAAAGGGTTAGCTGTGATTGGCTGAGGCAAGAACTAAAAATCGGAAACACGTTATGATTTACATCCAGAAATGTGTCGATGTGTTCCAAATTATAGTTGCATAATAAATAAATAAATCTTCAGGTCCAGCACTGTTTGACTGACCTGAAACGATCCTATTACTTTTAACAGCAGCTTTATATGTTCTGATTAGCTGTTCAATAAAAATCTTCCTCCAGCTCGAGTGTTAAGTCCAAAGTTATTTTTATTCCTCTTTTAAATGCAGCAGTTGAGATGTTGGAATACAGATGTGTGTGTGTGTTTGTCTGCTTTTAGCATCACCATGCAAAAAAAAATTCTAATCACCAATTTTGCAGGAACGTAGACAGAAAAGTTCAAAAGTATCAGATAAGACTTGGATCCTGGTGGGAGACACTTCACACTGATTGTTCTTCATTTTGTAAGTTTTAAATAACCAGCGAAAAAGAAAACGTGTCAATATTCACTGTGAAGAAGTTATTTACTGTAAAAACAAAGCTGAAGAGTGAAGAAATGATCCATCTTTAACAAAGTTGCTTTCATTAACAAGGGAAAAAGGGAATAAACCTAAAAACACAAACAGAAACTATTTTAAATTTAACATAACATCTCATTTAGAAAGAATGACTAGTTTCTGTTTCACTAAGAGGAAAAAATGTTGCTCGACATTTAAAAGTAACAAGGTCGGCTCATGGGGAGAAAATCTGAGCTATTTTTCTATAGAATTAAATTTCAGTGTAATTTTTCCATGAAGTTGGAAGTTTCCTTCATCATTTTTGCTTCTTTTCCATCTATTTGATCATTAAACACAATTTATCAACTTATTTTATTAAGAAAATATCCAGATATTGTTTTACTGAAACTTTCATTTCATTTAAGCTTTTAAAATCTATTCTTTTGGGGTGTCACGTGCCCCCCTTTTTTGGGTGGGGGTATTTTCTTTACAATACTGATGTGTAAATCTGAAAATTAATCTTAACTAATGAGACAAACTGTCAGCTTGAGTTTTCTGCAGGACACAAATCCTCCGGCTCGGTGGGGGTCCTGCGGTCTGAACCGGTATTTTCTAGGGTGGTCTTTGAGTTGGAAAAGTTTTTTTTTTTTTTAACATCCCTTCAGCTTCGCCTGCTGTGGCCTGGAGGAAACTGTCAGACTCTGGAGTTTAACTCTGCTTCACGGACCAATGAGCTCCGGAGATGGGCGGGCTTCCAGGCGTGTAAAGGGCAAAAAAAAAAAACCCAACAACAATACACAAGAGCTCAGCAACAACTCACCACCGAAACACCGAATCCCGGTCCAGGTTTAAGCACCAAACTTGGATTTGGGTCAGAACCGCTGGATTACACTGAATTGTCTCGCGCTAGTCTAATGAAGCGTAAAGGTAATAAAATATCCAGGCGGATCATTTCCCTGATAGATTCTTCATTAATTTATTCCCAGGACCGACGCAAACAGGGAGGGATAAAAAGTCTTAAATCACCGAAAAATCTTCCTGAATTCATTTCTTTACTCAAAGCAAAATAAAGAAAAAGGTAAAAGCGGGATTTGAAAGCTCTGGTTAAAATAACACAAATATGTCCAATTTGGGCTTTCATGGACGATTTGGTAAACAAGGGGATGTGTGGTTGAAAACAAACAGACAAAATAACTTTTGTTTGTTTTACTGCGCAAGACAAGTTTTATTTTGAAGAGGCATCAATTAAAATTGATGAATCCACCGAATTTTCCAGGATAATTTCAGCCTGAAGTGGGTATAATCTGAGACAGTCCGTAGTTACAGATGCGTTTTTAATCCGGAACACTAAAACCAGATCCAATCTGACGAACTTTACTGTTTTTATTTAACATCGATCAACAGAGTTCAGAAACGACTCTGAAAAAGGGGAAATATTCCATATTTTTTAAACAAACAAACAAAAAAAAAAAATCCAGACAAGCTGCAGAAAGTTGAAGCGGATATATTTGGTTCCTACCTTGAGGTTCTGGAAGGCTTCCAGGGTTCGGATGGCGGTGTCAGTGAGCTTGACGTGATAAAGAGTCTGGTTCGGGGTGTTTTTGTTAATTTGGCCACAGGAGAGCCCATACTGATGCTCCTGTCTCAGCGCTGCCATTTCTACAACTGAAGCCCATTGGCGACATTCTGCCCTCAAACGTCACGCAGTAAAAGACGTGTGGGCGGGGCTAGCACGCAGACGCACTCACAAACACGCACCGACGCACGCACGCAGGAAGAAACATGAAGTAAAAAAATACCAGAGTTAAAACACATTCTTCCTCTAAAAAACAAAACAAAAAAACAGCTTTGCTTTTCGTTTCTCAGCTCACTTTCTGTTTTTATCTGGTCTTTGATGTCTTCTGGTCCAAAAAAACTCCAGCTGGATTTAGGTAAATAAACTCTGTTTTACTCTCTCACACGCACACTCACACACAGGAGGAAGTAAAAACAAACAGAAAAAAGATTTTAGCGAACACATTTAGCTTGTTTATTAGTTGCAAAGTTGCATTAACATCAACAACAATATACGTAAATATAATGATGAATCAGCCTAATGTTCTTGACAACAACTTATTTACAGTTTTATTTAAGTGAGTTGTGAATGAAGTATTAACCAGAAATATTTTAATAATTATTGCAGTAACCTGAAGCCAAAATGGACTTTTTGCATTTAATTTGAATGTATTTTACTATTAAAGGAGACAAAGTAAAAGCAGTTAACGAGGGTTTTAAAAATCTATTTCAATAACTGATCCATTAAATGAAAGAGGTATATTGTACTTTTTGTTTAAAGTATATCGTCACCAGCGTGTGATTGTAGGCTGGCTGGTCAGTGATGAGCTAAGATTAAAATGAAACATAAAGAATTAGTTGCATCTTTTTGATAATCTGGATGAAAATCTTTCTCAGATATAATGAACCATGCTGTGAAATATAAATTTCTGTATATAAAAAAGACTAATTCTAAACATTTGTGAGTGCACAGTTTGACACAACTAAGAGAGGAAATGTTTGAATCATAAAATAAAAGTGCCACAACGAAATTTTAGTTACTCATAATATGTGTCTGTCTGCCAATCAGCAAGGAATTTGAAATAATTGAATCTGAGGGATTGCTTCCTCTTCTGGTTTTGGATTAAAGAAAAGCTTTAAAATCAGCAAAGATGTATGTTTTTTATGATACTGGGAATGTCTTTAGTCTCTAAATCTGTCAGTATAATCCCTTTATAAGAGGTTTGAACGAAGATTATAATGATAATCCTAAAATTTACAAACCTTTTCAACTCTACAGTAAGTTTACAATAACAAAAGAGACAAAACTAAATTCTAAGAACAGTACAAAATTTAAATATCTATCACCAACATCATCATTCATTCATAACCAATGTAAACTTTACACTAAAAAAAGTGATTAGTTGACTCAACTTGATTTTATTTTGTCAACAGCTTTTATTTATCGGTCATTTAAAAACATGTAATCCCTTGAGTTGAATCAGCTAGTGGTTTTTTTTAGTCTACATACATACACAATTCATAAACTTCTGATATATTTTAGCAGCTGTTGGATTGTGACTAGTTTTAAAGCTCAAATATCAACATCTGTGACGGGTGGAAGATGAACCGACGGATCTTTTACACCGTTTTTAATAAATGTTGTATGGAAGATCTTCCTTATTTAAACAAGACAATATAAGTGGATGTTTAACAACAAAGGAGTACAAAAACCCTGACGCTTTATGATCTTCATTTTCAACTTCCTCAAATCTTAAATTTCCCAGTTTGCTGTTCCATTGTTCTGTTTGATGATCATAAAAACCAAAACAAAGTGCACTGTACTGTAAAACATATTGCTGTAAAATCACGATACAGACTTCTGTGAGGAGATAAACATCAAAACAAATCATTTGTTAGGCAGAAGTGCAAAAATGAGTTCAATATTTTTTTAAATATTGGGAAAAAAATAATTATTTTTACAAATGATCATGTTAAAAATAGCAACTTTATTCAAGTTTGATACTTTTAAAAGAAAGATTAATGATAAATATTCTAAAGTAGTTGACCTACAAATCGTGTGTTTTTTTTTCTTTCCGCCCGCTGGTTGCTGTAGCTCGACGGATCACATGGAACTTCTTAAAAAGAGAAAATAAATACCTCCCAGTGTCACATGAAGTAAACTAGGTTAAAGCTTCTATCTTCAGTGGTCTTAGTGGCAGATACTACAATATTGCACTCATGAAAACAGTGTGATGTAGCAGGACAGTGAAGTCATTAAGAAGCTTACAGACGTTCTGTCAGATTTGTTTTTTTTCCCTCCTCTAATCCTGCAGATTACCACCGCACAAGCCTGCTGGCTGCGAGCGCTTCGCTGCGCCGCACAGGTTTTTTACATTGATCTTTTTTTTTTTAGTCGCTGCATCACAGATTGAAGATGACTAAGGTGGAAGCAAGCTGCTAGGAGAAGGGGGTCAAAGTGCAACTGAGCTGTGAATTTTACACAGGTGGGACAAGAACTCCGAAAATCGCTGGTGTACCTTCAAATTTGGGATGCAGTTTGAGTTGATTTTAGCTACAGCATAACGTGTACTGTTGCATCACAGAGATGTTTTTTGTCTAAACAAAGCAGAGGTGCCGCGGAGAACAACTCAACTGCATCTCAGTGGCTCACCGGCTGAACATTGAGGATCATCTCCTTTGGGGACTAATGCAGATGGTGTCCGTGGCTCTTTGTGGAGAAATGGAGACTGAGCCATGTTGCAAAGAGAAGAAGGACACTGCGGAGGAGATTACAGAGTCCGAGGCAAGACAAATCATTTCTGAACTCGCTGACTGTGACTTTCCAAATGAGCTGCCGTGCAGGCCTGCAGAGGAAGGTGAGAAGCCCTGCGGGAACGAGCAAGAAGAAAGCTGTCCAGAGAAAACGGAGATAAAAAGCACGACTCCTTACGAACAGGTGAACAGAGAGACAGAATGCAAGGAAAAGAGGAAACTGAAGAAAACGAACAGCTGGAAGATGGTCCGATTTCAAGACCCCTCAACAGAAGACGACGTGCTGGAGTGGGACAGCTCGGCAGAGATTCTGTTTCCAGACTACGCGTCAGAAGAGTGGACGTCTACTTCCTTCGCTGAACTGTTCACGGCTGACCAATGGGAGAACATCACAGGTGAGATCACCTCTGAAACATTTTGGAGATTTTAGATTTGATTGCAGAGAAAACACTGGAAGCAACAGATTTATCCACAGCTAGAACAATAATCCCACATTCTGCTCTCTTTTCACACAGAGGACCAACTCTTGAGGAAGAAAATGCTGGAATCCGGAGATTCACAAGTTCCTCCTCCCGTTTGGGGTCAGGAGGTCACTGTGAAGATGCAGGGCGTTCTGGAGGACAGAACCGTGGTGGAGAAGGACTGCAAACTAGTCTTTGTGATCGGAGAGGGAGACGTAATTCAGGTAAAACCCTTGTTTAGCGAGACCTTTAAGATTATTGCATGCTTGCATAATGGTTGTGTTTGTGTGTATCGCTTTCACACAGCAACAAACAGAAATAGGTCAGCCAAACAACACACCCATGTTAGTGGCGTGATGAGCGTGTGAATGTTAAATGCTCGCAGCAGGAAGCTGACAGTGCAAAATGCAGCTGAAGACGCTGATCAAAACGATGTTCACTAAAGTGTCACAAGGTCTCGTGAGGTAAACAGATCAGTCAACCACAGGTTTTAGGACAATCACTCATTTTTTACCCCAAATTTATCTTGTTGACTTAAACATCACCTATATTAGTGCACTTTGTCTGCTTGACAGAGCCGAGAACATCGAAAATGTAAAA
Organism: Pachypanchax playfairii; assembly: GCA_006937955.1. Classification (NCBI taxonomy): domain Eukaryota; kingdom Metazoa; phylum Chordata; class Actinopteri; order Cyprinodontiformes; family Aplocheilidae; genus Pachypanchax; species Pachypanchax playfairii. The sequence continues at coordinate 970,551 of SSNP01000085.1, forward strand.
AAAACCATCAAAACATCAACAATTCAGTTAATTGAATATCATGATAAACTCAAAATGTCGTCTTGTGGATTAATAACACTTTATTGAACTGAATCAAACTGAATTGAGTTGGATTGTAAGTGTTCCAGCTGCTGTGTGTCTTGACACCTGCAGGCTCTAGAGGAGTGTGTCCTGTCCATGCACAAGCGTGAGATCGCGTTACTTCTGGCAGATTCCCAGTACGGATACGGACTTCTGGGAAGGTAAGATCTTTCCAGCCATTTTTGTAATCTTACAGATTAGGAAACACAATGGAGGGGGGAAAAAAAAGCACAACTTGGGCATTTATTATTTCTTTAATACAAATAACATCTAAACATCATCTTTGGTCCATTTGAACCTGTTGCTGTGGGGGCAGCCTGTGTATTCAGGAGGGGAGGGGATCAGGGTTAATGAACCATAAACAGGAGCAGATGGCTTCTTCCTGACCCTATTCAGACGCAGCCTATCAGTGGTGTGTTTGTAACCTCCTAACCTATGGCCGAACGTCGCTCATATTACAACTGATGGCTCTTGTTTATAACCTTTGCACCATTATGGAGCCAATATAAACATGGAGGAACTTGATGTGTTGCTACTTAAAAACTGTTGTTTACAATCTGATCTGAGGAGAGATGGAGTAATAACATCTATTTGTTTAAGTCTGTTTAATGTGAATTCATTGGATTATCTTGTTGATGATGTGATTAAAATGAGTTTGTGGAGAAGATAATTAATTGTCTTCCTGTAATCCATTTAAGTTGCATGAGCATTGTTGGGTTTAAACCATTGATTGTAAATAGAGGAATGCAAAGTAGAAGATAAAACCAGAGTAAAATTGGCACAGTCAGGTTATAAGCCCCGCCTCCTCCATGTAAATGAATGGGACATTTTCTCAACCAAAAAACAAAAGTACAGCTGAGATAATGTTTTAACTTCTGTTAATTAATGTAGTTTCTAACTTGCTGCTTGTTTAAACATGGATTTAAAATTACATTTAGTTTTATTAAGTTATTTGAGGCTTAGAAAAATAACGCATTGATTGTTTATGGATTAGTAGACTTTCAATGGCGTGTTCAGTCTCTGGTTCCAAAATAACACAAAAATAATACAACACACAAAAATACAACATGTACTGTCATTTTTGACACAGTACCATTAAAAAAACCCAATATAAAGTCCTATTTTTGTACCCAGGATAAAAAGAAACAGGAAAAAGGAGCCGTTTTAAAGTTGAGAGTAAAACACAGGACAAAACTGACAAAACAAAACTCAAATATATTGAACATTTTGTAGTGAGAACATGTTGTGTTTTAGTTTACAGTTTTTACCTGTTTGAAATGCAACATATCAGATCCTGTTTTTATTTCTAAGCATGTGGTGTGAGAGGAAAAAGCATCTCCGGGTTTTTGCTTTTGAATCTGTCTCCGTGTGGAGACGGAGGCTGTAAAATGACTGTTTTGATGCCTCTCGTTTGGGTTTTAGTGATGTGGACCGCAAGGTGGACAATCAGAGCTTCACTAAAAAAAGATTGGTACAATTTCTCTTATTTGGATTCTAATTAATCTTACAGAGAACTGTAACTGTAGAAACTGATTCTTATAATATTTGATTTTGCTGTAAATAAGGAAACACTGCAAACACACTGTAAAAAGCATGTCAGATGCTCTGACAGAAACGTATTTGATCACATGAGTTGGAGAAAAGATGAATAACAAGCCACAACAGATGTCTCGTTTGAGCGTAGATTAGACTCAACATGTCTGTGGTGTAAAATGACAGAGAGACCAGGAGGGAAAATCTCATTAACCCCTCTCTGTTCTGGAGCAGATGCACTGATTGTCAGCCCTCTGATGCAGACGCTGCTGTTTGAGGGCTCTTCAGAGTGCAGAAAGCTGGTCAGACAGTGTGATTGAACACAGCACTGTGTCTGTGGAGAGGTCTGTAGCTCTGAGTGTGGGTGTGGATCAGAGCTGCACATCCATGAAAAGGATGAACACAAGATTAATGAAGAGTTTGGGGAAGTTGGGAGATTTTGTTCTGGTCTGTTTGCAACAGTTGAGCTGCTCTAAACTAAATGTAAATAGGATGATTGTTTTTTTAGTAAAAACTTTCGAGGTTTAAGTTTGAGGTGTGATTAAAGATGCTGTCGTGCAGTTAAAATGTTCAGAACAGAGGTGTTCATCAGATCTGTCTCCCACTGAGATGATGCTGCTTAATCAGAGTTGCATCCTTTTTTGTCAGCTGGCAGAGCAGATTAAAAAACTCACACTTGTTGTCTGGATTGGCCTGGTTTGAACACTGGTGAGTCTTTCAGAGACCAGACTGCCTCATCAACCATGAATAACTTTGAAACCCATAACAAGAAACATCAATGGGAGCAGCCTTATGAACCATGGTTCATGTTTTTCCTGGAAACAGCCTAAAAAAGAAGCATTTTTAAAATCATCACAAGGATTGTGCTGTCAGTATCTAACTGTAAAAGTAGTTCCCAAAACTTTATTTTCATCCATTTCACCCTCTTCTTTTGGGTGTTTTCAGCTTTTATTTTGAAATGAAGATTATGCTTTGTTTGGCAGCTCCTTTAAAATTTGAGCTTCAAAGTGTGTCTCCAACAGATAATGTTGTGCTGAATGTCAGAATAACCTGAAAACGTTTGGTGATAAAAAAAATAAATAAATTGAATGCATTTTACTGGGATTATTGAACCATCTTGAAGGGGAGTGAGCTCACAGATCTTCAAGGCTGCGATCGTAGAGGCCCGTCCGTCTGTCAGTACGTCCGTCTGTCAGTCCGTCCATCCAGTTTGGAGTGAGCTGGTGGAATCTGCTCCTGATGGCTTGTGATGTTCAAGTCCAAACATCTGCATCACTCTTTATGCGATCATCACAAACATCGTCTTTTTGGTCTCAATGGAGATGTGTTCCCATTTTCAGATGACCTCTGACCTCTTAATGTCATTGCATATTACTATCACAGTATCTATTAAGTCCCAAGTGACGAAGCTCCTAATATTTAGAACCCAGTTAAAAATGTCATCAAAAACAAATCAGGGCAGTTCAAGAAGTTATTAGCATAAATCGATATGTCAGAGATAAATAAAGATTTTTGTTGCACATCAATAAACATTGTTTGTATCTGTATTTTCGTTAGTTTTGGATCTCTTGTTGTTGTAGTTTACATGCTGCTCTGAAGCGTCTTCATTTAATAATCTGACGAGCAACGACTCTAAAGTTTAACAGTCAAGTAGATGAAACTGGAGACAAGCTGGAGATTTACTGCACAACTTTTACTGTCAGTTTCTAAAGGAAGAAAAACAGGACCTGCAGCAGGGCAGAGAAGACTCTCCCTCTCAGCCCATGGGACGTGGATCTGATGCCTGCCCGAGTCTGGATCACAACAAGCTTACAGCTCTGGCTTTAGAGCAGCGGGGTGGTGTAAGCTGAGAAAAGCTTCATTTTATGGGAAACTTCTGTTTCATCGGGTCGGTTCTCACATCCAGGTCCCAGTGTTTAACTAAAAAGGAGTGAGACTTTATTTATTTTGGTTCTTTTGCTGTAATTTTAGAACTCAAGAAGCAGGACAAATATTGAAGAACACATTTAATTGTAGTCAGAGCACAAGCAGTCTGTTCAACTCTGGTATTTACTCAGAACTGACCGATACACGTGAAACATCCTCTTAGGAAGGTGCTTTTTGTTGACTCTCATAACCCTCCCCACTTCTGAGGCACACCCTCGTCCAACAGGGAGGCCAGCAGAAAAAAGATGACATGTTTTCGGAGGAGAAAAACATGCAGACCAGTAGGTTCAAAGAGCAACAGCAGAGCTACTATCTGTACACGTCCTACAGAAAACATCTGAACCAGCTGCTTCTCAGCTCGATGACAACAAGCTCCCTGGTGAAAAAAAAGGGAAGGAGTGCAGTGTTTGATTTACTGTGGGTGTGCAAACAAGCTAATGTTTCAGTGCTGCTGCGTCTTCATCAAAGTCAGTGCAAATAAGGAGACGAGGAGTTACAATCAACCTAAAACTAGTGTGCAAATGTCACAACAACTGAGTTCAGGAGCAGATTTGACTGTATTTACAGAGTGATTGTTATCACTGGGATTAATTTAGAAAAAGAAGAGGAAGGACGCTTGTTTCCTTTCAGTGTTGCTCAATAGATTTCTGTGTCTTCTGTTTTACTTCAGAAAATAGATAAGCTGCTTTCACAAGACCTGTTTACAGAGGGACTGTTGTGCTTTTCCAGTGCACAGCCACTGTGTGTGGAAGGTTTAGAGATGGGAGGGGGGGGGGGATTGTTGCGCTTTTGAGTCACAAACTTCAGCCGAACTTTTGGAATCCTATTTATTTTACTTTCAGTGAGTCAGAAAGTGGGTGAATTGTGAGACAACTGGGTGGAGTTGGTGACCTGTGAAAGGAATTTGTGACTTATTGGGGGGAAAAAAAAGTGAATCTAAAGTTTCAACCCCCCCAAAAAAATACAAAGCAAATAAGAGGATAAACTGTGAACAAGTTAAGACATAATGAAGATATTCAGTTTGTACCAGATCTGCTCAATGTCCAGATGTTGTTGTACATCTGGACTGACTGCATGTTTGTCTGTGTTCATGCTGCACATTTGAATCAAATGAGTAAAATTAAATTGCAACAAAAGGTGTTTTCTAGATTAATTAAATGTTTGATATGATGATGATGATGATGATGATGATGAATTTGAAGTTTTCCCCCCTTTTTGCAAACCAACCTTTCATCTTATCACCCTGTGTAACACGACAGCCAAGAACCAGCAGTTCTGCTTTTTATTACAGCCTTCTGCCAGCATGCAGGTAGAGTGACTCACTCTCCACACAGCTGAACTGGCCTCTGTCAGTTTTATCACTTTTATGCAACCGAGCTCTGTTACACCTCCCGGCGCCCCCCCCTCCAACTGTCTCCACATGCGTGAGCACTCTGTCCACTCACAAAAGATGGAAGTCCTGTGTGTGTGCTGTTCGCAGCGTGACTTACTCTGCTCAACCAGCGTGGTCAAATGAATAATGTGACCTTTTGGACGTGCCTCTGTGGAAAACACAAAGGTTTGTCCTGTTTAAAAAAAAAATCTTATACCATTTATTTACCTATTTTACATGTTTTGTTTTATAGTGAATGTGGACAAACCAACAGTTAAACTCTTAGCTGCACATCACGTGACCTAAACAAGTTTGACTGTTGCCTTTTTTTTTTGCTCTGTGTTTCTTTTTCCAAGCAGAGCTGACTAGAAAACCACACCCAGATCTTATACTCCAGAATACAGGCCAGCAAGCACTGACAGCTGCAGCACGCTGCTGATAAGATCAGGCTCAGCGCTCAACATGCATGTGCTCCTCTGTTTGCAACAGCCATGACCACACTGGTGTGCAGTCCTTTTTTTTTTGTCAGGTTAAAGTTTAGCTAAAAGCAAACAGGAATTAAATCTGGGCAGAGCAGACTCTCTGATTAGCTCCTAAAAACTAGATGATGGGCTTTTTTGGCGCCGCAGCTGTATTTTACCACTCTGATGACTGTTTGAACTGTGTGTGTCCTTCGTCTAATCTCGCTGGGTGTTTACCTTTTTTTTTTCCTCCATGGGCGAGCAGCAGCCTTATCACTCACATCGACAGCTTTGGCTGTAATAAAGCACTGCGCACAGTTAAAGTTACTTCTGCTTTCTGTGTTCAGGGGAATACGTAGTGGAAAAGTCAAGTTCCCAAAGTGAAATAGGCTTTTATGGAATTCCAGGTGGATGACAAAGTTTTAAAGAAGATTAAATTTAGTGGAAGAAAGTTGAGTTCTGATTGGGTTACAGTAAAAGAGTCGTTGTTTTTCTTTTTTTCTGTCCTTGAGCGCTTTGTAGCTACATTGTTTCATTCACACACAAACTTGCACATTAAAGGAAATGAAGCTGCCATAAAATATGAAGCGCTGGCCAAGGACACGGATCAAGAAGAAAACTCTGTGATTAGAAGGAAAACCTATTCTTTTACCTCAATATTAAAAGTCCAGATCCAATAGCTCTTTTGGTTATTAAATGAAAATAAAATACCACTTTCTAATATTTACTGCCCATCTGTTCAGGCTCATGTGGGTTGAATGAAAGACCCTTTAAATGATCTTAAATGTAAAAAAACAATCTTGTTCTTTTGTGTTGTTACTTATACATGTCAGAGGAGGTATCATACAAGAAATAAGCACTGGTTTTAAAAATCCAGCTTCCAGGTTGTGCTGTTACATATGAACAGATCCCATCTCAAACAGAAAGCTGCTTTTTTACCACAGGAACCTTTTTCCAGGAGCATTTGTGTGTTTTTGTTGGGTCTTTTCCTTCCCGCTTTCCATTTCCACTGCAGAATCATGGAGCTAAACATAGTTTCTGTGGAGACAATTTATTTTTTCACTCTTTTGGTCCGAACATTTAGTGCTGTGCTGCACTTTCTTCTGATATCTATGTTGAAGAAATATCACGTTTCACATAATCTAGTTTTTGTGCTGCAGAAAAGAAACACAGCTGCTGTCTGTAAACAAAACATTTAAATCAAGCCGGAGTTATTGCCTGAATTTAGAAATGAGTGAGTTGATGCAAAAGCAGTAAAGTTAACTTTCTAAAATCAGTGATGCTTTTACAGAGTTTTCGTTCAAATTCACCCTGAATCCCATAGTAATTTGAGTAAATTTCACAGCATAGACTTTGTCAACTGTTGCGCTGCCTGTTGCAGAGGATAAGCAGCAACCATCAAAATAATGAAACAGTGAATAAGAGCAATTATCATTAATATTTGCAAAAGTTATGAACAATTACTGCATTGTCCTTTTTGGAAGTTGCTCTGTGAAGAGTTTCAGCTTGAATAAACAAAGATTAATTCTGATGAAAATGCTAACAGCTAATAGTTAACAGCTAACAGTACTAAGACCAGAGAAGATCTCTGCCATCATAAACTCAGCTGTCTCTACTTTGTAAACTTTTACATTGTTGTTTCTTTCACATTATGTTGTTGTTCTGGCAGAAACCTATAACAGACAAACAAGTTTGGTATAAAAGTTACAGCTAGTTGTTGTTAAAGGTAACTGCGGTATTAAATAATTAATTCTATGTAAATAACTGTCTGATGTAAAAGTAATAACTTATACACGCAACTTCAAACTATACATTCCTCAGTCAGAGGTTCATTAACTTTTCCAAGACAAACAAATGTGATCTTGAGGCGATATAAGAGTAGCAACAAGTCCAGTTCACATCAACAGGTTCAGATTCAAAGCCAATTATTAAAGCTGATATCCCTGATTTCAAATTGCCTAGCTTAGACTGTCAACAAAGTCACAGAACTCTAAGCCCCTCCCCTCGGGTAGAATTCCTAAGCCACGCCCCCCCAGGTTTGGAAACACGCGTAGCCCCGTAAGATGACTGAGTGCAAGACACTGGTCCGCTGTTCATTCAGGTACCGTAACATGGTGGAATCACCGGTAAGTGAAAACAATATAACAACAAACAACTGACATTAATTGTTACTTTGTCCTGAACCTGACGTGGAACCAGCGGCTGTTTCTCCTGCTGTGACATGGTAGAGCGGCGAACACTCCCAGCAGTGGTGTGCTGCGGTAATATGTCTCAGATTTTTAGGAGCACAGAAGCCAAATAAATGCTGAAGTCCATATCGCTGGAGAGACTGTCCAGTCATTCCTTTCAGGCCGAACCATTTGATTGGTTGATGTTTTTAGACAAATACAGGAGAACCACTTATTATTTTTTCGTCTTTTTTTTAATCTTCACAAAATATTTTTCTCCATGCCGTGTTGAAACGTTTTTAATGGACGTGAAAAAAATATGTTAAGCTAATTTGTTATGCAAATTAAGAATAGCAGCTTTAACCAGATTACATTGAATCTTCATTTTAATACAATCCTCCATACTGAGCAGCACAGGGTGACAGTGGAAAGAAATGACTCATTTTTAACAGGAAGAACCTCAAACAGAACCAGGAACTTCAGTCTCAGACTTTTCACCAGTCACTGTTATTCTCCTCTGAGTAACACTCAGTTTTAGCTTGTATGTTAGCATGCTATCTCGCCACATAATATATGCTATTTTCATTCAAGCTGTCTTATAAATGCAGCTCTGAATAACTGATTAGCTTCATTTCCAGAGGAGCAACTTTGTCTAATGAAATTTAGCCGTAACATTATCAGTAACATCATCACTTTATGAGGAAGTCAAATCTCAGTTGTTGTCCTCTGTTATATTGCCCTGTAGTTATGATGAAAATAATAATGGACCAGATTTTTAAAATTTAGTTACAGTATTTTCTGATAAACATCTGCTGTTATGAAATTCGGAAGCCTTGAAATCCCTTGGAATAAACTCAAAGGTTATAAAAATAATCAGACAAGACGGGCTTGTCAGAAAATAACATTAACTGTGAAGTATTTACTATAAAAGTCAAACCGACCTCTGTTATTGAACTCGAGTTAGTGCTGAAACATAAGTAACAAGAGTCATCCTTTACTGAAAAATATCTTCTCTCCACAGAGCTCCATCTGTGCTTCGTTGTGCAACCACATTGTCACGGTAGAGCTTGTTTAGCTCAGCTGTACCGACACAGCTGCAGACTTTAAAATCAACCATCGTGCTGGTCTATGATACAGAAATCAAAGAGGTAAAGCCCCACGTGGGACTTTTATTTCAGACCTCCTCCAGCTGAACTTTAGACCACATCTGACCGCACCAACAAACCTAGTATTTATATACCAGCAAGTTTTTGCATTGATTGTTCTTTGCTCTAGAAGAATATAGAAATAAATGCAAATGCTTTCAACAAAAATCTCTAAGCTTTGAATCACAAACACTCATGTAAACTAAGACCAAAAATCAACAAGATTCACAAAAATCTGCATAACCATAAAAAGCAAAAGGATTGCTGTGCAGAATGAGGGACATACACAGCTGAGACACTCTTGTCCATTAATGAGACCCAATACACTCTCCGATGTCTCTCTGGATACAGGTACACTCAAATAAACCTTCATAAAATAAACTTTGCATCATAACAATCTTTGGACCCAATGTCTTTTTACAGGAACTGAACTTTAGCTGCCCCGAAATAATATTTTTCAACAATAGGCTCCAAGGTGTAAAACTACCTTTGTATTTTCGTGTTGTGATCCAAAACACAACTTTTTAAAAAACAATGTTGTCAGAGTGACCTCCTCCAACATGACCTATGACCTGCTCCATGTTCTGTTTACAGTTCATAAGCAGCGCGCACGTTAAGCTTCTTTCCTGTTTTTATGTTTGTGGCAACCACAGCGCCACATACAGGCCTGGCATAGTCATTACAGTGTTCTTTTGTCGTATTTGTGGAGATTAAGACATTTCTAAAAACAAAGTTCATTTGTATCCGATTGATCAAAGTCTGAATGAGTTGCTTGGAACAGAAACACGTTAAAATAATCTCGTCCTGTATTCTTCACAGATTGAAACAACTTCTTTTTCACATGACGATGAGGGCGAGACTGAAAGCCTGTGAGGATCTACCGTCTCATTATCCCAGTCTGAACAATCACTGTGTCTCCTCTTCGTTCTTTAACAACCAGTTTTTCAGTCGGTCTTTAAGTTTTGCTGTTCAGAACAACTACAAACACTTTCCCCTTCAGATGTGGTCAGACAGCATCCCCCCACAAAGGACTATTTCTGGCTTATACTGGCCCTTACTTTGCAAATTTAACCAAAAATGCTATTTATTTTTATTTGAGGCTGTTTTTAGTTTTTTTTTTGTCATTTCTTAAACACAGACTCGGACCTCCAGAACCACCCAGTTCACCATTCGTTGCTCATAGATGTCACATTTTATTACATTTGTACAATTTCATGTATTTTTCCACTTATTTTTGCCTCAACTAAACAGAAAGAGATACTTACCTGCAACATAAGCTGAGGCAAACTGTCTTGTAAAAACTGATAGGGTTGCCGGGCAACTCGTAAACCCGCTTTATTCATTTTGCTCATTTGTAGCTGCAGCAGAATGGAAACAGATGGCATCGTGGAGGGGCAAGCTGTTTCCGACAGTGACGCACTGAACAAACACACACTCACACACAGATACAGGTCTGTGCTGGCAGGTTAACAAGCTGAGGGTATCATGGTTTAAACCTCGAGTAGATCTGAGTAAATAAGCTGATGTGTGTAGATTGGTGCAGCACGATGAAGGGATGTGAGATGACCTACCTGAGCCTGGACAGAGAAAAGAGGTTTGCAGTGAGTGACAAGTGACACCTTGGAGTGTGTGAGTCTGTGTGTTTGAGTGGGAACGTGGAACATGACTCATCGTACTGAGACGTCAGTGCTCCGTCATCAGACGTCTGCAGCAGCGTGCTGCATGCAAACTCATGCTCACACACACACATGCACAGACGTTCTAAATATTCCTCTTGGAGTTAATGGCTGTCAGACCTCTGCTGACGTCCTCACTGCAAGATCACGATCACACATGAAATATTTTATACTTTAGGGATTCACTAAATTACAAGATTTGATTACAAATGAAAAATTCTCTGTAGTTTAACAGCTGCTTTGAGGAACCTAGTTTTTGGTTTTAGAGTTTTATGTACCATAATTAAAACATCTTATCTTTACCAGGTTTCTAAAATTCTTTAAATGTCAGAAACACTCATAGATTTCATAATGTCTTATAATATAATGTCTATATTTTTAAACTAAAAACAAAGCAGATATAAAAAAAACTGGTAGAACTTCAGCAGAAACAACTAGTTGTTTTCTGAATGACTTCACTGTGGAGGAAATTTGGGCCGACTCTTGTTTCCATCGTTTCCTCAGTTCATTGACATTTGTGACTGTTTGTTTCTGCACAGCAAAGCACATCAGTCCTGTTGAAGTCTGTTGGACCATTGCAGCACATCGACTGTTTTCTTTTTCAGACATTCTGTTGTAGATTTGCTGATGTGTGAGTATTGTTCTGTTGCATGACCCGGTTTGGTCCAAGACTGACGGCCCCACATTTACCTTATGAATACTTTGTTATTCAGAGGAGGTCATGATCAAATAATACCTGCAAGGTGTTCCGGTCCTGTGAAACAAGCCCAGACCATCACCCGTCCACCCCCATGCTGACAGTTGGAATGAAGTGTTTCATCTGATACACTGTGTTTGCTTTTTATCAAACAGTGAAGTGGGCATTATGGGTAAACACCAGTTCATCATGTACCTGTTTTACTTTTTAAATCCTGTGGAAAACTCAAGGGATGACTGAGTTTTCCACGCAAAGATTTTCCATTTTGGTTTGTTTTGTTTTGTAAATAATTCCATGGAGGAATCAGGTTTTTTTGTACAAAAGATAATAATTCTCAAAACTGCACTTAGGGGGACGAAGGCAGCGCCGCCAAGGGCCCGCCTGCAACAAACCCCAACCTTTTGAATTAAAAGAGGGTGTATTTTCTTTTTATCATGACCGTTGTTGATTTTATTTGTACTTAAACACATTTGTTTACCTGCTCAGCAGGAGTTAAACAACAGGAAAATCTATTTAAACATGCTTAGTGTGTTTGCTTTTGCTGCACTTTGAGACTGACCTTTGCCCTTTTCATTGATTAAGGTTAAGTAAAGTCAAGCCTGTCCTTTTGAGAAATACAGTAGTTTTACCGGCGGCTAATGCTTCAGCTGTTATACTCTGAGAGCATAAGACGGGCTGCAAACACACGTGGCTCTTATGTGACAACTTGACTCATAATAAGTCAAGAATTAGCTACTACTATTGATTCTCGCTGAGAGGCGGAGCTGCTGAAGAGAAGCTGGAGACTTATGGGTTAGATTACACACTCTTAAAGTGGTGCTCGTGTTTTTATTAGATATCAGCGTGACGGCGAATCATTACAGTGACGTTTCTGAAACACGTACACACATGCAGCGAGTTCAGAATACAGAATGATGATGCATGTGCTTATATGTGTGTTGGATATTCAAAGTATGAAGGCTTTAGCTGCACAGGTACAGATGAGCAACGACCGCCGCCTCAAAGTTTCATCCTGTTCAGTAAACAGGCGGGGAAGGTGATAACCGCTGTCCGTTTGTTCTGCATCTAATTTGCAAAACGATATCCTACTGATGGTGACATTTACTCTGTGACACTTATCTGGTTTCACCACATGCCCATGTGACAGCTCTGGCATAGAGAGGAAATTAATTTGTGATTATTATCTCTTTATGACATTTATGTCTTAACCAAAATGTCATTCATAAAGCAACGAAGGTCTCAGACATTAATGTTAAAGATTCAGCAAATAGTCAACAACTTTTTTCAATGATAATTGACATCTCTGAAGTTTAATTATTCGTCTAAATTAACATTTATGGACATGATTTATATGGAAAATAGTTTTATGTCTTGATTAAAGAAAGTAGACGTTTATGTGATGATTTAAAGTTAAAAGAGGACTTTCATCTTCCAAGGGGACGAATTATGGACCTGTTCTTTAGTATTTGTTGTACCTCAGAGAGCTTCAAAGTTCAAAAGTGGAAACCAAAATATTAGTAGATTTGGTTTATATTCTTCAGCAGAAACGGCATCTGTGATAGGAATGAAAGCGACTGTCGTTGCATCATATTAACCTCTGAGAGTTTCCACTGTGAAACTAAACCTCAGTCCTCAGGCCTGCACGACCAGCTGCACTTGATCATGCACTTCAGAGACACCCGCTGGTTCATTTTGATGGATCACGAGTCTAAAGGCAATCCTAGGATAAGATTTCTTCATCAGATAACAGTGAGGATGATGTATTAGATAATGACCTCTGTCTTTTACAGATTACCCTCATTTAACACACAGCAAAGACCCTGCAGTGTTTCTTGATGAAATAACTCATCTGGTTGCTGTCACACATTAACAGCCAAACCTGAAAGATTTCAGATTATTGCATGAGATAGAAACTAAAAATCCCTTGTCATTAAAAGAAGACGTTTGGTTTTTGTTTTTAAAGAGGCCATTTCATACAAATTTCAGGACTTTGTGGTTATTTCTTAAGTATTAACCAGTAATATGAAACATTTTATATCTAAAAAATGTCAGAAAACACTTATTAACAGACCTTTCAATCTGTCTGCGTTAAAATTTGGGTGTTTCCAGCTCCTTCCGTCTGGCTGCTTCGTCAGCAGCTCGTTCATATTCATTATCTGAATTTGCTGGACTCTGATTGGCTAACAAACTAGCCTATGAGAGCAAGGTATACTATTTCCTGCCCCGCTGTGCATGGCAACGACAGACGTCGTGTCTTCCTGTTTGCTACGTTATGCTACAGCTCTTAGCCAGCAGCATGCTAGGCGTGGTTTCAACTGCGGGAGCTTCCAGCTAACAAACAAAGGAGTTGTGACGAAACAGATACAGGCCGTTCGAACTCGGGTGTTATTGCCACCTGCGTAGTTTGAGAGATTAAAACTGAAAGAGAAGTTGTTGACCTGTTTTCACACCAACTATGAAGGTAAGAACACCTGTGGAGCTAAAATATTCAACATAAAAACCGTTTTTAATGGAAGGGCCTCTTTAAAAAGCTGGAGTTCACAGATGACACATCATTAAATGGGCTGCACGTTTTATTATTTCAGAAGCAAATCCAGAATAAAGTTTGGCTCTGTCTGAAGATTAACAGGTTTTAGTGAGCAGTAGCTGGACAACAACATAATAATCTACATTTGAGTATTGATTATTTAAAGGTTTAATCACTTCTGGTTTTCCTGCGTTATAATTTTAGCAGACCTGTGGAGATACAAGTGCTAATGAAAATGCTACTACGATCTTCTGTTCCTCATGTAGATTGTAGATTAACTTTTGCTTCAGTGCTTTGCTGTGTTTGGGTGTTTTGCTGTAGCTGAGACTTTTAGTTGAAGCTGTGAATACAAGGATTTACTAAACCAACCTTTAGGTAAACATAAGAAAAATTGGGCTGATATGTCAGCAAGGTGTTTCAGGCAGAAGCAGATTATCTTTCAAAGGATCTATAATGTTTAGGAATTGATGAACCTCCAGGTTCGCTGTTCTTTCAGTTTAGTTTTATTTATGTAGCAATTGTTTATAATAAGTCATTTCAAGGCACTTTAAAGATTCAACAAATCCAGTTCACATTCAACAGGTCCAGTTCTATTCTATACAAACATTCAAACATTTTGATTAATTGTACAAATTGATCAGATTCAGTATGTTATTAAATTCTAATTTGCTAAGAAACCAGCTGATTGAGTTGAATCACCAGCTCAACAAACTCCCCCATCCTGAGCAGCACAGGGAGACAGTGGAAAGGAACAACTCCCTTTAAACAGGAAGAAACCTTCAGCAGAACCAGAACCCGGATGAGCTTCTGCCTCGAGCAACTGGAGACTGAAAGGAAAGAGACACAAATACTGAAGGATTTGAGCCACTTGTCATTTCTATGGAAAAATAAACAGAGTTAAAGTTAATAGTAGCATTAATGTTAATACAATCATGGAGAGTAAAGACAAGTAGAGTGAAGAAATGTGGTCAGCATGTCCTCCAGAAGTCTAAGCTTGTAGCAGCACAACTAAAGGATGGATCAGGATAACCTAAATTAACCCTGACTATAAGATTGCGCAAGAGGGAAAAAGTTTTAAGTCTGTTCTTAAAAGTACACAAGGTGTCTGCCTCACAGGTTAAAACTGGAAGCTGGTTCTGCAAGAAAGGAGCCTGATAACTGAAAGCTCCGCCTCCCATCCTATTTTTAGAAAGATCACACCTGAATCTAACACCGTCATCATGCAATCAGTCTTTAAAGTTTCTAAGATGTTCCCCCAATACCCCAACTACAAAAAACCTTCAGTATCAACTTCACATCAGGACTTTTGCTCTTTCTTTACACACCCGAGCACCACACACACCAGCTTTAACACAACTTTCAGACAAATACTTTGCGAATATTGTGAATAAAATAGATAAAATTTCTGTTGGAAGCAGTTTGAGTTGGTTGGCAAAAAGGTTTCTTACGTGTTAAAATTGACTGAGCTGCAGACAGTCTCGTCTCTGTTTACTCACAAACTAAAATGTACATCTACATGTGTTACGTTACGTATGTTATTTTATTTTATGACAATTTTAATTGATCAGATTCTCTTTTTTTTTTTCTTTTTGCCCTGAATCAGTCACAACTTTAGTTGCACAGGTCACCAAACCAAAGTTCTCTGACTGATGGAAACTAAACTCAGAGGTTTTCCAGATGGGATCAGATGCCCACAATAACACTGGGATTATTTAGGAGAAAACTCAAACTTTTTTATAATTATGTTCAAAATTCAAGGGAAACTTCAAAAGTGAATCTCTTTAAATCACAAGAGGAAAACGACAGACATTGTTTCCTTGCTGTTAGTGATTTATGTCACAACACAGATTAAAAGTTTAGATTTTACTCTGCAGTTGATCTGTTTATCATTTAGAACACACACACACACACACACACACGCACACACACACGCTGTCACCTGCCAACCTGTTCAATGGAAATGTGAGAAACTGCTGACACATGTACATAGATGGAAACAGTGGTTAAAGGGATGCTCTCAGTTTGTTTATTCTACTGCTGCTTGTAACTCTGAACTGTTCAGTATGTTTCCTACATTCACATCTCAGTGTGTCCGATTATCTTATTTAAACCATCGCAGTCAGTTACTGTGCAGTTGTGTCAATTAATGAAATGTCAAGAATCTTTGAAATGTCTGGCCAAGTGAACGTGTTTGTTAATGAAAATTTGCTGCAGGTGGTCCAGAACTGAACAGGGATGCAGTTTATTAGGCCTAAAGAAATGTGCTGGAAGGACTTTTGTGGAGCTCAACAGGCAGGAAGTAGGCAGTAGATTCCCTTGATCCCTGTTAGCACACTTTGATTGCCTCGTTGCCAGAAGAGGAAATGAAAACAAGTAAGTGAGGGGAAGCACATGCCGAGGCCTCACACCTTTAGTTCAGTTTCTTGATCTTCGACCGGAATACGAGGCCGACTCGCTTCCCATTAACCTGAATGTCAACATGGGCAAGAAAAAAACAAAACAAAAAAAAAAACAGCCGTGACGTTTCAGGATTATGGCTAAGCTTGTTTGCGTGGCTTTGAGAATCAAAACAAACACATGACTGAGCGACGGCAGCACCAGACCTGTTTTCACTGTCATAAAGAAAACAGCCAATGAATCCTCTTGGATCCTGTATTATCACACAAGCTGCATGCTGCATTTATTACAGTATATTAGTGTGTTATCGGGGGTTGTAGCCATAGAAACCAGGAGAAGACACGTGGCTGGCCTTTCCATCATTTATGGAGCGTGTGACGTCAAAGTGACCAGTGTTCTTTTCCTCTGAGGGAGTTTTTTCACCCTTTTATTCGGAGCACTGAGGGGTCTGCATGACAGATAACAGGTTGAGTCAGTCATGCTGTTGCGCACTTAAATGAGGAAGTCTGTGAAACCGTAACATATGAGTGCAATGCATTCGTACTTTTTCCATGACATAAGAAAATTCTCTACCTTAATATACCTTTCATATGAACCTGAGTGTGGTGCAAACATTCCTGTCTCTATCAGAAGTCTTTAAAAGCATCGTTAACTGAGAGACAATCTGCCCTGTAACTTGTTGATCAGATTAGACGTCTCTGCTGTTATGTTGTTGTTTTTTGTCGACAATGTTACTGAACAGCACATGAAGCCAAAACCATTACAGAGGCATCAGTTTACTGTATCACAAAGGAAATGCAACATATAAAATTATCTAGATTTATTAAATGGGTTCACAAACTTCTAGAAACTCCGATCGTTCTCGGTAGAACATTGACAGACGTCTTTAACTTGGTAAGAGTAGATGAGCAATTAAAGAAACAATGATTGCTGAAGATCCATAAACAGTTTCAAGAAAAAGATAATCCAACTCCTGCTCCCCCCTGTGGTTGCTGAGGGATATTGCAATTTAACTCAACGGTATACTAACAAAAATCAGCGGAATCTTTGTAGATAGAGGAGGAGGGAGAAAAATAAAACAAATACCCTTCACAGTCAAAATTCCTCAGTTTAGATGTTTTTACATACAAGCAATGCAGCTAGCTGGTACTGGAAGACAGAAGATCTTGTAGAGTGGCTTATTTAGTGTCAGTATTGCTTTAATGAGAGCAGTTAGTTGTCATGTGGTCTGGTCTTTAAAAACAGTTTTATTATTCCTGTTCAGGGTCACGGGGAGCTGGTGCATATCCTGCTATCATTGGACGAGAGGTGGGGTCACACCTGGACAGGTCCCCAGTCCATCACAGGGCCACATATAGACAGACAACCACACACACACACACACACACACACAAGTGTGTTTTGGTATCCTTATGGGGACCGTCCATTGACTTCCATTGATTTTAGTAACTAGATTTATACCTAACCCAAACCCTTTTCCTAACCTTAACCATTACTGATCTATAACTAACCCTAAGACTAACTAAAACTCTATTCACACCATACCTATAAACCTAACCCCTAACCCTAAAAAGGGGAGTCCCCCTCATGGGGACCAGGCTTCGGTCCCCACCAGAACCCTCGGACCCCAGAAAGATAGTAAAAGTCAGGAAACAGGTCCCCAGGAGGCCAGAAATACACACACACACACACACACACACACACACACACATGTGTTTTGGTATCCTTATGGGGACCGTCCATTGACTTCCATTGATTTTAGTAACTAGATTTATACCTAACCCAAACCCTTTTCCTAACCTTAACCATTACTGATCTATAACTAACCCTAAGACTAACTAAAACTCTATTCACACCATACCTATAAACCTAACCCCTAACCCTAAAAAGGGGAGTCCCCCTCATGGGGACCAGGCTTCGGTCCCCACAAGAACCCTCGGACCCCAGAAAGAGAGAAAAAGTCAGGAAACAGGTCCCCAGGAGGCCAGAAATACACACACACACACACACACACACACACACACACACACACACACACACACACACACACACACACACACACACACACAATTTAAAAATGCCAGTTAACCTCAAGCATATTTTTGGTCTGTGGGAGGAATCAGGAGATGCATGCATCCACATGCATGCATGTAGAGAACATGCAAACTCCATGCAGAAAGGTTCTGGTTGATGCATCGGACTGACTTTACTCACATTCCACAAAAAGTCGTTTTTGTAAGTTTTTTCGAGAGCAGCAGGGAACAGGAAAGTGGGACCCTTTATGGGGACTCCATAAGCCGTATTCTGCAGGTTTTAAGTTTCATTGAGATCTTGCACGGGGATCTCGCTGTGCTGACCACCTTCTGCTTCCTGTTTGCACTAATAAGGCCCCTGAGGCTCATTGGCTGAGCTCAGAGCAGCAGCTTACTGGTTGTTGTGCTAATCTGCAATGACCTGCATGACACCGTAAACCTCATGGATCTGTCAACAGGCTGCATTCTCAGTCTGCAGTGAACAGCTTGTCGGCCATGTTGAGTTTGTTTAACACTCATGACGGTGACAATTAAAGCTCACAGTGGTCTTCTGTGTTTTAGATATAAATACTATAGATTTCTACATGTTATCTTTTTCTTGCCGTCCTTTTCAAAAGTTGAAATTGGCAGTGATGAGCAGCTTTTTGTCATGCAGCTGGCGGTCGGTTTGTTAGTGAGACTTCAGAGTCGCTGGCAGGATAATGCATCATTTGGGATTCAGTGTGTTGATGTGGCACATTTACTGTAGCAGGCGCACTTAAGCAGCAATCTCAAAAGCGTTTCTCATTCCGAGTGAGTCATGAGCAACAAATTGGATGATTCCACTGTGTGAAACGAATCAATGACATGATGAGTGAAGGGTATCGGTGAGCTGTTTATAAACCATGACATTGTTAGACTTTTAAAAATCCAAGTGTATCATATGAATTACACAACATTTAGAAATAATCTGCTACTTTGAACTGCTGTACATCTCGTTTATGTCCCTCTCACACTGCTTTTTGTTTTTTAATTGTATTTAAGGTTACTGCTTTCATTTGAGTCTCTAACTCTTATATAATGTCTTTTTTTCTTCATTAATACCACTTTTCTAATTTTTGGATTTGTACAGTCTTTTTTAACTTGTTTTTTGACTTATAGAAGTGAACAAGTGACCTTGTGACCCAGAGCTAACCAAAGTTGTTGTTTTTTTTATTGCAAACTTCCTAAAACGTCTTTCTTTGTAAACTGTTGCAAAACCATAATGAGTAAATTTGATATTCTGACTCAATAAGTTCTAAAAGAAAAAGTTTTTCCCCCCAAAACAAATACAACTCCAAATCCCAAAAAATCCGATTGTAAAATGTAAATAATAAAAGAA
Organism: Pachypanchax playfairii; assembly: GCA_006937955.1. NCBI lineage: Eukaryota > Metazoa > Chordata > Actinopteri > Cyprinodontiformes > Aplocheilidae > Pachypanchax > Pachypanchax playfairii. The sequence goes on from SSNP01000085.1 coordinate 989,927, forward strand.
TGCAAGGATTTAGAAATGTCAGAAATCAATATTTTATTCCCAATAGAATGTAAACATCAGATGGTCAAACTCAGATACATTTTTTTTATTTCATAGAAATATTAGCTCCTTTTGTATTTGATGGCAGCAAAACATCTTAAAAATGTGTAAGAGAGGTTTAAAAGGTAACTGGCATATTTCAAAAACAATGTCAAAAATTTTTGGAGTTTTGCAAAAATACAAAAATCCGGCCGCAAAGTCCCAGAACTGTTGAGCAGCTAGAATCCTGCGCCAGACAAGAATCAGACAACATTCTGCTTCAAAAACTCAAGCTGCTGGTCTCCTAGCTTCCCAGATGTTTACAGACAGATGTTGAAAGAGGAGGAGATGCTACACAAGATTAAACATCAACTGTTCCAACTTTTTAGAGACGTGTTGCTGCCGTTCAATTCAATCAGATTTGCAATGGTTTATTTACATTTTTTGTTATTGGGGTTGTTTTTCTGCTGTAAACAACTGATACAATAAAGTATTAGATTAAAATTGTTTTGAAACATAAGGTTAACACCCAACAGCGTTTCAAGTGAGGAAGAAAGGCTGCAGATAGGAAAAATACAACAATAATGTGGTGAAGTGCTTCATCAATTGTTTCACAGCAGCAACATACACAAGCAGAAATAAACATGTCCGCACAGTGTCGTGGGATAGTGCAGCTTTGTTGGATTTTCCACAATGTTGTTGAATGAGTTCAATGGTCTCTGTTTGGGCATCGAACGCACCGTTGAATGAACCCTGAATGTGTGTTCTGCTGAAGCTGCTGCTTTATCCTTTAAATATTTTGTAACTACTAATGGAAACTGTTGTGAAAAGTGTTTGGTTGAAATCTGGGAGCTGAAATGAAAATCCTGACACCCTTTACATGCTGTGACTCATTCTGCTGCTGTGAAACTGACCTGGGAGTTTTTTTCTTTTACAAAGTGTGACTACGGATGTGAAAACAACTGGATCTAATCTCCCTTGTATTAATCCTCACATGCACAGTCCCAGTACCGACCCTCTGCTTAAAACTTCAGCTAGGAAATATCCAAAACAGCATTTTTTGACACAATTAGGTAAAAAAAAAGGCCAAATCTGAGAGCTTTAAGGTGTGTTAACAATTCTTTAGCTTGCTTTATTTTGACTGCATGGTGGTGTGATGGTTCGCTCTGTTGGCTCAGTGCAATAAGTCGAAATCTCAGTTACCACAAACCTTTCAGTGTGCAGGTCTTTCCACCTGGAGTTTAGTCATTCTCCAGTGCATGCCAGGGGTTTTTCCAGCTCCTCTGAACTAACAGGTGATTTTAAACGGACCTTGGTTGTGCGTAACCTCATCTCTCATCACGACCAACGTTTAATGGCCACATTAGGAGGATGAAGTGGGACAAATTTAGAAAAAGAGTGATGTTACAAGTAGGAAGGTTTTCTTTCTGGAAAGCTGCGTACCTTGTATCAAAACTTTAACACCCAAAAGACTTCAAAAAATCAATTTGTGAAAAAAACCCCAACTCAGTTTATGTGGATGGGAAATGCAGAAAATCTGAATCTCAGTTTATATCTGGAACAATGTGGCTGGAGCTTCAGTATAAATAAGGTTTTTAATAATGAGACAGAAGTCCAGTTGGATGATTTTTCAGTTTGTTACAATATTAACTTTGACATCCATGGATGGATAGATGGATGGATGGATGATATGAGTGAAATACAAGCTGTGAATCTATAATTCACATGAATTTATCCACATTTTGTTCCTTTGATCCTTCTAAGCCGACAGATTTATTGACTAAAATGTGTGTTTGAATGTTATCTTATAAAATGAGTAATTATTCAGAGCTAGACGATTCGGTTGAACTTCCTCCACAGGTGATCGTAGAAACCGGGTTCAGGTTTCTGAGATCTCAGTTTGGGTGTCAGTTTCACACGCCGGTGCATCCTGTGGTAACTGGTGAGACCTCCAGTGAGGAGAGAATAGGTGAAAGGCTGATCAGAGAATATACAACCGGTTGTGTTGAACAAACACAAACTGTGTCACTGGCACAACCAGTTTGAATAATTCATGAACTGAAGCGACTACCAGCGCTATTATATATCAGGAAACAGTGACGAGTTGGGGGTGTGAACAGGAAACTGAACATCCCTTTGTTTGACTTTGTTTCAAGAGTTTGTTTACTGAGTTTATTAAACAGACGTTTTACTTTTGGAATGTAGCTTTTTCTTTTGTTTTGTCGAGGTTTTTAGTCGTTTAGTTTTTCCAATATCATGTTTATTTTGTCTTGTAATTCAGCTTCGTCTCTTTCTGACACACACACGCACCTTTGGAATCAGATCCTCCTCAGAGAAACTGATGTGTGATCACAGGAACCAGATGATAGAAGTTAAGCTTCTGTCTCAGTGACTCTTGCGTAAGATGAGGCCGTCAGCTGTGCACAAGTTTCAATTTCTCGTCTGAGTTGCTGAGGCGTCTTTAACTGTGTTACTTTTAAGGTTTGCGAGCAGCTGATGTTTAATCTGTTCAGNCTCGAGAGCAGATGACTGAAAAAAAACCACAAATCCAATGTTTTGGTGATTTATTTTATAAGAAAATAACTTGTCAAAATACTCAATATCCTAAGTGTTAAGAGGTGTTTTGGGATACAGTCATCTTTATTAGTGACTAATGTTTCCCTGGTCGCAAGCTGAAACGAAGCAAAGTGATCACATGACTTAGAAAACACAGAATCTGCACTATTAAACCATGTATGAGATGATTGATCTCAGTTAGAGTGTTAGTTTGAATCTTTTGAAGAGTGTTCATGTGTAAAAGTTATAAACAATTACATTCTTACCTGTTTTGGTTAGCTCACTGAACGACCTCAGCTTGAAGAAATAGAGTTAAATTCTGACTGGATTGATGAGCTAGTGACCTGTTAGCAAAAAATCTTCCCCAAAGTAACAACACTCTGTGATTCATGCAAATCCTTTTTGTGACATTTTACACTGCTAGTGTCAAAATTTCTGATTATTTACATAGAAGTCTATGATAATTTGCAAGTGTAAACAGCTAGCCGCTGCTAACACTTGAAGGTGGGATATGGAACGTGAACACCACAAAAACAGCACAAAGCCTTCAGCCATCTGGGTGCCAGGCTCGTAACCCCTCCTGCGTGCGCTCTGATGCTGAGGTCAATCAATATTCCTCACCAAATATCATCAGTTCAGCTCACTAATCATGCTCTCCAGCCCCGCTGATCACACACTGACTCTGATAAAAGCAGCTCCTACCTGTTTGTAGCTCAGTCATCAATTCAGTCCGTGGCAAAGAGTTCACGTAGCTGCCTGGTCTCTTCTCAAGGAAACCAAAACTTCCTTCAGTCCCACCCCCTAAGATCTTCTGTTATCCTCACACCATCCTGCACACCTCACTTATCCAAGCAGCAAACAACATCCTCCGTGGTGTGTCCTCTAGCCGAACCCGCAGCCCGGAGTTCCCCTCACCTCAGCGACCTGTAGCTCCGTGTTAGCGTTAGCTGCTAATAAAAACTTTCCCACACTAACCTGCTCATCACATGTTGGGGAATCCTCTATGGCAAGCAAATAAGGTATATAATCAATAATCAAAGCAATAAAATCCTCCGTGGTGTGTCTTTCAGTCAAAAAAGTGGCCCGAAGCACTCATCCACTTCAGCAACATGCTGTAGCTACGTGTTAGCTAGCCGCTAAAACTTTCCACACACAGAACTTGCTCGTCACATGGGAAACCCCAGGGGAAACCCTCTATGGCAAGCAAATAAGGTATATAATCACCACATGTCCCAGTGCTTCCAGCTGCTTGACCTGCAGACTCCACAGTACCAGCCTCACTTTGCTGGAGTATTTATGGTATTAGCCAACCCAAAATGGTGCCCGCTGCTCTGCCAGCTATTGGCTGGTAGATGTAAATAAAATGCCAACGTTGTGCCGTCAAAATTAATATTTTATAATATTTTACTTCAAATATAATTTTTAAAGAAAATAGTGTATTTTCATTCAGCTACTTTCAGCAGCTATAATAATATTTTTCTGCTGGAATAGATGTTTAATGTAAAACTGAAGGTGCATTAATTGGACTTTGGATGTCCTGCTCAATTCCATTAGCTCACTAATTCTGTCAAAACTAATCTCTATTTCTCCAAACTGAGGTCCTTTAAAGAGCTACAACTGGTAAGATGTTACATTTTGATAACGCAGAAACCCAATTTCACATTTCTGTATGTTTTTCAAAATAAAATGGCTCCATGTTCACGTGACATCTAGATGCGTGTTGTTGTTGTTCTGAGGAGTAAGATAAGGGCGGAAAGCAGCAAGTTTTTCTTCTGCAGCGATAAACTGAGTCAAAGACAAAACATCCCTGTTATTGTTTTGTAATAACTTTTTAGAAATGAGTGAATTTCTTTATATATTTAGATATTTATTTTGAATGTTTTAAATGTGTTTATAATGTTATAATGCCTGAAGATCATAATTTTTAAACTTGACTTTTATTATTTACGAGACACAAAAGCTTTTGCAGTTTGTTGATATTCTGGACTGATCTCTGAGTCTTGTCTCTGGGTCTTGTCTCTGGGTTATGTCTCTGGGTCTTGTCTCTGGGTCTTGTCTCTGGGTCTTGTCTCTGGGTTATGTCTCTGAGTCTTGTCTCTGGGTTATGTCTCTGAGAGTCTTGTCTCTGGGTCTTGTCTCTGGGTCCTGTCTCTGAGTCTTGTCTCTGGGTCCTGTCTCTGGGTCTTGTCTCTGGGTCTTGTCTCTGGGTCTTGTCTCTGGGTTATGTCTCTGAGTCTTGTCTCTGAGTCTCTGAGTCTTGTCTTTGAGTCTTGTCTCTGAATCTTGATAGCTGATGGGTTAATGAGGGTAAATCTTACAGATACTGATTCATTAGCTGATGTTTATTTTCTGAGAAGATGAAAGTCATCTGGAGTAACTTTCAGCGTACTTCTTTCCCCTGTGATGATTTATATAACATGTTTGGGTTGGTTTTTGTGTGCAGAGAGCCTGATATTCCTGCCTGGGCTCCTTTACTCTACCAGCTGCAGCTGCTGGACATCAGAGAGAAACCAGACCCGTTAACTCTGCCCATCGCTGACCGCATCCGCATCGGCAACCAGAAGCGAGAGCGTGGAAACTTTCACTACCAGAGGGAGGAATACAGCTTGGCTGCTAAAGCTTATTGTGTGGCCCTGGAGGTGTTAACCACACGCGGCGCTGGTAACCATCAAAAACCTGTATTTATCCATGGCAAATATTTTAGTGTTGTTGGTTTAAACAGGTCTGTGTTAAAAAAAGAATACACACATCTGATCTGATCATGAAGGACCTCACACACATTTCCACATCAGGCTTCAGCCACATCAGACCAGAATGGAATAACATAAGTGCTCTGCTCCACTTCACCTCGCTAATCACAGCGCTCCCATGCAGAGCCATGTCCGTCTGCGCCGAGCGCCACCTTAAATCTTTCTGTTTAATTCTTTTGCATAATCAAAGCCAATTAAGTCTTCTACTGGTCCCGCCTCCATCATCACTTCAATCATTTACGAGGCAGAGAGAACCAGAGGGAGACACGTGGCTGATTGAAACAATGAAGAGACAAACATGAACTGCTTCATAATGTTTCAATGATGGCTGACCAGTTCCAGCAGGAGTCTCAAGAGGGGAACTAATTAAAACATCCAATCATGTAATTAGTTGATGAGAAGAAGAAGAATGCAGGTGCAGCAACAGACTTACTGTAGAGATGTTTTACAGGTTCAGTTCATGATATAAACAGGTTGTAACTTAATAAACTAGTCGAGCAAATTCTTGATAAAACCTTGTATAGGTTGTTAAAAAAGTTAAACGTCCAAAGATAAAATTAAAGTAATTACAGTAGTGTTTTCTTACTTATATTTATTTTTTAGCTAAATATAATTTCATTATCTGTATTAAAGAACGCACACTATTAAAAACTTTCAAACTGAGTATTTATTTGCTGTTTTTAAAAATAAATTATTTTCATATATTTTTTAATTGTTTTTTTTTATATTGTATTAGCTAATAAACTTTGTTTCCTGTGGAAATAATTAATAATTATTGCCAACCATTTACTAAAAACATTCTTTTTTAATTGCATTAATTTTGAAGTAATATAGTTGGAACAAGTTGGAAAACCATTAGAGGGATTCTAAAACCAGCGATAAATTATTTAACTGGAAACAAGTCAGATTGGACACGAAAGAAGCAACTTGTTAAAAATTAATGCTTCATCACGTTGTTCCAAACTCTACGAGAGAATCACTGTTCAACTTTTCTACTTGTGAAGACGCAAAATATAAAAAGTTTGTCTTTCAGCAACATGTGGGTGATATTGAGAAAAGAGGACAGTGCGTCGATGCCAAGACTGCAAACCAGTGCTGGTGCACGTGACCCGTGAGCACTGAGGCCGTATGAGAAACCACCAATAAAACCACACGGACTCAGAAGTACTTTGAAAACTATTTTCACTGAACAGAGTTTGCTGCTGCATATAGAAACTATAATTCCAGCAGGAAGCTGCACCATTCTGTCCTGTCCTCGTGATCAGATGAGTCTAGAATTTACCCTTTCAATCAAATTAAAGTTTTTTTTTTACATTTTAGTTTACAATTAAAATCTCATGACTGTGGACTGAAGGTTCGAGCCCAGAGCTGCACTTTATCTTCTACATGTGGACTTTTGGCTGCAGCTCCCGAAGATAAAATTGTGTCTCAGTCTTGTTTCCTTCCAAGTTCAGGAACAATGTTGGTTCTTTAAATCAGGAAAATTTGCTAAACGTGACCACACAGTTAAAATGTGGTCCTTTAGATGTTGGCATTTATTACCCAGCATGCTTAGGGACAACCATAAAATGCCTTTGATATCACCATTACCCTCAACATGGTTTTTGCATCAAAACATGAAGTAGCTGCAGAACGACGTCCGTAGCCAGTTTGTATTTATTCATTAATTGTCTTGTTTATGCAAACCAATTCAAGTCGTAGCTCTTCTCCTTTTTTTATGTCTACAGTAAAAGTCATTCATTCATTTGTCTTTGTGCAGATGGCAGCAACGTTGACGTGATAGCTGAAGAAGAAGAGGTGCAGGAATACCGGGTGAAGTGTTTAAACAACCTGGCCACCACACAGCTCAAACTGGAGCAGTTTGACGAGGCGCTGCACACCAGCCGAGACGTCCTGACCCTCGAGCCAAACAACGTCAAGGCCCTCTTCAGGACGGGAAAGGTTTGGGCTCAGTCCTGTTACTTTTTATCCCTCAGAGATCTTGTCAGCGTCAAGCCGTAAACAGCAACAGCATTGAGGATTCCTGGAAAAAAACAAGTTGTCCTTTAACGTGGGATCAAATTTCATTTTAGTGTGCAGAAAAAACAGAAGTGATGTTGCATTAGTTGCTCTCGTCTGTATTGGATGCTCCAGCAGTGCTCTCACTACACGTCCTCTAATCTCTTTCAGTTGCTGTCAGATAAGGGTGAATACAAAGAGGCCATGGAGGTGCTAAAAAAGGCCTTGAAACTGGAGCCAACCACCAAGGTGAGACCATATAGCTAAAAATGTTTTTCCTCTGACCTAGTGTCTTTAAATCTGCCTAGTTTTCACTGTCCAGTCCAATCAGATCAACGTTTTCATTCAATGTCACCCCAAAAACTTTGCTAAAAGCTTCCAGGAACGTCTGAAGCATCCTTCAAATGAGGGTCCAGGTTTAGGTTTGTTGCAAGAAGCTCTTAACACTCATGGTTCTAAATTGTTTTCAACACAACTTACAGTATTTGCTAGGAGAATTTTTGTTTTTAGGTTTGAATGAGAGCTAGATGTTTGAAAATCTAGCTCTCTGATTGGCCGAGGCTGCATCGGACTGCCTTCGTGGTGCTTGAACAGTCCTTAATCTACATTCGGTCAAGACGAGAACAAAAAAAGATACACCAGGGTTGAGTTATAATGATTCAATATTTCTTCATCATCATGTAGCTACTTAGCCTGACCAATCAGATCCTGTAAAGTATTATGTCAAAGATGTGAGGGCCTGGTTAATCAGGTAAGTAGCTGCTTCCTTACAGTGAATTTATGATTCTCAGTATTAAGAATGCAAGTTCTAAATCTGGAAGGAAAACTGTTATTGGACATCAAGCGAAAGACAACAGAAGATTTCTACTTCACTTAATATAATAATTTGGTTAATGCAGCAACGTTTCAGTTGTTGTTTCATTCTCACTTTTTAAAGTATCAGAAGCTTTATATGTTACCAACATTAGCCTGAAGAGATCTGAGTAAATTGCTTCTGCTCGGGACTTGTTCCATCATGTCTGTGGTTTGTGTGATCTGTTAGTGTCTCCAGAGAGGCTCATGCAATCGATACACACCTCAGAGCTTTCTAAAAAAAAAAAAAAACATCATGTGTGCATGGACTAATAATTTTCATCTTGAAACATTATTTTCTAAACATAATCAAGATTAAAAAAGACAGATTTGAATCACACTTTCTGGCAAGAAACATGCTTTACAGTGTATACTTGAGATTATTTCTGTGGAGAACTGGACATCCCAACTAAAACCTCAAATCATGGTCTGTATTTAAGGATGTGGGTCTGAAGCAAAGTGTGAGGAGAACTTTCCATCAGCTGTTTACAAAACACTGCAGCCAGTATTACAGTGACCTGACACACAAGGCATGCTGCCACCCTCGCAAATATGTCTGGTCTTGTCTAGACAAAATGAAAATATCTGCTGCTCTAGTGATTACGCCTGTCCCAAATTTAATTTTGCTACTCTGAGAAAGTTATTGTGTTGAGATTATCATCCACAAAGAGAGCTCAAGAGAAATCCGCCAACATTTAGGATTAACGTAGACTTTGTTACCATTATGTTGGTTTGTACAAGTGGCAACTTTGTCTTAAACGTCTGCACTTAAAACCACGACTTCACATTTCTTGCTGATTCATTTTAGACACTAGAATTAAAGACAGCCTCCATATCGCTCACCACCACAAGGTGAAATGCTTGATGGTGTTTTTTTTTACCTGTGGGGGCGTGTCTAGAAAATCTTTGTTGGGTGGTCAGGTAGGGGCACAGATTTCCAAAAGGGTGATACATGTAACGGGGCCCATAACCAGAGCCGGTTCTGGGCATAGGCAGATTAGGGAATTGCCTAGGGCGCCCTCTGCTGGAGGTTTTTACAGAATTATAGACCATTTATCATAACTTAAGTGGCACCATAAACCAAAACAAAATCTGTCAAAGCACAAGGCCAATTGTAAATTTTAATTAATCATTATCTTTGATTAATTAAAAAGTATTGATTGAATTTGATTATCGCTTGGGGGTAGCCAGTGTCCCCCTGGGCCACCCCTCCGGACACGCCCCTGCTTACCTGCAGCAACAGTTGCGCAAGTGAGTTAGCAACATTTTACATGAGCCACCGAACGTATTTTAGCAAAAATTAAGTACATCTTCATTAATTATAAATCTAAAACTGAATAACTTACAGAGTCAACCAATTTCAGGGTGACGCTACAGTTACTCTACTTTAGAAAACAGAAAGAAATACTCATGATTCTGTCAATATAACAAATAAAGAGCAAAGACTTGGTGCTGTAGCAGCTGGAAGTCAGTCCCAGCACATACTGTCAGTGCTAACAGCTCAAGTGATGTTCTACATTATTGTTCAAGAGTCACTATAACATTTTTACCAAAATGGCTACCACTCCATTTTTTTCAATGAAAGATGTGAAAGGTGGCTGCCAATGTCTCCCGAGTGCATTAGGAATTGTATTTATTTATTTATTATGGGATTTTATTTATATATTTTATTTTTCTTCAGGCAATCCATGCAGAGTTATCCAAACTTGTTAAAAGACAATCAGGCAGCGACACCCAGCAGTGGAGAGCCAAACCGGCAGAGCTGCTCGGAGATGACATCAAACCTTTCCTGATTCCCTCCAAGAAGAAAACATTTGTAACGCAAAAAACCACGTTGTTTCACTCATCGAAGGTGTTCAGCAGATTCTAAAAGGTTTTGTGTTTTTTAGGGAATTTCCTGGAAGCTCATACTGGGAGCGCTGGTGGTGGCCTTGGGCAGCTTATTGACGTCAGTGATTTTGACTGCAAGAAACTGAAATCCCCTACAGGAAGGAAACATCAGTGTGATGCACAGGAGATATTTGGTGTCCAGGTTTCTGCAGCTCTGGAGTCCGAGTGTGCATTTGTGGGAGTTTCACTTAAAGCTCGACTGAAGAACTGAGTGAAACCAGCTCACCGGCAAAGACTTTCACAGATCGATCGACACAACACAAGTTTCTAAAAGTTTTGTTTTATTTGAGGGCTGGATTGTAATTCCATTCTGACTTGATTGAAAAACATTAAAATACAAATTCAAAGTGCAAAAACTACAAAAAATAACTTAAAAACCTCTGAAAAAATGTTATCAATGTTCCAAAAAGTAAAAGATGTTAGCATAACAAAGATGCATAAAATAAAATATAAGGTGTGAATGTACAGAGAAAAAACTCCAATGTTAGAAATGTCATCTAAAAGGAGAAAATACCCAATAAAATATTTAAGATCAATCACAAATATTAGCTATTAATACTTATTTATTTCATAAAGTTACTTTACTTCAATTTATAAAGTTAAAACACATGATTGACTAAATGTTGTGCATTTATGTACAAATGCAGTTCGGCAGCTTCATTTTGATCAAAGAATAAACACTTAGAAAAAGTTGAGTGAAATACAAAAGTTTAAAAGTACGTAATAAATCATTTTGTTCTTTTAGTAACGAAAGCAGCACAACGTCATTCACCGGTTGGTGAAAACGTACAAACATCGGTTGTTTACAGTCCACAGCAGCTGTTGAGGGTCTTCATTGAATTGGTTTGATTGAGTTTGACCTGCGAGTCAGATTTCTGCCTCAGATTGCCGTTTTTCTTCACTTCTCTGTGGAACAAAAAGGACTGAGTGTTTATTTTTGTTTGAGATGAGAAGAAATAAACGTTCTCGGACCTCCTACCTTGCGAGATGAAGCACAGCTTCGACTACGTTGGTTCCGTCTTTGGCACTCGTTTCGCAGAACATGGCACCGTACGCCTGCAGGAACGCCATCGACATCCCAAACTAGTCAGTTTACTCAGACACCTTGAAGGCAGCGTACCTGTATAATCTCAATCTGGTGAAATTAAAACGTACCTTGGCCAACTTTTCACCGTGTGAAGTGCTGACGCAGCTTCCCGCTGGAAGCTTCTCCCGGAGGTCCACCTTGTTTCCAATAACACACAGAGCGATTTTCTCATTGGTGGATCCCTTCGTACAAACAGAACAGCAGATTCTTTCATCCTTTAGTGTGGAGGCGACTTTATGTCATTCATTTAACATCTCATCAGTCACCTGATTTACCTGAATCTCATCTATCCACGCTCTGACGTTCAGGAAGCTGCTCTCTGATGTAACGTCGTAAAGCAGCAGGACGCCGTGAGCCTTACGGAAATATGACCTGGCGATGCTGCGGAACCTAAACACAAGTCTATTTTTAATGCTTGTGGGTTTTTTTCCTCAGTCAAATCGACATCAAATGAGGTTTACATCTTTACACAGGTGCAATAACAATATGGTTCCTGCTGCTGCTTCCTTAGTAAACATCCTTTACCTCTCCTGACCAGCTGTGTCCCAGATCTGCAGACTGGTCGTCTCTCCGTCCACCTGCATCCTCTTCATCTGGAAATCAACACCTGAGAACACAAACATTTACACATCTGTATTCAAGAATTCAAATCTGCACGATGGACTGCATTTGATACTTTTTCATTTTAGTTCTCTAGACTTGTGCACGCCAAGAGCATCCAGAACCTTTTAGTGCAATTTAAACAAAAAAAAAGAAATTATAGTCCTCTGTGATGGAATTACAGGGATTTCTATGAGGACCAAACAAAGCAATGTATGCGGGGGGAAAAAATGCTGAAAGTGGTGTTTATTTTGCAGTGGCTCCCACCCAGCGTTGTCTGAATGTCTCCTCTGAACTCATTGAGCGTCAGCCGCAACAGGAAACTGGACTTTCCAGCTCCTGCGTCTCCCGCTAAAACCACATGGTACATCGGTGCAGTTTTCTCAGTCTCTGAAATTTCCTCCTCGAACGGCTTTGGAAAAATATCAGAAAAGGAATAAAGAAACAAGCTTTACAATTTTGATCTTCTTTAAAGTCAAAATAATCAATTTTACAAGTATTTTTGTTGATGATATTATGTTTTCAAAGATAAGCGTGTTCACCTTAGAGGAAAAGGCAGACAGGCGTCTCCTCAGGGATGAGGCGACGGAGCTGGAGCCGCTGAGTGCCACCGACACAGCAGCTTCAGATTTTACCTCAGATATCTGCAAACAAGGAAAATACACTTTAAGAAACTAAATAAAACAGAATTGTCTTCTTTTTGTTGTTAAACCACCGAGACATTGTCTCGTACCTCCACGTCAGACGGGATGCACGAGTAGCTGTGGTGCACAGTTTCCATAGAGCTCCTGCTATCGTCGCTGTCGTAGTCACTCTCGGCCGTGTCCATGTGCAACGAGACCCCGCTGTCCAGGTACTGATCGGCCCAGGTGGCCACTCGAGAGATCGAAGGATCCTGATCTGATCTGCACACACGGGTTTAAAGCTGTTTTAAATCGAAGAGATCAATCTGCAGAGTCACACGAGTACAGAAAGAACCTTCTGTACCTGCCATGGTTGAGCGTGCTCTGTCTGATGGGTTTCATTCTTCGAGCTGGGATTTCATTCTGGGGGGACAACTGCTGAGCAGATTAAAAGTGTCAAGAAGGAAACTTTTTTTTTTTACTTTCAGAAGAGAAAACTTTGAGCTCCTGTTAGTGGGAACTTACTCTTCTTTTAGCTGCGACCGTTTGACTGGCTAAAGCCGAGCGCAGCCCGTCGTTACTGTCATACAGCATTTTGTTCTTTTCCCTGATGATAAGACAGTTACTGTTATTGACTTTCAGACAATCTATCAGTATAATACTGGTAAAGTATCAACTACTCACTGTAGGATCTGGATCTGACTGGAGTATGATTGATATTCCATCAACATCCTCTTCAACTCCCCCGTTTCTCTGTAAAAACAAACACCGTGTTTGATGATGGATCGTCGTTTATCTTTTAAATCAGACACGAGTTGAGCTTAAAGACGGATTTTCTCTCCTTTACCTTTCGTGTTGAGCTTTCTGTTCGGCGCACGCGTTCTTCAGCTTGTCCAGCTCGGCGTGCAGGACGGCGATGTCTGTGTGCGCTTGCATCAGAGAACTTTGCAGCTGCTCCTTCTCCTGTGAAGAGATGCGCTTTTTAAATAGTTCTGTACAATCTACTCGTGATGCGTTGGATTCATCATCTGGATTACCTGTAAGAGCTCGTCGATCTGTCGGTTCAGTTTAATCACCTCCTCCTTCGAGTGGGTCAGCGCTGAACTCTCTTGATTCTTGATATTAAGCAATTAAATAAACGTTTAGTTTGACTGATGATGAAGCAGCTGATTATTACACCACTTTATCTGCATCTCTGACCATGAGCCTTGTTTATGGGGGGACAGGGGGGACATGTCCCCTCCATGTTTTGCTGAACAAAACAAAGTAAAAAGTGGAAATTCGCTAGTTTCTTTTAAAAATCCTCTGCCAGTGAAATGCTTCAAAAATCACCTCCAGCCATCTGCAAGTCGTTGGCTTCTGGGGGCCGCTTAAGGCCCCCAGACCTCCGGCCGCTAGTGCTTCGGCCCTTCGGGCCTGGCATTGACCCCCCCCCATTATATCATATCAAACAAGGCCCTTGTCTCTGACACTAGATGCACTTTTTCACTTTGAGATTATTCTCTTTGTTTGTTTGCACCAAAATCCAGACATAGAGAAATTATTATCATGGGTGAACTCAATTTTTTAGACGTTACCAACAAGGTGCACGCTCTCATACCTGCATGTTGACGGAGCGATTTCACCAGTTTTATTGTCAACTATCACCATCTACTGGATAAAGACTGCAACTACAAGCTGAAAATGACAAATCAGTCAGCTGATCGACGCTCTCAGTACCAGATTTGGCCTGATGGGGCGTTTTGATGACTGAGGTAAGTCTCCACAGAGATTTTCTGTCTGCTTTTGTGTTTGATAGAAATTGAAAATGTGCTTTTTGAAAGTTGTCTCTGGAGTCTTGAAGCGTTTCTGAAACCGCCGTCATGTGGTTTCTTCTTGTTCTGAGGAGAACACAGTAGGTTTCATCAGATAACACAAATGCACGCCGTCTGTGAGAACCTGCCTTTGACAGTCGGTCAACTGTGGCGTGAAGGTCTGCGACCTCGTCCTCGTGCTTTCTCTGCATGGTTGCCATGACTCCCTCCATTTTCTTGTGCTCCTGCAAACATTAAACCAAAGCAGTGGAGTTTCAGGAACTTTTCATTACACTTTACAGAAGCTCTTTGTCAGAGGACATGAAACCTGTTCCTGTGTGCTGCACATCAAACATTTAGATGGCTCTCAGATGAACAAACTTTTTACTTTAAATGTAAGTAAAATGCTCTTTACCTCCACTGAACTTTTTTTTATAACGATTAATGCATGAAGGCGTTCCACTCACCTCGTTTCTCACCCGCTCCTCTGTTCTTGCTATTTGTTGCTGAATATCGTCCTCCAGCTCTGTCAGCTGGCTGTTATTTAATTCTTCAGCTCTGTATCAGCAAAATAAAAAAAAAATAAAAAATCAAAGTTTGTAGTGGCAGCCTCACAGCTGCTCCTTCCTCTGACAAAAATCCAAAAGATTAAAGCAGCAGAACGAAAGAATCCATCTGTAGGTTAAAACTACACAACTGTTGTGACTGAAGCTGCGACTGGTTCGCTGTAACTTGACGTCACATGAACCAATCAGAGACGAGAGGGACGGACTTTGTAAAGAAAATTCCACAGATGATCGGATCTTTCCTGCTGACATTTATTACAAAAACAAAAAAAATCTAGAAAAGACCCCACATGATTCAGCTTTACGGTAACAAAACCCCACCCAGTCCTCATTAGTTCAACAGAAAATAAAAACACAATAGGTCGACATACCAAAGTTTCTAATGATAATTAAGCGTCTGGGAAAGAAAATGTATTTAGATCTTCCTACTTCCTTGAGCGAAGGAATGTCACCTTTCTCTTGTCGTGCACTTGCAGAAGCAAACAGAAGAGAAACAGCTGCGACTGACACTCCAAGGCGTCAGACTGGAACTGTTTTATTAGAAAAAGGATGAACAACTGCTTTTATCGGCCTTTGTTGGTCATCACATATGTTAAACGTCAGTAAAGGGCTCAGGAATTTAACATTTTGTATGTTTTTAAGACGTTTTCCTTTTATATCTTTATCTTTTACATCATGATTTAATAAAAGAGGCTCGACCATGACACTTTGAATTTGGCTCATGTTGAACTGATTTCTATACAATAAAAGCATTGATCTATAGATTGATAGCTCGACCGATAAGATAAATATCATCCAAATTTCTGTCCCATATTAGTATGACATTAAGGAAAATACTGGCTGTCCATCCACTACAGTATAATTTTAGCAACAATTTAAGAACTTGTATCTGTTTCATGTTATTGTTTATAAAATGTGGGCTTGAAGTTGGGATGAAGACTCGTGCAGCATCTATCTTACTGTGTTCTGCTACTCACCTGTTCGGTGGATCAGTGTAAAGTGGCACATATTCTGTGTAAGTGTGTCGTTCATCGTAGTTGTAATTTACCATTTAACCGTTTATCAAAACAACAGCCACGCCACTTATTTTAATTCCCATAATTTAACACTTATTTGAAAATCTTCCAAAGAAGAAGATGTTATATTCACACATGACCACCTCAGTCCACGACCTGTGTAGATTCTACTGACTGCGTGGGTACACTGGTGTGATGGCGATGCAGAACCCTCAACCAGGACTTTATCACAAAATACACAAACATATTCCCAAATGATACGAGTGAGAGACGAGATCTTAAAGAAATCACAGAATAAATCCAGAATTTAAACAATTAAAGGTGGGATATGGAATATTTTCAATAAAAGCTATATTTTTTTTATAAAATCATGCCTCCACAGGGTGTTTAGAGGGTTGTAGAATGAAAATACAGCATTTCCTTTCAAATTATATTTGAAGTAAAATATTATAAAATATTAATTTTGACAGGTATAATGTTGGCATTTTGTTTATATCTACCAGCCAATAGCTGGCAGAGCAGCGGGAACCATTTTGGGTTGCCTAATACAGTAAATACTCCAGCACAGTGAGGCTGGTGCTGTGGAGTCTGCAGGTCAAGCAGCTGGAAGCACCGGGGACGTGTGGTGATTATATACCTTATTTGCTTGCCATAGGGATTCCTCTGGGGTTTCTCATGTGACGAACAAGTTCTGTGTGGAAAAATTTTTATTAGCAGCTATTAGCAGCTAGCTAACACGTAGCTGCAGCATGTTGCTGAGGTGGATGAACGCTTCAGGCCACTTTTTGGACTGGAAGACACACCACTGAGAATTTTATTGCTTTTTTTTATTTTATTGGATACGTGGGGCATGCTTGATGATGTGTGAGGAGGACAGAGGATCTTAAGAGGGGCTGCAGGAAGTTTTGGAGCTGCGGTGCAACTATGAACTCTTTGCCACGGACTCGATGGCTGAGCTTCAAACCGGTAGGAGCTGCTTTTATCAGAATCAGTGTGTGATCAGCGGGGCTGGAGAGCATGATTAGTGAGCTGAACTGATGATATTTTATTGTCCTGCTCGGATCGGGGATCAGAGTGGGTTTGGTGAGGAATATTGCACCAAGGCTTTCTGCTGTGTTCCATATACCACCTTTAATTTAAAACTTAGTCACTCTGAAGCCCTAAATGAAAAAGCTGAATATCAGTTCTTTACTCACGTTCACACAAAAGCTCAATATTTCCTAAATAATTCATTTAGATTTTAAAAAATCCCCTAACAAAGAAGAATCTTACCGCTTCAAACTGGTTTCCAGCTGTTCACACTCCAGTCTGTTCTCCAGGCTTTGACTGATGAGAGAGTGGATGAGTTCCTCGTACGCCTGCAGTAAAGTCCTGTTTGCAGAGGAGTGAATGACCTGGTAAACATCAGCCAGCTGCTCCCTCAGACTGTAGAAGGAGAACAAAACATTAACATCAGTAATCGAACGGACCAAAAGCAACCCCACAACCGTGGAAATGAAATCCTTAAAGAAAAAAATCATGTAAATGTCTAAATCTGGCTAGAGTTGCACAACAAAGACAGTGTCTAACAACAAATTTTGCTCCATATCAAATCATTTGAAAGGATCTTGTTTTTGCGTCGTACTTCCATCTTAACTACACTCTCCTCCACGACTGGGACACTTTAATTTATTTTCCACTGCAGCTTATAACTTTTAATAAGTTCTAAAAAGTCTTCTTTAAAGTGTTTCTCAGTCATTCCTCCACACGTCCACGTAATGACACAATACTTCTGATAACTTCTGACGTAATGACAGTATTACATAACACTACAGAAACTACATTACAACAAATATGTTAATAAATCCATTTGAAGATTAAAAAAAGCTAAAATTGAATTGAGATTCAACCTGAAATAAATGTTAGAAGTTACGTTTCACATTTCTGCAGCTGAATTTATGGTTCTTTAATGCAAGATGTTTTTCATAAATGAGTGTGTTCATCTCCAGGATTCCTGACTAACTGGAAACTTACCAGTGGAAAGAACGTCCCAGAAAATAAAAACATCCATGTTGAATTAATGGGATAAAAAAAATGTAAATAACTGCATATTTAAGTGTGTCTGACTGAAGGGAGTGTTACAGTACAGGTTGTGTTTCACCATCGAGATCAGGTTCCTGCCACCATCACCCCCTTTTCCATTTAAACTCTGTTGTTTTGAGAAATAGTATTTTAAAGAATGCTTAAAAAAAAAAAGAATATTACATATTTTTTTATGTCCACTGAAGCTGGGAAGCATCCTGATGGCACAAAATCTCACTTAAAGATCGTTTTCACTGTGTTAAATGAAAAAATAAGCTTAATGTGTTAACCACATATAACTGATTCTTTACGTCATCACACACTTTTCCTGAAATTTGTATAACATATGTCATACAAGGCCCGGGGGACTTATTTCGACACAACACCTCAATCTTTTAAGTCCTATGTCGTAATTAGGAGTTTCTTCATTTTAAACCTATAATTATAATAAAGTTATTTTAAAGCGTATTTACTTGTCTGTCCTGTTTAAAATCAGGGATTTAAAATGTTAAACCGGCTTGCCGTAGCTCAGGTAGATCATTTTACCTTTCGGAGAGAAGAAACTCCACATCTATCCTGTCCACAAACTCTTTCCCAGGGGTCTGAGGTGTCCCAGTCCCAAAAGACGCCAGGTCCAGAGTCTCTGAAACCTCCTGAAACCTGGAGGAGAACCTGCTGTAGTCGATGTAACCGTCCTCGAACGCACCGAACCTTTCGAACAGAGTTTTGGTCTCCGTCTCCGGGACATTGAGCTCCCTGCAGACCACCATGAAGTCCTCGTATTCGATCTTACCAGACTTGTTCACATCACAGGCAGAGAATAGTCTCCGGAGACTGGATCGGTCCATATTTTTATTTCTGATAAAAGATCCAAACTGTTTCAAAACGGTTTGACCTGCACCTCGAATAAACTGACTTCAGCTGCGACTCAACCAAAATAAAAGCTCAACAGAGACACTGATTGGTTCAGGTGCAAATGTGGGCGGTACCAGCAGAATCAGTGGAGCACTGATTGACACCTCCCAGCTGGTTTACAGCCGCGTCTCTACAGCAACACAACTTTGCAACTATTTGCCTTCAATATGTCACGAATTCCGAAGCTTGTACAGTAGATCCAGCACAGATAAGCAAGTGCTGTGTTTGCCTTTGGTGTGTATGACACACACACACACACACACACACACGCACACACACGCTCATCTTTGCTCCAGTGTGCTCAGACTCCACCCTGTCAAGATAAAACTAAAACCTTTGCTGAAACTTTAACAAATATTCCATATATAGAAAACATAAACCAAAAACACTCGTCTACCAGGGTTCAGATCCGCTACCAGAGGCCCGGGAGGTTGAGGGTTCTGCACCGTATCTTCACTGTTCCCAGAACTTCCCATTTCTGGACTGAGACTTTGAATGTTTCTCCTGGGACCTGCTGTAGCGTCCAGTTTGGGGGTTACTGACCCGAGTTCACAGGCACCACTCAAGCCTCAACCAGCTGTTTGAGTCCCTGGTATGTAAACACACATGTCAGTCAGTGATAATCTGTACTGGCTTATTCCTGTTCAGTGTCATGAGGAGCTGGTGTCTCCAGTTGTCATGGGTGAGAGGTGGAGTTAGACCTGGACGTGTCACCAGTCCATCATAGGGACACATAAACAACCACTCACACACACTGAGAGACAATTTACATTTGCCAATTAACATCAAGCATATTTTTGGTCTGTGGGATGAAACAGGAGAAAACCTAAACCTGAACATGTAAACGCCACGCAGAAAGGTCTCAGCCTGGTGTTACCAACTGCACCACCGTGCAGCCTCACATCTTTATATCTATATTTATATATAATTACCACTCGTCATCTATATCATCTTTATTTGAAAAATTAAAATAAAGTGCATTTTTTTAATGTACAATACAAAAACAAAACAAACAAACAAACAGTAGTGATGTATGATACAAAAATACAGTTCACAATAATTGTACATTGGCAGCGTAATTTACAAAAACAACTTTACAAAAAACTTTTTTTTTTTTTACCAGCTGTACAACGCACGTGGACAAAAGGCTGTGCTGTCGCTAATACAAAGCCTGACTGCAGTGGTTCAAGAGGACAAAGCGCACAACAATACTCTCACTGTGGTATTAATAGTCTCAGCTTGTATTCAGATGAAGTACCTGCATGTATTTAGATTAACTGCTGCCACATTGCTTTTATTTTGACGATGTATATAAATATATGTATACATATTTGTTCTGATGGCTGTCGCTCCACCGAAGGTGGCATTAGTTATTAATAACAGTCAAAGCTCAAGTCTCTCGTACTGCATGAGTGTTTACAGATGAGCCATATTTAAGATTCACCTTTACATTGTCATTTACAGGAAATGTAACATATTACAACAATTTAAGAACGTGTTTTAGTTCCTGACTAAAGTTGTAGCCGCTGTTGCATGAAATTATTTGCATTTTTTAAATTGTTTCTAACTGTTTCTATGAATGGCCATTTCTTTCACACCTTTAACATTTAACTGTAAAGCTCTATCACCTGGTCAGTTTATCATGTCAAGAGGCACGTCACCTGATTATTGTTTGTTTTCATTCAGGCAGATTAGTGGTCAGACCCACAACCTGCACAGAACTAAGGCTTTAATCATCGTGTCTAAATCCCACAGCTCTATTCCTTCTTTCTCTTTCAGTAATAATATCAAGCGCATCGATACCGATATCAGTTAGTTAACCGATACCATGAACTGATTCTTAAAATGTGGAAACTCTGCAATAATTTCACAGAAAATGTTGATTGTTTCCCTTGAAATTTTAGTTTTGTGATCATTTTTATACATATTTTATCGAGTTCACCATCATTTGTTGTAACAAGCAGAGTAGAATTTAAAACTTGTCTTCCAAGTCATTGCATTTTTTTTGTGTGTGTTAGAAGTATTTGCATTGGTACTCGGTATCAGCAAGTACTCATAGCCAAGTATCGGGATCGTATCAGTTTGAAAAAAAAAAAAAGGTATCGTTGCATCTCTAATAGTAGGATATAAAAATCTTCAGAAGTTATTATATAGTCCAAAAATGTAGCTTTTTTGGTTTATTGATCATTATTTGTGCATAACAGATACCTAATGGAACCGTTTTGATGTTTATTTCCAGATGAGAATAAAAGTTATTGCTTTTGGCCTTTAAAACCATATATATAATAATGTTTTTCCTCATTTTTCACTGATTACATACAAATAAATGAATGTTTTATTTCAGTATCTAATAATCCTCCTCTTTGAGAACAGAGATTAGAGATCACGTCATGATAATAAATGTGTGATTTAAAAGATGTTTTCTTCTTTTTTAAAACCAGCTTCTCAGAGTTTTACTGTTTTCTACCTTCAAATCCACAAATAAAGATAAAGATCTATTTCTTTACTTGCAGTTTGAACAATAAGTGAATGATTGTGATTTTTTGTTTTTTTTTTACTTTGCAGTGCTACTGATTTAAAAGTGATTGACAGCACAGCCAACGCTTTGTGCTTACCAAGGTGAGGTTTGCGCTTGCGTTTACCTCACTTCACATTATTTGCTTTGCATAGACCGTCCACGTGACAACCAGAGTGATCTTTCCCCCTTTGTCGCATTCAGTGACAACAAAAACAGAAAATGTTAAAAATTCATCGTTAGAATGTATCAAAACAATATTTACACACAGTACAATTCAAACACTTAGAAGGTATATCTGTGTCTTTGTTTAAATATGTATATATTTGTGTATAACTGAGTTTGTGGGAGTTTCTGAAACATTTCTAATGACATAAATTATTCTTTGTGTTCTCTTTTATCAGTAGGTTTGATCAAACCTTTGAAGTTCTAATACGTTTTTCATTTGATGTGATATTTTTGGGTAGATGTAGCTTTAGCTGTCGCTAACAATTAATTTTGTACCTTTCGTAGCTCTTTAGACATCATCACACTGGAAAAATAGAGATTTATTCTGACAGTATGGATAAGCTAATCATTAGCTACCAGCTAGTCCAAGCAGGGCCAACGCCAAATTGGATTGTTGCTGCCTTAAAAACAACTCTCAGCAGTTTCTTTTCATGCAAAAATTGTTTTCTAAGCATTTACACAGCGTCATTTTTCCTTTAGACAGTTTCTCCCAGCAGAAGAATTCATGATATTCCTGCAGGAAGTTCGTCAGGCTGAACAGCACGTGCTACAGATAGCTGCAGTTGCTATCTGTAAATAACCACGTAATGTAACATTGACTTCACAGTAAAATGTTTATAAAATATGACATTTCAGAGGACTGGAATTGTTTTAACTATTAAGGGGTCATAACCAGGGGTGTGTCCAGAGAGGGGCCCAGGGGGGTATGGGCCACCCTTCCAATTAGACTGGCCACCCCAGGTGCCACCTCCAAGCTGCTACAATCAAATTCAATCAATACTTTTACATTAATAAAAGAAAATTATTAATGAAGGTGTGCCATTGGCATTGAGCTTTGACTGGTTTTTATTTTATTTTGGTTTATGGCGCCACTTAAATGATAATAAAGGGTCTATAATTCTTTTTTAAATGTTATGGGCCCATTTACTTGTGCCACCCTTTTGGAAATCTGTGCCCCTACCTGACCACCCAACAAAGATCTTCTAGACACGCCCCTGAAAACAACTCACATACTTTGACACCATATTTTATGAGGCTTTAGATTTTGAATGATGAGTGATAAAAATATTCTGTAAATTCATGTTGTAGGACTTTTAAATGATTTTTCTATTCACATTAAAATAAAACAAATCTCAAATAAACAGCATTTTTACATCAAAACAACAATTCTGAACAAACCTCTTACATTTCTGTTTGTTCCCATATGTCCAGGTGACAGATTTTAATGGTTTAGAGAGTCCGAACTCTAAAATAAATGAACAGGGACAGAGTCCACCTCGCTCCCTTCTCTGGTACCATGTAAGTCTATTAACCCTACTAGACATACATGAGATATGACTACCGTTTAGTGTTGGTGAGTAGAAACAACGTGTGATATATAGTGTAGAGGCCTGTTACAATTCTGCAACTTTGGTGCACCGGAGATTTAAGGCAGCAGCAATCCACTTTGGTCTTGGCTCAGCTCAGATAGCTGTTAGCTTGCAACTCGTGTCACTCTTCTTTTCCAAGCTTTGATGCAAGTGGTAAAAAGTACAAATACATAGTGCATAGCCTCAGTGACCAGTGGCCTCTCACCAGATGGCAACAGTAAATGAAATCATCTGACTTTGTGCCTGTTTTGGTGGTAAAGAGTCTGAGTAATACTTTGCCTTCCAAGGCATTACTAGATGAAAATAAGGACGGAAAGAGAGGAAATGCCCTGAAATTCAGTCACTAAATCACGTCGGTGATGCCACATGTGTGCTTGTTACATTCCTGTGAGCCGTGTGTGAAAGCATCAGACGTTTGAAGGCAAACTGGAGGTTCATCAGCGTGCTTCAAATGCACTTGAATAAATCGTGAGAGGGAAATTAAACAAAATGCACGTTGAACCACAGGGACAGAACCAAAGAAGACAAAAGTGCAAAATCTCTGTAATGAAATGTTTCTCAGCGAGAGTGCTGCTTTTTTCCCCTCTTGTATGTGTTGTCCTGCCCAACAAGTGTCTTAATAAGTTCATTCATGTAGCATCAAGCCGTCTTTAGACTATCGAGTCTTTAATCTCAGAGCCCAGTCTGACTCGAGGTCGTGGACATGTTGGAGAAATCTCTACATGGCTCTCTTTTAAGTTCAGAGGCCTTTTCTCTGACTCTGAGAAGCTCTTGCTGTTGTCCGGTGAGGAGCACTCATGTGGTGGAGTGCTGCAGATGTAGTTGTCATTAAGAGTCTGGTACCCTTTGTGGTCTAACACTGATGGTGTGGCCGTACTGCCATTGAGTGGCAAGTTCTCTGCAGGTTTGGTAGGTATTCTGGGCTTCTTCTGCTGCATGTTTGGACACTCCCCCTCCTTGAGCATTGATTTCATGTGGTCACGGTTCCTATAAACCACGAACAGCGAGAAAACCACCACAGAAAACCCCAGAAGGGCACAGACCACAATCAGCTCGTTCCAGTAGGTTTTTGTGTTGATCTGTGGTGAGAGGTTGTCCCTCGGCAGGATTATGACTTCCTCTTGGGAGAGTTGTGGAGGTTGGGCGTGGCCTGTCAGGGTGGCGTTCTCCTGCTTGGCCTCGGCCCTCACGCAGTAGTTCGCCAGAAGCTGTTTGAAGCCTTCCTCCACTGACCAGCACTCGTAGGTTACCTGCCTGCCAGCTTGAGCGACCACCACCAGCCCTCCCTCTGGGCTGGGGTAATGAAAATGACCTGCGCTTTCACTGAACTGCCATCTTCTCTCTGCCAGATTAGAGCGCAGCTTGCAGGGTAGAACTTTGAAAGTGTTGGCTGGGATAATGATCACCTGGCAGGATGACGCTCCTGTGGGAAAGCAAAGCAGATCAAGTTAGATGCTGCATGAAACAAGCTTTGCCACCTTGTTTTGCACATAAATCAGGACCGTAATTGGTTTGACACAATGAGTTGAGAGGAGGAGTTAACCTACGTGTCAGTGAGGGTTTACTGAACCGTGGGCTTGGCAGGGCCTTGTTGCAAATAGCTGAAGTGTCTGCTCCATCTACATCCTGCTGCCAAGAGCTGAAACAAATACACATTATCATTAAAGCTGATAGGAAAAAGGATCGGCTTTTCAGCTAATATTTACATTTCCCAGAAAGCTGCTAAAATGTAGCTGAGTTATAGTGCAGTGGGGTTCATACTTGCTTCCAGGAGCAGCTCTGATATCCACACACTGTCTCTCGTTCCAGGCACAGTATGGATCTCTGGAGAGGATGCACTCCCCACAGCTCTGATAATTAGTACAGTTTGCTACTGGGACCTCCACCAGTTCAGAGAGAGAGGAAACATACAGCTGACCCTGCAGAGAGGAGATGACGAGGCAGGGGTTTAGACCAAATACCCTCCAAATATAGTTACAGAGTTATTTTTTTTATCCTCATCTGACCCTGATCCAGATACTCTGCAGCAAGTTTTACTTTCTACCAATTTTAGAAGTAACTCTTAAGTAAACACATGCCAGGATTCAGGAAGTATCACAAATCCAGCTGTTTACACATCTTTTTATTTAAATAGAGAATTCTGAATGCAATCAGCTCACTGAACAAACCATCTGTATCTTCAGGCATCTTTCTTTACCTTCTCAGTATCCAGCTCAATGTGCTGCACCGGTTGGGAATCACGAAAGAGCGTCATCTCCTCAATTATGTGCATCTTGTTTTTGACATTAATGGCTTTATGGAGTCGCCCGTCATCTAAAAAAAAAAAGAGACAGTTTAACTTGAAATTAGATCAAACGCTTGTGAAATTTTTATATAAATTAGATCTAACAAGGCGTGTCGGGGGCGCCGTACCTGTGCCGATGAAAAGCACATTAAACACCTTTTTGGCCGTCTGGACTCGATGGACGGCGATCTGTGTGTAGCGCACGTTGCGTTTCAGAAGGAGAGGCTGGCTGCGGATCACGGTGTCCATCAGGAAGTGGTCTTTGACAAAATTCAGGACTTTGTCTGGCATGTGCAGTGAGGAGGAGATGCCCTGCTTTCTGACAGCATTGGTGATACACTGTTGAAGCAACACAACAAATCACTCGGGGCACTAAGACTATGTCGGTGATTCTGTTATAATAAGACTTCCAGGAAAACACGACTGCTGAGCAGGTGAAAGCATCTGAAACACGACTGCGTGGTGATGACTCACAGCTCCGGGTCGAGGTTCTGGGATCGGATTGTTGTACGTGTACCACTGCTGAGTTTCTCTGTTGACCTCCCGGTATCGTCCATTAAAAGCCTTTTCCACCTGGTCCATGGTGAAGGAACACACTGCAGAGCTTCCTGAAGCTCCTTTGTACCTTTTAGGGCAAAATAAATAATTTAAAATCGACTGAAACTTTTGCAGAACGTCTTAATTTTTAACTTCACACCGAAAAAATCTCAAATTTTTAAGCATGTGTCACGCCAAAATGAACTGATTCAGGTTTCTATTAAAATTATAGCAATAAATTCACCAATTCACCAACATTTTATGTAGCAATTTAACTTATAAAAGAACATGTTTAGAATTTCTTTTAAGACATTAATTCATGCTTAATTCAATGTACTTATTCAACTTATTACCCTGAGATTACAGATGATGATGATTAACATTTTGTATGTAAAAGCTTGTTTTTTTTTGTCACATCAAAGCATCATCTCCAAAAGGTATTCAGTAAACCAAATCTGAAAAACACAGCCACATTTTGGGAACATGATCTAAATTCCAATCCTGACATTCTCACCACTGAGAAGTGAAGACTCCATAAAACACGGTGTTCTTCCAGTCCTCGGGACTCGGGGTGAGCACGAACATGTCTTGGATTATGTTGAAGGGAAATCCATCATCGGGCAGCGAGCACAAGAGCTGAGCCTTCAGGAAGGTGGTCCACTTCTTCTGCAGCACCCTCTCGCCTCCGATGTCACCCTGAAGGAGAGTCAACAGAGATGTGATGCCACAAAACCAGCAGAGGGCGCTGTTTAACTTCATGACATCAAACTGTTAAACTAGATAACAGAAACAAAAATTCTACCAAACTGAAACATTTGAGACTAAAATAGCATTTTCTAACAATAAATCATGATTTAAATCAATTGTGCCTCTCAGACAGATAAACCCAGAGGCAGAACCCTTCTAGGTCATGAAAACAATAAACTACATCATCTAACCAGCATAGATAAAACACACTCGGGGCTCAGAAGAGGGCAAGTGCTTTTGAATGAAAAAGATTAAAGAATCTTTGGCCCCCCCGACAGTTTCCTTTTCACTGACACGACTGCTGTGATTCAGAGCCTGTGGCGCGAGCGATTTAAAGACCTGCGAGTGGCACGAGACCTTCCTGACATGAGAACTAATTCAACTTACACAGATTGAGTGACGAAATATCAGCATAAACTGGGAGGTGGCTACATCTTTAAGCCTCGGCGTGGAATTGATTGTGTTAAAGACAGATTATGTTCGGCAGGAGGGGGGATCACATCTGAAGAACTACAACAGCATGACCACGTGGATGAAACTGAAAGGAGTTTTTAAGATCAGATAATAAAATAAAACCACTCAATTCAAAACCTCAGTATGTTTTTGTGGAACATCGCTGAGAGGTTACTGCTTGGGCAATGGCACATGACCATATTGAGCTTCAGAAGCAATTACATATTGTAGTAATCCAGGCAGATAATGAGGAACATACATATCCTCTTGTCCTTCTGGCTAAGCCTAGTTTTATAATTTAAAGCCACTCGGATCTTAAACGGACTGCTGAATAATTGAAGAAAAAATAAGTCCCGTTCATTAATCCTTTGTAAAAGCATCCCTTGTTCAAAAGGACTCGAATTAGGTGAGAAGTACCGACTGAACTTTCCTGCAGATGAGAAAACAAACAAAAACAAAAGTAAAAAATGCTTTCATTTTTCCCCGATGACGCAGAGCTGACGTCTCAAACATCTGAACATCCACAACATGGAGCTAAAAACTATCTGAACTAACATCAACAGAAAGAATCAGTTACAAAGTGTTTGCCTCATCGCTTTCAATTGCTCTTGATTCTTATTATTTAGAAAACTACCTCATGGGTAATTTAATTTGCTCGTTTTAATTTAACCACATGTGAGAAAGCAGCCATCAGTGAGCTACAGGAGTCAGTATTTACACCACTCTGTGAAGAGAACTGTTAATTAAATGAAGATCCTCGGGGCCCGGGTCTGACTAATAAACAACCGGGTTTCATTTTGCACCACTTCATGACGTAGACTCTTTATCAATAAAGAGATAATCACAAGTTATATGTGGAGAATTGTTCCGTAATCAAATTCATATTTCAAAAGAACATATAAATCCTGAATATCAGACACGAATACTCTTCCAGGAGGATAAAAACACTGCTGCAATCCCAACTGATGACTGAATCCAGATCTGGAGACAAATATTTGGTGGTTTAGAACCAAAGAGAGGGGATTTGGAAGCAAGAAGTCAAACATAATGTGCAGATGCAAGTGGAATGTTTTCACACACGACGAGCCGCGCGCAGTGTGATTAAGCTGAAAGCAGATTTAGAAGATTTGTGTTTCTATAGGAGCACAAACATGTATGAGATGGTCCAAACACACAAACAACCTCCCGCCCGGTCCGTGTTTGTTGTGTAGCGGCTGCAGGGGCGGACGTTGCTGCAGGGTGTGTAAAAGCATCTTTAGATGGACTATCTGCCCTCCAGCCTCGCTCACCTTACACACACGAGCGATGCGTGACACAATGGTGTTGTCAAAGAAATCAAACTCCTTTCCCGCCTCACTGAAGAAAAAGTAAATCTTATCATCGTCGCCCACCAGGTTGCCCTTGGGCAGGCTCTCTTGTATGTAAGCAGAGCCAACAAAGGCTGGGTCTGAAAGACAAGCAACAATATTATCACTCTGGGATCCAGAGACGGACATTCCTGCTGCCAGACAGGAATCCACCTGCAACAGGGAGGTAAACACTTCTCACACACATCCTGTTTTAATGTTCAAACTGACATTAATCCAGATTAAGATGAGTTCAATCATATATAGAATCTTTTGTTTTCCAGTCGAATCTCCGTACCTTGAAGCCAGTTAAGTGAGTTTTCTGTTTTGAGAGCAGTTCCTTGGCTCAGGCTCTTGTAAATGATGGGTTCGTTTCCTTGGAAATTACTGACTGTGCCGGCGTACAGCTCTCCATCTTTCAACACAGAGAAGACAAGCATAGTCGCAATATGTACCCCGAAGGACTGAGTTTCACAAACCGTAATGAAATCCAGAGAATATGTTGCAACTGACTTATTTACTTGAGCTCTTCCTCACAAAGCTCGATCGCTAATGACAGCAAACAGTAAGACTCACCAGCCATGATGGCCGTCGACTTGTACTTGGCGTTAAACGGGCAGCGGCTGCGTCCGTCCTCCGTGACAATCTCACCAGAATCCCTTGTGACGAAAGAGAAGTCTGCGGTGCTCTGAAGGACACACACACACACACACACACACACACACACACACACGTACACATACACACAGACATGTGACAAACGAACCTGAAAGCTATAATCTAAGTGAAGGTTTACAGCTGAAAGTCAGATTATTGTAAGGTAAATAAATAAAATAAATGTTTGGTTAAAGTTGAAGCACATCTCATCCCTGTTTGCTCCTCGTGCATTATTCTAAAAGGCTTTAAAAGATTTAGAAAGAAAAAAAGACTGTAAACCAGATCGATTTTGATGTAATCCGATTATATACATTAAATATTTTGATCCATTTCCCCATGAGCGCAGGAGATAATAAAATAATGTACTTATATTGTATTTGGCTGCTCAGAGTCTGAGACAGACTGCTAAGTGAGTTGAGAGGCAGGAAGTGCCATGCATCCGATTTTAGAGGCTCTTCCTCGAAAATCAAACCAATAAATCAGATGTAAAGTTCAACATCGGGGTAATTGACTTTTCTAAAGAAGGACGAACAGCTCTGTCGTCTTTGGAGTCTCACAAAACACAACGTGCACAAGTGTAACTACTTACTATGTAGGCACAGATTGGGCTGAAGGCATATGTTCCACATACATACAGGTGAGTGCTGTTCACAGGTAGTACAATCTTGACGTAGTTGAAACAGTCCTTCTGTATTAAATATAAAAACAGGGATTCTTTTAATAAAATAACTTGGGAACATGCAATAATCCTTAATTATTTTCTTAATGACGTGGAAAACAGTTACAAATAACAGAAACATTTGTAGAATGTAAACAAAAGCAGGAAAGATGTGTTGAGTATTTAAACAGGCCCTTCCATTAAAAATGATTTTTCTGAGGTTTCTGTTGAATATTTTAGTTCCACTGGTGTTTTTACCTTCATAGTGGGTGTGGAAACAGGTCAACAACTTCTCTTTCAGTTTTTATCTCTCAAACTACTCAGGTGGTGATAAAACCCGAGTTCTCCTGAGTTCGAACAGCCTGTATCTGTTTTGTCACAACTCCTTTGTTTGTTAGTTTTCATCAGCTCCCTCAGTTGAAACCACACCTAGCATGCTGCTGGCTAAAAGCTGTTAGCATAAGACGTAGCAAACAGGAAGACACGACGTCTGATGTTGCCATGCGCAGTGGGGCAGGAATCAGTATACCTTGCTCTGATAGGCTAGTTTGTTAGCCAATCAGAGTCAAGCAAATTTGAATAAGGAATATGAACGAGCTGCTGCTCGAGGCCTGACGGAAGGAGCTGGATCCACCCGAATTTTAATGCAGACAGATTGAAAGGTCTGTTAATAAGTGTTTCCTGATGTTTTTTAGATATAAAATGTTTCTTATTACCGGTTAATACTTAAGAAATAACCACAAAGTCCTGAAATTTGTATAAAATAGCCTCTTTAATATGGGTTTCTATGTAAAAATTAATGCTACTCTTTTATATATCTTTAAACCTTTGTTAATTTTACAGAACATAGTTATTTAAATTGAATTAAATTGTCGTTTTAGTGCAGATAGCTACAGCAGCTAGCTGTAGCACATTCCAGGATCTTCTGTGTAGAAAATCCCAGTATATCTCTTCCAGAATAACAAGGCAATCCCAAATTGACGGTGGTTTAAAAGTTTATAGAAAAGTGATTATTTTTTAATCATTTTAAGGAAGCAATAATCAACTTTCTTCTTGCTCTCAATCGTACTAGCTGTTAGCTCTTTAAATTAGTCATCTTCACTTCGCCAAACTGAGGCGTTCAAAGAATTATCCATAACAAGATATTGTTTGATCAAAACTTTTCTAAAGATTCAGACTTCACAAGATCTGAACCATCGCTCTAACTTAAAGAAAGCAGCCCTGCAGTCAGGTAAATAATGTTTCAGCTTCTGTTCATGCACTTCAAACCAGCTGATGACTCGCCTGAAGATCTTTGCCTTTGAAACTGCACTCTTCTCTTTTTGTGTCTGGAGTTTTCCATTTGAGCTGCAAGAGAGAAAAAAAAAAAAAAAAAAAAAGAGTCTCATAATCAAGGTAAAAGTGACGAGACTGTTGAATATATTTATGAACAAATTAACAGGATCCCAAATGACGTTATTCATGTTTCTCCTCTGTATCATGTTGCAGTTTAAAGCTGCTGGCATATTGGCTCTTACGCTTCTTTGTAGCTTAGCTGAACTGATATCAGAGAGGTTGAGAGCAAAGAGAATCTCCCGGGCGCCGACATACAACATGTTATCTTCACTCCTGAGAAGGAGAGAGGTGAAGTTGAAGACCCCGTCGACTGAGAAGCTTCTGGTCGTCCTTTCCTTCACATCTAAATAAAAAAAGGACACGCACAAGAGAAGAGAAGTCAAACCTTGGTTCAGTACTTTACAGATTAGTTTTAGATAAAAATAAAGGCACTTGTATGTAGAAATACATGGAAACAATTTTTATATTCTCACATTTCATCCTCTTTCCTATCCAAAATATAAAACAACGATGAGCCACAAACTCAAAAACTCTGGTTGAGGTTGAAGAGTCTGAAGTGTGTCCAGACATTTGAGTGATTGCATTTATAAAGATTTTAATTGATACACGATCTCCAAAAATGGATTTGATTTCCTCCCAAAAGTTCACCACATAAAATAAATGAGCATTTCTGTCTGAATGTGTATCTCATCAGAGAAAAGGAAGCTTCCTCGTCCAGACTGACCACTAACTGTAAGTAAATGCTTCTGAGAGAGAGATGAAGGTTAAACCATCATGTCTTCTAATCAGTCGTGCTGCTCGTGTATCTGAGATTTGCTGCAGTTTGGAGGTTTCCCTCTTGGTCCAGCTTGAACAACTTGCTTTAATTGCATCCCAATGCAAACAGAGTGGCGAGCTGATGGAAACAGGCCCTTTGCTCCCGAAATGTGATGGCTGAGATAAAAAAATACTGATCCAAAAGCTTCTGTTTATTTTACTTAGGGAAGATCTTTTAATATTGTTATACTCTAATGGGATTTTAAGTGAAAAGATAAAGTCTTAGGGTTGAAGAGGGGCAACTGGATATTACTCTTCACTTTGGAAAAATCAAATTACTTCCTTTAAGCCCATTTAATGTCACAGCACGGATTTTATTCAGCTAATTTCTTGATGGAATGAAAAAACACTTCTCATACGAGGGATGAAAAACAAACCGTTTCTGAATGCAGCAGGGGTAAAAACACAAACGAGAGCAAAAAGCAGAAACTTTGAGGGAAATGTGCTGGACACAGAGGAATAATCATAATGCTACAACATCCAGGAGTTCTGCTGGACTCGAGCTGAAGCGATAAGCTCGGTTTGCACAAACCTTTTAGATTTATTCTTTAAATTTCTGCTCCAGGAGATGTGTGGGGACCATCTGGACCTCAAGCTCTAAACCTTTAAAAGTGGTGCACGACTGCGTGGAGCCAGATTCAGTTCATTTTTGTTCATGACCGCTGACCTGATGGCTCATCTGCACTTACTAAAAGAATTCCAGGCGAAGCGGACGAGGGTTGGATTCAAGCAACATACGCTGGTGGTAACAATTAGACTCTCCTGCATCCAACTAATCGAGTCAAGGTAGAGTTTTAAAGCTGCACTGATAAAAACCTCACTAACCCCTGCAGTAAATATGACCTAATATAACCTCATCACAGCACTGCAGCAGGTTGAGAGACTTCCTCTCCCTCAGGAGAACAACATGTTAATAGCAATTCTTCACCACAGCAACAGCGAACCATATTGTAGTTAAATCAGTGTGTAAAACCACAAGAGGCTCTGCTCGTCGTACTGTACATGAACCCACAGGGACCACCTTCTCATACCCCCCCCAACACACACCCTCCTCCCAGCCTTGGGCAAATTTAACCGTGATTTATTAAGAGAGACACACAAAGGCCAAGAATTGAATGAAAAACAAAAGCTTTGATCAATTTTCAGGGAGGATATCTACAAAACGTATTTTCCAGAGTCAAATCATCGCTGTCAAACGTATGAGTCACAGTAAACGCTGAAACAATAGAAGGCAGATTTGAGGCTCATTAAAGAGATCCAGGAGGATTTGCAAACTGTGCAGAGCTTTAGTATCATTATATGGGGGAAAACAATCCTCGTTTAAAGTGGACTAATGCTTCATTTCAGCTGAGGTTTCAAAGGGACGATCTTAATCAAATTTGAACGGATGCAAATGTAAATAAATGCAAAAGTACTTGAAAAGTAATGATTCCTTTGATCAGTCAAAAGTTAAAAATTGCACTTAATTCCTCTGAGCAGCACGAGCCAAAATAGAAAATCACGATGTTTTGCATTTGCATCTGCTGTGATGCAGATTTTCTCAACATGAGTCGGGAGCATCGATTTACTTTTAGGATAACTCACAGGGTGCAGGCTGGTTTTGTCCCACAACAGAAGGTAAAAGGTGTTTTTCCTGGTTGATCTCGACCTCTATATCACTCCACAGTCTTCTAATAATGTTTGACTGTCTGCGTTTATTCTTGATGGTGTTTTTTTGGGACTGCAGCCCTAGATTTTTTGTAAGAAGAAAAAGTTTAGGGGAAGCAGCTAGGAGAGTAAAAACAGCTTGTATCTGTGACTGTAAAAGGACGTCATGTTGAAACTGAAGGGATACAACAGAGACTGAACATCTCACACACAGTTGTTTCTTTGCAGCAAGAAGATTCTGGATTCAAACCTCTTACAGGACCAGAAAGGTTCTGGTCGTTTGAATGTGTTTCCTGTGATTGTGTGGATTTTTTCTTGTCTCTTTCAACAGACTTAAATATTCATATTAGTGTTAATTGACAACTTTAGACCTCTCCAGGTGTGACTCGGCCTCTCAGCCAATAGCTGCTTGAGATCGGCATCATCTCCCGGTGACCTCTGAACAGGAACAAGCTCAGAAAATGGCTGGCTGGATGGAAGTACATCACACACTGAAGAGGTTTGGGTTTGTATTTGCACTATTAAACTGATCCGGATCAGAAATTCACTTGATTTTAAAAGGGAATAAACTAAACACATCAGCGTCCAGAGGAAGAGATTCTAACAGGTCTGGACAAGTTTTGCAAGAAAAAACTCGTTCTTTGTCTACAGACACCTTAAAAATAAATGTTGGTTTGTTTTTGTTTAGGATTTAACTCACTGATCTGTACAGTAGACGTGGGACTCGTCTCGTTCATCTCTATCCATCAAGATGTCTCAGAACAGAGCCACATCTGTCTGCACATCAGGAACAGCGATCCTAAAACACGGAACTCTCCACAGATCTGTCAACATATTAAGCTAAAGAAAGAATCTGAATGAGAATGAAGAATTATTTTATTCTGAGGAGAGTTTTGCCATTTAAATACATTGTGTTTTTCAAAATAAAACTAAATCCCTTCCAATTTATTTGGGATATGAGCAAGTTTAGTGGAGGATATCATGTGACCTCAGCTCCTTATTTGTTTTTTAATCCATATTATATTCCTCAAACATCATAACTCCCTACTTCATTCTGTATTGATGGAAACATTAGATGTAGGTGACCAGGCGGGTGAGAGAAAGAAAAACTACGCCTGCAGACAGATCTGGATGCTTTACACCTCGCCGTGTCACTAACAGACGACCTTTGACCTTTCACTTTGAGAGGGCAGCTTTGTGTGGTTACAGCACTTCAGCCGTGACCCTTTCTACAATGGCACGATCAGCAAACTGCTCGGTGGAGCCTCTGACAGCTGTAAGCAATATACGATCACAGCCATTATTATGTAATTAAAAGTAATTTGTGCAAATGACACTGCTAAATGGGCTGCAGACTCACTTGATAATCTACTTAGAGAAGAAATTAATTATATTGAGCTTAAAGGAATCCAACATTATTACTGCTGGTTTTAAAAAAAAAGTAAGTGGGATCACTGAAGATGCAAAACATTCCCCTCTGGAGGGGATGTGCAGAGTAATTTGTGCTTTACTGACACAGATCTAAGTACTTTCTGTTGTAGGTCTAAACTACAACCAGTCGTCTAATAAAAGCTTCTTTTATCAGCTCTTACAGCCGAATGTTCAGCAGATTGAGCTACTGTAGAACATCCAAAAGCAAAAGCACAACGAATTAGAGTGTAAAATTAAGAATTAAGAAAAGAGAAAACCAGACAGACAGGAAGCTGTCTCTGTTAATTTTAATAGAAAGTTGGAACAATAAAAAGGACATGATTTTTAAAGATCTTCCGTTTTCAGTCTTCTGACCATAAAAATGACCAAAATTCTGCCGCTAAAGGAGAACAAGAAGCTCTTGTATGTAAAAACCTGAAACAGCACTAATGTCTTTAAACAACAAGAAGCACTAATACTATACAAAGTTTTTACATTTATTTTTTATAAATAAATGCTCACACAACTACTACTTCCAGAGACACCTGAATATCATCCATCAGTACAAACAGAGATGCGTTGATTTTAGCGTTTTGTTGCTATAATGAAGCGCTGAGACAGGAAGCTGCAGAGCCACCAGCTGCATCAAACTGCAGCATTGTCGTGTCGTCCGGTAAAAAACTGTTCATACTAACCAGATTATCCCAAGTAATTTTCAACAGGCTATTAAGAGCTGAATGGGTAATTGTGTGTGATAGCAGAGCAGGGCTGAAACACAGAGACCAAAACATCTGGAGTGCATTAAGTCACCAGGTCAAGAGGGTCAGTTCACCGGGAGATTTCCAATGCAAGCTGTGAGCCTGTTGCTTGTGTTGGTTAATCATGCAGCTGAATCATTTTAACAACATATTGCTTCCAGTACGTCACGCTGACAATAAGATCATTCTGAATATAAGAAGTCGTGTTGTTATCGCTGCACATATATCAAACAGCAGGGAAAAGCATTAATAGGCCTCAGTGGTGACACAACAGGAAGTCACTTCATCTGTAAACATTTTTTTACGACACTTTCTTCCAGTAATTTGTAACCCCCTCCAAAACTGCTCTTATTTCGACACAGGAAGTCCCTTTTTTATGAAAAATACTGACAAAGCAGTTTTTATTCATTAGGAACAAAAATAAGATGAATTAAAAACAAGACAACATACCACAAACAGACCATCCATGGGTATGATGACATATTTACTCTAGATGTTCAGCATGAACAGCTCAGCTCAGGCAGGTTTTTGGAACTATTTACTTTTTGTTTAGGGCGTGTGAAACGTCCCCCCCCGGACACACACGGGTTAAAAGGTGTTTTATGGCCAAAAACATTAAGTTAAAGCAGAATTTGAGCAATTTAAAAGGTATTTCAGGCAGTTCTGGAACAGAATCATCTAAAGGAAGCAGTAAACCCACTTCGAGTGAACATCACAGCTTCTTTCTCTTATTTGTGTTTGGCATTACTTATTAAATACTCACTCAGATTCTGGGCACTGAATTATCCAGTCGTCACACTTGTACCATTGATTGAAATAAGAAATGATCAGTAAATAACTCCTTTTCAGACACTAAACTGAGCATTAAAACACTGTTGTCCCACTTGATGTCCCTGTCATATTGAATTACATCAGCTGATGTGGACACGACAACTTTTAAATAATTAACTCGCAGCGTGGCTCTTGGCATGACCAAGAACAACTGTCGTGCAGCGTGTCACGTTTTTGGTGACAAGTTCGACAGAATAAGAATAAAAACAGCTTATAGGTGTGTCTTTAAAAAGTGTTGTAACACACAAAGCCGTTTAGCATGGTCGGCATTAAAGCCTTGAACAAAAGCCTAGAGAAAGGCAGATGCAGGCGTTACTCCCTGAACCCATGATCCGTACTGATAGGCGCATAATGAGAACCAGACAAGTGTTCACACCATAACACACACACAAATCCCCATTCATTATTCATGGCAGATTACCCTCTTCATTAAGGCAGAGGACTGAGAAGAACGAGTCAGGAAACGAAGCGAGCAGCCACAACTTGGACTTTCCGCTGAAAAAGTCTAAACTGTCCCTCAGATATGAGGCAGAAACCCTGACAAGCTCAGATAGATTCTGTTGCACGCAGTCCGCGTCCTTGAAGTCCTGTGGTTCTGCACTCTGATACTGTAAACACAATGTGACAAAGCTTTTCTCTGGAAGCCTGGAAAATGCCAGTGTAGCAGAACTGATGTTACCACAGCTGGGAAACTTTCACCATCTCGCCTTGTTGGCCTTCATCAGCTGGTGGAATATGAAACAGGTAAATCTTTTCCCTAATCCTCACTTCAAAAGGTCTGAGCTAACACTTTTTTTTTTTTAACTGAGGCACAAGACAATATACTAAATGTATTAGTTTATAGAACAAAACATCTGGTTTACCGTGTCGTTTAACACTCGCTGCACTCTCTAAAAACAAACCTTCAACACTCAAACCAAGAGGTGTGTAAAACATCTTTTCAGAAGGTGATTGATGATGTGTGTTGTTGTGAAACGCTCAGCCGGGGCCGCGCACTGAGCTCTGCTGAGGCGAGGGAGATTAAATGTTCAGGTAAAAGGTCCAACAAACGAGAGGGGACATGCTCAAACAGGCCACGAGTCTTATTCATTTGCAAGAGACTCAATCTCAAACTGCAAAAGAAACCCTATGAATATAAAAGTTCCCTAAAAGAGATCTATCAACACAATCCCTCTTGACATGTGACGCCAGACCATGACTCATTCACTGCAGCTGAATCGCTGAAAGCCTTGACTGATTCCATAATCTCTCATTGTTTTTTAAAAATTTCCATGGAGATGATAAAACTCAGTATACATTTAGATCCGACGCGTCTCCTCGAGTGTTTATTACCAGAATAAATAAATCAGTGATAATAATAATTGCCACTTGTGAAGCAGATATAAATTAAGCTGTCGAGATATTCTAATACATTTTTCCCAAATTCCTACAGGCGTTTGATAAGTTTCTAAACTCACAAATTCGTTTGCGAGCAGACGCATGGAAAAGTTACATAAGAGCAATAAGTCCAAGTCCCTGTGAGAATATGTCCAACTGCCTGGAACACAACAAGTCTGTAGTCTTTATACAAATCTGACCTGCAAGATCTTAACAGAACTACTTTAAGAAGCTGCCGTTCACTGTGGAAACAGATGTTTCTGCTGACCCCTGAAAGGGAAGTGGGTAAAGGTTTACCTCAAAGCAACAAGATATATGTGTATATATTCGACTTGTGACTGACAGCTGGCCACGTGCTGCAGTTAATGTCAAGGAATCTGAGAAACCACAGCTGGAGCCTGAGGCGCCTCCACAGATCACACATGCATCAAAGGAGAAACACCGGCGTGATGAATCTGCACTTCTGTTTTCTTGGGATTTGAAGATATTTACATGAGAGCAGAAGTCCAGTTAGCAGCATGTCATTGACTTACTGTAGGAGAAAGTGAGGCGTGGAGTGACATCATTTTCTGTGACAGCTGTATAGAAGCAGCCAACGAGAAGGACTGTGTAGGCTGGGAGACATAGCCAAGCCATGCTCGTCGTCCACATCCCGCCACCAGACAAATCACTCTATTTGTCTTTCAGGTTTTTAAACAGAAATTCATGAAGAAAGTCTTTGTTTTTTAAAGCCGTATTTATGTTCCTTCACTCTTGTCCCAGAACTTGAATGTAAAGGTCAGGGAGGTGTTGTGTCCTGCAATCCTGCAGAAATGACGATCTTGGCCCTCAGAGCCAATGAGGAAGCTTCTCCTGATCAGCCTCCATACGTATGCAACTCTGCAGGGTCTCAGCAGATATCTGTAAAAAAAATTAAACATTATATTATAATATTTCACAAACAGGTTGCAAGATTCACATTTTGCAAAAACATCTACATGACTGTTAAGAATTAAAAATGCTAAAATAAAAGTTTATGGTCAAACAAAAGAGGTTTAAAATGAGATGTCAAAACTTTCAAGATTTTTTTTTGTTTTTATTGTATAAAAAAAGATAAAAGGTCGACGTCTAGTTCACTTTTTGAAAATGTCTTCAGCTCAAGTTTTTTTTTTTTTTTAAGAACAGGCAGACGACAGTCTGTTGTACAACACAATGAAAACTAAAACTTTTTCAGTCGAAATTCTTGGAACTGGAATATTTATTTACAACTTTTCATTTCTGTCTCACAATTTTTCACCAAAAAATTGTTACCTGCTCAAAAAATATGTGCAAATATGCACAATTTAACCCTCAAAGATCCTTTTGACATCAAGTCTAATCTGTAACACCAAGTCATAGAGATAAAAGTATGCAAAAACTGAAGAACACTGGTAAAATATTTAAACTGTCCTGCTGTTTGTTTACTCAAAAATCAGCACGGATTAGTGTCAGTGTCTACAGCAACCGTCAAGTCATCAATACGAACACGTTAAAGACGTCTGCTAGACCAGTAATGGAGTTATGTGGCTGTTCATTGATACCCGTAACCTAAACTTAGTGATGTGTAAAGGGAAACTCTGGATGGACATCCCAAAGACTCCATTACACTCTTCACAAGCAGCTCCTCGAATGCAACCCACAGGAGATTCAGTTTCATGTGAGGCATTGTAATCGATAGCAGAATGTAGTGAGCGAAGCTATTCCTGGTTTCTGTCAGGGGGGAGCTTGACTCTTCGTCAATAAGCAGTCAGACACTTATTACAAACAGAGACATCTCCAGATCTCAGCGAAACAGATGACGTTTAGGAGACAGATAAATGGCCAACTTCAAGCTAAGACAGTTATTTCTGCAGCAGAGCGACACACATACACAAGACAGGAAATATACGAAGATCTTTTAAGACCATCTTGGATACTGTTGACAAATAAAAAACAGAAAGAACAATCCAAAGTGTCTGGAAAGTGAAGACAGAGACTCAGAGATGCTGATGATAAAAGCAGATCGTTTTTAAAGGCTTTTAAATCTCCAGCCATCTGAAGCTTTTGGACAGATGCCCCTCGTCTAAGTCAGTCAGCAGACTGAATCATGTAACAGACAAGACAGGCAGCAATAAGCACATTATCAATGTCCTTTGTGTGGAAGAATTCAATGTAAAACAGCAAGCTACAGGGATGTCATTAAATTCTTGGTTTGGGCGACAGTCGGAAAAAGGAAACCCGCGTGAATCTGAGTGAGGTTTGCAGAGAAAGTTGGAGAACAAGGACGCCTCTGACAGCCGAGAAATCTATAT
Organism: Pachypanchax playfairii; assembly: GCA_006937955.1. Lineage (NCBI taxonomy): Eukaryota > Metazoa > Chordata > Actinopteri > Cyprinodontiformes > Aplocheilidae > Pachypanchax > Pachypanchax playfairii. Next base: position 1,029,930 of record SSNP01000085.1, read on the forward strand.
GCAACTCTGCACTTCACTGCTCTCTCCTGCATCATGCATAAACTGAATCATCTCTTTCAGCCTCTAACACAGACATGATAGTGTGCTCCGGCTCTGGATGATGCTCTCCCATCTCTCTGTCCGTGATCTCCTCCTTAATCTACCCAGAATGTGTCTGAACACATCAGCTCGACATAATCATTTCATTTGAGTTCTACTAATCAGAAGTACAACTGATGAGTTATTAAAAGGAGACACGATTCTCGCTGGTATTTCTGTGTGATTTTGTCATGTTATTACATTTTTACGAACATTAACATTCTCTGCATTAAAGTAAAGAAAGGCTGTCGTTTCCTCAGACTTCTCAACAAGCTTGAATTTTCTTCTCCTCTAAAAAAACCTTCTGAAATCCTTCGTACACAAATGGGTGTTAATATCCTACTGAAACATTACATGCTGTAGGTTTCAGCTCATGAGACCATCAAAAAAACAAGAACTGTGACTGTTCAGTGAACAAAGCTGGTGAAAGAAAGAAGCCATTAAATCAAGCAGAAGGAAGTACTTCTGAGTACAGATTTATAACCACATGTTGATGAAGTGACAGTAAAACTGGTTGAGAAACTCCAGATTAATTTCTCATATTAAACTGATATAAATGTTTAAAAATGGGATGATTATGCAGGAAGAAATAAATTCTAAAACAGTTTTTCCATCTTTACACAGTCAGAATATTTTACAGTAGAACAGAAGAGTAAATAACTTTATATTTAACCAATAGGGTATTTCCCAGCTCAGTACCAGTCACTTCCTGTACATAAAACACTCTCTCTAAATATATGTACAACTGACTGACACAACTGGCCCATGAAAGCCCCACTTATAGGATTGTGTTATAAATAGCAGCGCTGCTGAAACAGGTGGCACAACCAGTAACTATTCCAGTAGAGCGGCGAGGGTCAAGGCTCCACACTCAGACCGCTGCCTGGAAAGGTGTTGACTGATAAATATGACCTCTCGGCATGCCTGTCATCTCAAAAAGCCACCTGTACACAGACACACATGGGCATCCTATATGTCACACCCCAGGTCACGTTACCACATGTGGCCTTCGACCTCTGGGAAGAGCCCCTCCCCCCTAATCTGGTCCTCCTCAACAACTCAACGTCACTGGAGGACAGTGAGATGCATTACAGAGATGAAGGATGTGCAGATTATCATGTGTTACAGGAGACAGAAGGAGGACACACAGGACTTGCAGAAAGATGTTAATCCAGCAAAGCACCAGCTGGGAGTTGAACCCAGAACCTTTCTGTTGCAAGGCAATGTGCAGCCTTTGGAAAAAAGCTGATTCACATCTGGTGATGCTTATCTATGAGTTACCCATGACAACGCCACGTCCCAGGTGCTTACAGTGATCTGTGATGAAACAGAGACAACCAGGTACCGTGCCATCGCCATGACGACTTCACAAACAACTCCAGTTCCAACTGATCACCCAGCAACCCGAGAACTGAACTGCAGGGACTTCCTGTCTGTGTAGCTAACTGTTTTTAATGGGACATATACTATTTCCTGATTCCTGATAACACACAAATCATAAAGTCTCAGATATCTCTGGAGTGTTAACCACACACACACACACACACACACACACACATATTCTATATAACCTGCATTCATTAGAAGTGACTCCGTGCACCTCGTTATGTCAATTTAAATTGTAACATTTTAAACATGCAACTGTTGTTGATGTTTTTGTAAAACACTAACGTATTTTCAGTAAGAGAAACATTCTTTACAAGTTTTCTGTGAGTTTCTCACACTTGATGTGTAACGTATCCCTCAGATAATGTTACTCTCATCAATTCAGCTTGTTTTAAAAACATTTTTTAAATCAGGATTTTTGAACAGAGAACATGCAGAGAAATGCAAGCGTTTGGATTTGCATCTCAGCAGAGTTGGTTTCTTCTTTACCATCACTGTCAAGAGAAATTGTCAGTAGTGTCGTGTTTTCAAACTCAAATGATTTATGCAAAGAGCAAAAGGCCATTTATGGCCATGTTATTAGATGTCAAGCTCTTGTTCATGCATAATAAGTTACTGTACATGTTAACTTATTTCAAATATTGAACAATTTGTGCACAAAAACTGCTATTAAAATGCCTTCATGAGCACTCATGTGCAGTTTTAGTCCAAAAACAACAGAGTTTTAGATGTTTAGTCCCAGGTGGTGCAAATCTCCTGATTAAAGCTGAATAGAAAAACAAAACTTTGCACATGAAGACTTAATGCTGGAGTTACAAATAGCTGTTGCAACAAAATACAGTTTCCATTTAATGTAAAACAAAAGAAGCCTGCATTTTTGATTAGATGACTGTGTCAAAAAGTACTCTCTCCATCCTGGTTGACCCACTTTACATCCAATCCCCTGACCCAGTGAAGAATAATTAAGAGCTCATTCATCTCTGAGAGAACCATCCAGCTGTAATTATTACTATATGCTTTTTAAAACCTTAATAAACTATTGAACAAAGATAAGGGACATTTTGAACTCAAGTTGGGGAGTTTTAATTCATCATCAAGCACGCTTCTCCTGCGGGGCTCGTGACAGCAGGTCAAAAAGTGCTGAATTTCTAAAACATCTCATGTGAAGCTTAAAGGAGCTGAGACAGATTAGTATAATGTATGGCTGTGAAAGTGGGGTGAGCATATTTCATCAGCTCTCTCTTTAAAACCCATACAAGTGCTTAAATCAGCCCTGTCTCAGAAGTAAAAATATATGAAATGATATTTCATTCCATTCAATTTCCTCTCTGCACCAATTTCCATAACAGATGCGGAGCCTGCAGACGAAACTGGATGATGAAATGTCAAGTAGTGGGAGCTACTGGGTCTGTTGCGAGGTCTGCTATCGCAATTAATGCCAAAGTGCATGAAAAAAAGAGCAGCGGGAGCTCTGTGGCTGACAAAGAACTCTGTCAAAAAGTATTTTATTACTCAAACGGATATAAAGCAAATCAAAGTATATAGGTACAGCGTGCTGCGCATCATCTCCTCATTAGATTTCTGTATTAAAATGTTGTATGTGAACCCAAATTACCAGCTTAATCTCACCAGACAATAGAGTGAGATCTTTAGAAATATCCTTTTAGCCTCTCTTTGCTTTGTACTCAGTGTTCTCTGCACTTTAGCCAAACGTCCCACCAAAGCACATCTGACAGGGTTTAACCTGGATTAAAATCACTAATAAACCTTCAGGCCTGAGGAACTGAGGAACAGAGATGGGTCATTTTTTTCTCTCTTTGGCCTTTTCAGTTTTTTTTTTTTTAAATAAAAAAAAACAGTGTCAAATGATCCACTTACAGGAAGGAGCCTGCCCTGTTGATCTTGGTTGAGTGGCCTATTTCTTTTCTAGTCTTTTCCACTGTAGTCCCCTTTGATGGGAAACGTAACATTGATACCTTCATTTGTTTTTTAAATAATGCAGATTTTATCTAATCCTAATCTAATTCTCGCATCTCTTTTCCAACAGTTTGCAATTTCTTTAAAATGCTACTTCCTTGAAGAAATCTGAGCACATTTTACTAATTTAAAGGGACAAAACACTATCCAGTTACTCTTTTTTGTTGTTGTTTAGGGGGGGGGAAATCCACATTTGCATCTGCAACTATCTTGAATATCATGTTGCATAGAAAACTTGAAAAGAAGGGATAATTTTGAATTGTATCTGTGATATATGATATCCTGACAGTTGGTTAAAAAAAGGAAAAGCAGATGCTGTTGCAGCTTTATTAGATATGAAGGGGGTGAAGCAAAGATTAAATAACAGTATGACACCTAAATTTGGATTTTTCTTTAAGAAAACAGAATGTTGTTGACAACTTTTTGTAATTTTTTACTTTTAAAAACACAATGAATCTGAAACCACCTCCAGGTAAAAGCCAGAGGACTCAGAACCTCTGGTCCATCTGCTTGTTCATGCTGCCTCAAAACAACAAGGGCGACACTTCTCATTGCTTGAAATCTCCGAACTTCCTGCACTGCTCTCTAATGTCTCAATGTTACAGCACATTTGCAGTCCAATCTAGTAAAAGCAGCTAATATTTCAGCAAAGAAATCAAACTGCTCAGTATATACAGGACTTGTGTTTTTCTTTGGTTGGTTCTTGGCTGCTGCCAGACTCAGGTGAAGAGCTGTTTCAGCCCAGGCTGCTGTAAGTAGGTCAGGCCTGTTGAAACATTCAGTCTCATTTGAAATGTCTCTACTTGTTTGGAAAGAAAAAAAAAACAAATAAAAAAAAATAACATAAAATCTCCAAGCGTTTACAGGAATCACATATCGACTAAAAGTGTGAAAGCCTGCATCAACTTCAGGAAGTTGCCCTTGTTCGCTCTATTTTTTACAGATTATTAATGTAAAAAATGATGAGGATGTAGTTTAAACAGAAACATGAATGTTTCAGCGTAGCATCATTCTGTTTACTCAGGTGGTGCTTTAAACTCAACTGTAACATCTTTGCTATATTGGACAGGATGTGTTTGTTATTACCTTCCTGAAACACTCCGACACAGACATGCTTTTAATTTGTCGGATGTGCAGAAGTAAAGAGGTTGTTGCATGCTTTTCCTCATTGATGTTGCAGTTTTCACTCCTACTCTTCGATGCAACTCTATCAACGTGATCCAAAAATGACTCTGCAGTCAGCCCTGATGATGTGATGTAGCACAATCTGTGCACATGTTCAAAACTAGAAAAAGTTAAAAAATGTACTGAATGATGTTGTTTGCCTGTGTACATCAGCAGAAAAGCTCTCACACATTTATACCCCTGAAATCGATTAGGCTGGTCTGGCGTCCATGAAAAGCTGTAAACAAAGCGGCGTGGCCGTTTTCTCTTGATGTCCGCAGCAAGACGCTGCATGCATTCCAGCAGAGGCTTAAACAGAAGCTCAGGCTATAGGCCATCAGGCAAAGAGCTGCACACAGCCATCACTGGGCGAGGCCGATTAAAGGCTCAGAACAAGAGCCAGAAATTCACAGAATTTAGCAAAATTCTAGAGTTACCAGTTTAATAAACAACCTATAAATCAAATATTGACTAATTGAAGCATCCTTTACAACAGACTCTGCTTTGTTCCTGACTTTAAAAATGACATTTGTTTATTTTTGATGATTATGTGAATCATCAGTTTACCCAAATGATCAAGCAGAGATCAGAATTCACCAGGAAATTCTCTCACGTCTAATCGAGTTTATAATCTTCACTCATTTCATTGGGAAGTTTGTCTACAACGACTAGTGATGACTAGTAAGAAAGAGAAATAAAGAGTGCTTTACATGATGAGCCTCATGGTACAGATGCTTTTCCAGACACTTGCATTTATCTTTACATTTAATTTGCAAATTCACAACCTTTAAAAACTCTTTAAAACAAACTGGCTTAAAGTCGTACTAGAGTCTAATAAATCTTTTGAGGGATGTAGCAAACTTGGGGAAAAAAAGTCAAAAACACCAATGCTTGTTACATAAAACTCAAAATATTAACAAGAAACAAAGAAAATTGTACAAATAAATATAGAAAATCTTTATTATTTAGCTTTAAATGGTCCATTTCATCTGCAGCTCATCTCAAGAGTTGACATCACTATTAAATCAAGTTCTTCCATGTTTGACCTCTTTTACTTGGCACGTTGACCGCATTAGAATATCTTTGTGGGGGTCAGTCTGTCCCTATTATGGGGCGTCTGAAAGTGGGGCAGCTGCCCCCCACATGAAGTGACCTCACTTAGTGAAGATCAATAATAGGCTCCACATTCCTCACTCCAAGTCCTCAGTAGTCACTCCAGTCCTGGTATCTCAGTAATTTGAGCCATTTGGTGAATTCTTAAGAACAAGTGATATTCAGGGTAAATTCCAATTATCACCATTCAACATCCCGGACAACCAGATCTGACCTGTGAGACCGACTCATCTGGAAAACCATCAGGGGGAAACGAGCTCTGTCACTCACAGTTTTCAGCTTGTTGCAGTCACATTTTTCAGTTTGGGCAGACATTTGGCTTGTTTGTACTTCACATCGTTCACAACACCAGATTTCTTCTTCTTACATACTTACACTGCACGCAGGCAAAATTATGGGCCCCACTGACCCTTTTGCAAGATGATTTAATGCTTGACTGGATGTTCTGTTTAACCAGACAAGCATAATAAGGGGATTAGAAAACTATCAGATGACAGAGTTTTGTGTTCTCAGCTGCAGGTACAGTATAGCCAAACAATTTGGGATTATATAACTAATGTAATTTCACATAGGTTTCAAGAAAACCAAGAATCTTCAGTTTGAAGTTGCATCTATTGATTTTTAGGGAAAAATTCAGAAGGTGGATTTCGAAGCAAATGTTTTTAAAACAATTCTATCAGTGCAAATCAAATTGAACTTTATGTATGTAGCATATTTTATGTGCTTTTCCATTTGCACATAAAAACAATGTATAATAAAAACCAGAAGAAATAAAAGACAATTGTAAATTAAATACAATTCAATAAAATTATGCATGTGCCCATGCAAACATTTTACATACACACGCAATGCACAAGATTAAAGCTAATAATAAAAACAATTTATAAATGGATCAATATACACGTACAAGCATACAAACTCATATTCATGCAAACACAAAAATATTCATAATAAAATGATGTCTCCTTAAATAGACTTTATGTCTGACAGGACGGATAAGCTAAAGGCTACTCTGAACGCAGCTAAGGCCAAAGTCACAAAACTGCTACATCTCCAAAATCCTTAAAGCTGATATCCCTAATTTCAGATTGCCTAGCTTAGACTGTCAACAAAGTCACAGAACTTTCGTCCCTCCCGTCTGGTAGAATTCCTAAGCCACGCCCCCCCAGGTTTGGAAACACACGTAGCCCCATAGGACGACCGAGTGCTAGACACTGGTCCGCAGTTCATTCAAGTACCGTAACATGGCGGAATCACCGGTAAGTGAAAACAATATAACAACGAACAACTGACATTAATTGTTACTTTGTCTTGAACCTGACGTGGAACCAGCCGGCGGCTGTTTCTCCTGCTGTGACATGGTAGAGCGGCGAACACTCCCAGCAGTGGTGTGCTGCGGTAATATGTCTCAGTTTTTTAGGAGAACAGAAGCCAAATAAATGCGGAAGTCCGTATGACGGGAGAGACTGTCCAATCATTCCTTTCAGGCCGAACCATTTGATTGGTTGATGTTTTTAGACAAATACGGGAGAACCACTTAATTCTTTTTTTCTTTTCCAATCTTCACAAAATATTTTTCTCCATGCTGTGTTAAAACCTTTTTTATTGGGCATGAAAAAAAATATGCTAAGCTAATTTGTTATGCAAATTAAGGATAGCAGCTTTAAGTGGTTCATGTGTATATAATTTTATATAAAGTTTTCTGTTGCAGTCAATTTTAAATTATAAGATTATTTCTGCTGCAAGATAAATAAATTCCTGTTAGGCGTGATCTCTGGATGTTCCACTGGAGCTACATGAAGGTGTTTGGACCAGCTGTTAGCTTGTTGTCCTGCTAGATGTAAATCTATCTTTCCATGCTGAGGTCAGTTAACAAACAAGTGAAATATTATTAAATTAGAACTTTTTATATCCAAGTAACATTCAAAATGATAAAAATATTTCTTGAAGGACCCTTTAAGGACTCTTGGAGTTCATGTACCTTTGTGTGTTTTTAGAGGAACCCTGCAAGTTTTGTGTTTCCTTAAGATACGATCAGAATCTCGACATGTCCAGACGGTGCACAGCCCACCACAGCTGGATGCACGTATGAGTGAGATGATGTCACGGTAAGATAAAGATAAAACATCTTCCACAACTCGTGAGTGAGAACTAGTTAATTTCTAAATCTTGCAAGAAATCAGCAAAAAGAGTTCAACATTATAAAACAATCTATTGTTAAATTTACATGGAAAATCAAGAGAAGCAGGAAAAGTTGATCTGCAGATTTTTCCTTCAAGCAAAAATACCAGTTAGTTAATGATTTTGGTAAATGGTTCTCAAAAACATTCATTTTCACATGTAAACAAACATCCTCTCTGTTTATTTAAGTTTCCAGCTTCCATGAAGACTAAGGGAGTGTTTTTTAACTTGAACTGGGATCCTGACGTGATCATGAAGCCAGAAAATCTTCTCATTATTTACAAACAATAAGACGGAGACGGGACGGGAATGATTTGACCCGAGAGAAGAGACCTGAATAAACAGAGTTGATTAGCTTGTAAAGAGAAAGCCAGAAAAATAGAAAGATGTTTTTTTCTGTTTGGAAGCTAATTTTAATTCATATTGAGGTCTGTGCAGCAAAAAACATTAGAAAGAAACTGAGACGTGATTCATCTTCATTATCTAGTTTTTCCATGTCACTGGAAATCCTTTACTCTCCGTCACCCAAACTAGTGAGATTACTGATTACATCAAATCATTTAGGAGGAAACGCATCAAACGTCGAGTCAGTTTAAACTACACCTGTATGCCGAGCAGCTTCATACACCCTCAAGATGCCTGAGGGTCTCACTAAACCTCGAGCCAGCAGATCTATAACTATTTCCTCGAGCGGCTCCGACTCCTGTGGATAACTGCCAAAAAGAAAACAGAGCTGTGTGGAGATCTGAGCCCCGGAGCCACTCTGAGTACACAAAAAGTGCTGAAAGAGGCCAAAGGAAAGGCTTGTGTTTGTGTCTTTATATATCACATATCTCAGTCCGATCTGATGAATTATTCAAACGGTGATATCTACTGTGCCTCTCACCTAAAACATCTGCTCTGCCAGCCTTTCTGCCAGGTCTGTGCTGATACAGGAAGCTTTTAGTCTGCTCCTACCCCATGGTCCCCCCCCCCCATCTCTGTTTGCATCTTTTGGACTTTGTTCAGACATAAAGCATTGAAGTAGGAGATCATGTTACTGTGTCAACAAACAGGATGAGTCTGTGCAAAGCTCTAAAAGGTAGATTTGCTACTGTTCAAATATCAGGGTTGTGAGAAGTGACAGAAGTGTGTAACAAACCACCTGATATGACCTACAATCTGGGAGGAAAAGCAGTTTCATTCTCTGTTCAAATGAGACGAGATTAAATCAATAATTATAAATATCAAGAAAGAGACATTGTGAATACCACAACGTCATGCAGAGAGGTTTGGTACCAATATGAGAGGAGACAATTAGTTTTTCACAAGATCTAGCGTGTGCATGTGAGTAGGTGTGGCACCACGTTGCTGGACCCCTGGCTAAATACGTTAACGAGGCTGGATTTTTCATAAAGAAGAAGAAGACGAACACTCTACATCCATGTTTATATATGCCAGTGATCTAAAGTCATTACAACAGAATTACATCTTTGAATTCAATCAGCTTTGTCTCAGAATAAACTCTGACAGCCAGAAAACGGGAAATTATACTGAAGGTGTGACAGTAAAATGGACATTTCTGGGCTATTTAAGTACATTGAATTAAAACAAACATGTTATTTTTATTAAGTTTAAAGTTCTATCAAACTTTTGCGTCAGATGGCAGCAGATCTTCACAAACCTTTACTGCGACTGAGCAGCTGTAGATGCCAGTAAGAGCTTCCGCTGCTTCGGATTTCTGCGTTGAATTTTTTTATGAATATAATTAAAATATATAAGGTTCAAACAATCAGTGATCAGTGACCTTCATCCCAGAATTCTGCTTTAAAAACCCTGTATTTTTTCATACTTTCTTCTTCATGTCATTCCTGTGCTGCATTCTGGACAGATGCTTCCCCTTCTCTACATCTCCTCCTCCTCCTCCTCCTGTGTGAGCACATCTCCTGCTGTGAAGTACATGTGTGAACAACAACTGCAGAAACCGTTATAACCAAACTGCCAGCTAATGCTCTGGAACATTTTCTGCATTACCAGAAAAACACTTCCTGCCAGTAAACATCTCCATTCAGGTGAGTGTTTATGAGGGACAGTAAAAGGTAAACAGTGAGCGCTTTTTTTTTTTTTTGCTTTTAATTACCAGCATCATACATCTCATTTTTTATCCTCTGTTGCACATTACTCATTCATATATTCCTGCAGTAGCTCCTCCAGCTTGTTTTGTGTCTAAATTTAAGAGAAATGAACTTTATCAGTCAGTAAAAACTTTCTCCTCCATTAATAAGAATGGCAGATGTTCGTTCACACAACCTCCCGGGGAAGAATGCTGCTGTGCTTTTAACACAAAAAAAAACAGCTAGAACAGCTTGTTTAAATGAGATAATTAGATGTCTGTGATCAGAGAGCTGCTGCAGGAATGCCTTCAAGGGTCAGTAGCACCATTAGCAGAGTAAAGGGCACAACCTGGAATGCTTAAAGATATCAAATCACTACGATGGGGGGAGGGACGGGCTGCTAAAACGGGATCGGTTATATTCATGCACGTGTTGCAAAGGACACAAAAATACACGATCACTAACAACCTGATTTGCTGTGGGATCTTATGATCATCACAGCTTCAGGTAAAATAGTCCTCCAACATAAAACACAGAGCGAGGTGGAGGATGATGGATGCACTCAATGAAAACATGATTTTCTACATCCAGCACCATAATAGGAAATGTTCATGTATTTTAAATAAGCGCTGCGAGGATTTCTGTCCTCAAAATTGTCCAACAACATCCCGAAGCTCTTCTTGAGACGTGTTTGTTTCATTAGGGGTGAAAAGTCAGTTCTCAAACACTCAAATGAACACAGTGATCTGGCCAAGTTCCACGACCACAGTCATTTCCCACATCGTGGCACAGCACAGGACTGGGAATAAACAGAAGAACCCGCTGGGATCCCAGAATGAATGTTTGCTGAGTTCCCATCAGTGAATACGCAGTAACAGGATTCCCTGAAGGATTGTGTTTAACCTTTAGGTTACCAGTGGCTGGTCATTCCACAACCAGAGCCATTAACCCCTCTCTCCCTCCTCTTCATCAACACAAACAGAAAAACAGAGAGGAAGTCAGATAAAATCACAACATCTGACGTACAGGAGATCGTTGTCAGGATCAGAATTAGTTTATGTTACACATACAAGAATGTTACACATAAAAGGAATTTGTCTCAGTGCAGACTATTTACAACACTCACATAAAACTAGAAACTAGTATTTTCTAATTCCTCTTTAATAATCTAACAGTTTATAGTGATGTTAGAATGTAAAACAAAAAAAAAAAAAACAACATTTTATAACATTTAGAAATATTGACGGTTAACAACTCTTTAGAAAAATAATTTTTATATTTTTGATGAAGATTTCTTTGAACATCATATTTTGTTAAACCTGTTTTAACTGCGTTAAAATAAAAGATTTATCAGTTATAATCAAACAGCAGAAACTTGCAAAAATTTTCAGTCTTTACTACATTTTTTTATATAATTTAAGACCTACAGGTTTTTAAAGTGGTTAATACTTCTTTAGGCTTTTCTTTGGGATGTTAAAGGGCTGAAAACGGGTGAAAAAGCAGCTTAAGTCCAAAGAAATTTTTAAAAACCTGTAGAAAGTCTAGATTTATACCCACTGAACATGTTGCAAACAAACAAACAAAAATATTTTTCTGTACGATCAGTGCGTTTCCCACCAAATATGTTTCAGGTCTGAAAAAGAGTGATAAAGTCTTACAGGCTTCTCAGAAAGTCACTATTAACATATCATAAATCATATTTTTGTGAAGTCTGCTTTTGGGCTATTGATAAAACAGACACAGCGTTTTACCAACAAGCCAAAGCCTCTCTGACAGCATCACACAGCCAGTTCATTGTCGAGGCCGCCGGTATCCTGAATGCAACTGCCAGCTGTTTTCTTTGTGGCTCAAACCAAAAGAAAACAGCAGAGTCAAGGTCAGCACAGACGAGCATTTCTCCGGCAGCAGACGGATAAATCTCCATACACAAGGCCACACAAAAAAAAAACCTCTCTGTGTCACAAATGTGTTGATTAAATTCCACCCTCTTTTGGAATAACGGTCTGTTCTGAAAAATTCATGAAAGCGCCCATTTATTCTGGTTCTGTTGGGTGTTTGTTGATCACTTGAGAATGTGTGTGTCTGGTTTGGGATATGCTGAACATTTGACTGCCCTGTTAGAAAAAAAAAAAAAAAAAAAAAAAAAAAAA
>SSNP01000085.1:1042081-1068492 GCA_006937955.1 Pachypanchax playfairii
AAAAAAAAAAAAAAAAAAAAAAAAAAGATACATTTTTGAGTGGAGAAGCTGCAGAACAGAGACAGATTTTCCTCTTGGGAAGTTAAAGTCACTTTCAAATCTTCCCAAAACAGAAGTGTAACTCACTTAACTTTCTGACCTTTGATGCTTAGACCATAGATTATAAATCTGGATGACAACTCTGTTACTTTTCAAAAATGAAGCTATCCCAATTCGTTTACATGAAGGAGGCGGGGCTTAAAATCCACACTCCAGCCAACCAGGAATCAGTTTTGGTTCAGCTTCTGCGTTTCGTGTCTGTGTCATGTACCATGTTTGGTTCAGACTGATACGTGTGCAGAGTTTAACACTCGAAATTATAAAATCTTCTGAAGAGAAAATGTTGAATTTCAGTGATACTGAACCAAACGAGCCTGAAAAGCCTTTTAAACTGTGATCACAATGTTTTACACTAAACACTAAAGCAAAAGAAATCTGCAACATTTTCGAGTTGGCTACACTGATCTGACAAATGTTCTCATTTATGATTTCTAGCCATTAGCTTTCACCCACACTTCTGGCAACTTGAGCATCAGTTTTGATTGTGTAGCCAAACGTGTGTGGGTGACAGATTACACACACACACACACACACAAAAACACCTGAGGCTTCACTGTTGTTCCAGCATCACTTCATAAAGCAGGATCCAGTTTCCTGACACAAAAAAATACTCCAGTTTCATTGTGCTGGTTCCTAAACCACTAAAACCAAGGACAGTTAATCTTTTGTTTAGATATTAAACCCTATCTTGCATTGGTTCGTCTGATTTTCCACACTAATCTGGATTTTTGCAAAGTTTCCTTGTGTGTGTGCGCACTTTCTGCCACGTTCATTGACTCCCATCTGTGGAAAAAAAAGCTCCACTCGCAGACGCCAGCTCTCTCCTGATGAGTTTAAAGTGTCGTCCTTTCCTGCTCTGCTGGAGTCACTCACTCACAAGGCAGCGAGCCTTAAAATATAACACATCCTGCTAAATAGCTGTAATTCCAAAGAAAATAAGCCAACATTACCTAATGTCAGGGTGTCTTCTGTACACACACAATCACCCTCAATAGCAACACACACACATACACACACATGCTTGCACGACTGGCAAGACTCTGAGTCTTTAATGACCCCTCTTGCCATGCTATCACCTTACGATAAAGACCTCCTGGAAAGGACTGAAGGCTGTCTCGTGTCAACTCACACCCACTTTTCCCCTTTAAGAACATATAAACACACCCCTCTACACACAAGGTTACTCATGAAAAATGTCATAATTCTTAGAGAAGGAAATGACGGGACATCCTGTCATCATGAGTACCCAGAACTGAAAAGTGCTCCCATCAATGATTCATGCAGCCAAGGCACTACACAGTTAATGAACAGAAGGTCTGTAACAGTATAACTTACACTCTCTGTCTGCCAGGCGTGAAACCAAACCTCACTGCAGATCTACACCAGGTTTCATTCAGGGTGGCACAAAAACAGACCAATTCCTTCTCCGGGAAGTTTGAGAAATCCCCAGAAACAGCAGATCTAAGGCTGGGTTAGATGAGGGCTCCGAGTCGGCAGGTCCGCACTGTGTTTCTGTCTGACACTGTGTGATACTACAGCTGCATCTAGCCACTCAAAGTGGAGCTCCTCCCATAATAACTCAGAGAGGGAGTGAGAGAAGGAAAGAGGGAGGGATGGGACAGACATCGTATTTCTACAGCTTTGTGTTGTCTATGTTGAATTTCTGCCAGTCTGCTCTTATTTCAGTTTAACAGACTTCAGGAGAGACTTTAAATGACAAATATTACAAAATCCTGATGGAACTAAATAAAAAACAAAGATTTATGATCAAAACATAAAATATGAACAGTTATTATTATTATTTTGGGGTATAAATGTGTCATAATATAACAAAAGAAGACAAAACTGAAAAGTTTGAGGAAGTTGTTCTGATTCAACACTCTGGGTCTTTATGATCATTGGGCAGGGATTTATGATATATTTTGACATTATTTCCAAACAAGTACATTTCCTGACAGCAGCAGTTTCCTCAAACAAAATGTTGAAATATTAAAAGGATCTCGGACTTTATCAAATGTCACATACTAGCCACATGTACCCCTTAAAGGAACAGGTCAGATCTTTTGAAGTTGGGTTCTTATATATGACATCTTCTCTGTTGTAGAGAACTCCATGATCAGCATCAATTTGGAAAAATAAAGATTAGTTCTGATCGGATTGACAAGCTAACAACTAGTTTGAATGGGCCCAAGCTGAATACTGTCATCTTAAAGGTACAGTATGTAAGAATTTTACAGTGACATACACACAACAGTCTAATGTCCCACAAATGTTGAAAATAAAGTCACATTGTAACAGATTTCAATCTCAACCGATGGATAGTTGCTAGTTTCTGTCATTTTAAAAATGCTGGTCTGCACTGGAATCATTATTTACACGTTCAGACTTCCTGGTTCCATAACAAATCACATGTGAGTCTGCAAGGCTGCCAAGTCTTCAACACAAGCAGCTGTAATTCAACAACGACCAGCAGTAAAAAGAAAAGAAGCAGCCCTGAAGTAACTTGTAGTAAATCTAAGAAACCACAACATCCTTCCCAAAAATTAAACATATATAAGACAAACAAAGTGAGGATCAACATTGGAACTGGGAACCTAGCAAAAAAATCAGGGACAGGAGAGGTGAGTGATTGAGAGCAGACAGTTTTACATCAACGCTTTGACAACTAGGTCTAATTCTTACATATTGCACCTTTAAACCTGCTTAAATATTTCAGAACTTGTTGTTTTTATAAATCTTGACTGATGTTTGCGTCAAATTACAAGGACATTAATGGATAAATCCTATACTATTTTTGCAGGACGTTGCTGCTAAAGCTAGCTGCAGATGCTACCAGCTTGTTTCCAAATAAACATAAAATGCTTTGTACAGATCTAACGTATGCAGAAGTCTGTTCAACAGAATCCGTTTCAACCCTGAGCAAATGTTTTAATCTGATTTAATTTAAAGCAATGTAAATGATTAGAACTAAAAACACTTCAGTCCTTTTCTGCAACAGTCTCAGACTTTCAGCAGCTTCAAACTTACAAAGAAAACTTTGTGTGCCTCGACTAAAGCTCCGCCCCCTTCCCCTTTGACTCTAAAACTACTAAACTATGTGTTCCACAAGCACATCCATGACAAAGCTGAATTTATAATGTTAGGAGTCAACTGTTCATCACTGAGCGTGCTCATACAAGACAAATAATACTGAACGCAGTTTGTTTGTTCTTTCATCTCTCTACTTCTGACTGCAGGTGTTTGCCTCTCAGCCAGCTGTTAGCATCGTTACAAAGTCTAACTTTAATCACTATAATTACATTAACTTCAAGTAGGCCGAGAAAAAAAAAACTGATCAGTGAAGAGTTAAACATGTTGACAGCTGAGACATGTTAGCTTGCAAGTCCTTGTTTTGACATTCAGACAGTCAAACTTGAAATCTGCTTTCAGGAAGAAAGATGATAAATAGAAGTACTCACATCTTTAAATAAATCATTGAATGTACTTTACATGTAATAACTCAGTAATGCTTTCATGAAAGAATAATAATTATTTAACAAGGATCTGGAGATTTGAGCAACATTTGCAGAGTGTCTGATCAAGAACGTTTACATATTTCCTCCTGCATTGAGAACATTCTTTTCCTTTTCCATCCCACAAACTAGATGTATAAACTTTATCTAGAATCCACAACACTTTTCTTTCTCCTTCTAAAAGTTCAGCTGTCCCACAATGTGAAAAGTCTCTGAGGCATGTAAAGTTTGAGCACCAAGTAGTTCTTAAATAACACCAGCAAGGACAATGTTTTCAGGCCATGACACCGATAGAACAACAGATGTGACGCAATGTCTCAGAGGAATTAGTTTCATTATTTGTCAAGGGGACAGTCAATTCAACAGAACTACTCATGGCTCAGTCTCGTAATCCCAATAAATGGCGACTTGCAATCCAATTACATCTTGTAGATAAAGAACTGTGTG
The DNA here is from genome assembly GCA_006937955.1 of Pachypanchax playfairii. Classification (NCBI taxonomy): domain Eukaryota; kingdom Metazoa; phylum Chordata; class Actinopteri; order Cyprinodontiformes; family Aplocheilidae; genus Pachypanchax; species Pachypanchax playfairii. Next base: position 1,046,140 of record SSNP01000085.1, read on the forward strand.
CAGATTTTGGACAGCGAGTGAATGAATGTTCCCAGAGTGTTATAAAAGTCTTGGGAAAGTGCATGTGAAATAACTTCACATGCCTGCTCGAAAATTCTCTGCAGGGTAAACAGAGAGAAGTGTAAGATAGTGGGGTGTTGAGGCAGGGACGCCTCTTTCGAAAATAGCAGATGCTATTTATACACTTTGGGCAACTGCGAAGGAGGAAGACACGATGCCAAGTTCGAGGTGTTGGGATTCTGAAAGCCGGCTCAGTGTTTCTGTGTAAATTTAAGATTTCTCGCTCTGAAGCCACAAGCGTAGGACAGAGACATGCCCCCCGTTGTGGACTGAAGACGGCCACCTGCTGCTGCCACGCAAAAACCCTCAGTAATTAATCCATGATAAAATATAAAGGACTCCTAGAGCTGATGTCAAAACCAGTCAGTCGAGCCTGTCAATCAAATAATGTCTTTTTTCTGTTCTCAAGCTTTAATTTATTTGGGAAAATGATGATGAAAACTGGGACGTTATCTTGTTATTATGATATAAAATATATTTGAAATTGATCTCTAAATTACATGTCTGCATTATTGAAGGTCTATCTTTGATTTTCCACTTCAAAAACCAACAAAAATCATTTAAATATTATATAAAACTGTTGTAAGATTTGAAATTCTTCCAGTTCGAAATAAAATTCAGTATTATATTAGGTTAAATTAAAAAAATAACAAAAGTAGATTTTTTTTAAATTGTAAAACAACTTTTTCGAGATGTTATACTTTATTTCAGATGTTAACTTTTCCTGAACAGATGTATCCTCTCTGTAATCATGTGCCCTCTCTGCTGATTGCTATTCAATTCTATCATTTATGCATCACTCATGTCCTAATTTATGCTAATGATAACTTATAGCTGAAATGTGTTTTCTCCACAATAGATCCTATAATATACTCTCATACTGAGTTTTCTGTATGTTTGGTTTTATAAATGATACATTTTCTTACATTTGATGGTATTGAAAATAGTTGGTAACAATTATATTTAAATGTGTCATACATATTTTTTCTGATTCTTGCTAACCACTTGAAAGCAGAAGTCCATCGTTTGCGTGTTCTACACACAGAAAGCAGAAGTGCTGACAGGTGATTCAGTTTAAATGAATAGAATTACTGTTTGACTTTGTGATAAACCCTGCAGTTCTACAGATTAAGCTAATGGAAACCCACCAGACAGCAGCGCTTCTTCACTCAGATCCACTGAGGCTGACACAAACATCGAACACAGCAAGGAAATTCTGTCGCTTTAAATTTAAGTCTCAAGTTACCGTCTGAGATCAGAAGTTTCTCTGTTTGACTTTGTCATCGTGGTAAATCAGTAAAAGACGTCCAGTGTGTTGAAACGCAGGGTTTTTGTGTTGCATGTGACAGAAAAATGTGACTGACAAAACCAACTGGGATCAGTTTGAGTTTTTCCTTTGCTTGTTTGCAAATTGTCAAATTGAGAAACAGCAAACTTCCTTTTTTTTTTCCTGTCGAGGTTACAGTAAATATCCCATTTTTCTCTCAAGTGTGTTTCACGTTTTGGGAAAATACGGAAGATAAACAAGTAACTCTGTAGCTTTAACATGGTTTTTACAGTAAAACCTGTTTTAACAATAAAAGTTTAGTTTTTCTTACTTTTATGAAATAATTTGATTGTTTTTTATTTAAATCTAACTGTATTTTTTACTTTTACCGATGTATAAATTAGATTTCTTTATGTATGAAACGCTCTATATGAATAAAGTTTAGCATTTTTTATTTAAATTAAAACTTTGATCCTTTGGCCTGATGATTTTTGAGCCTTTGTAAGTTTTGTATCATTTCAGGAGTTTTTCAATTTCAATGAACTTTTTTTTTAAGAGAGCAGGAGAATAGAGAGTATATTCTGAAGAAATGAAAATATCTTTATGAGACTAATCTGGCAATTTAACTGTTAGAAAAAAAAAAGAATAACTTTAAAACTAACATTCAGATTCTTAATTCACATTAATGACTTCATGTTGTCTTGAAACTGGCTGAAACTAATTCTTATTTTGTTTATTTATTTATTTATTATGCTTAAAACAGTATCCTGTCACAACCTTCTTTCTTTTAACAAAACTTAGATTTTATGACCAACAGGATTTTTAAAATTTGTTTGATGAAAATAATAATAAAGTAGTAGCTGAAGTGGCAAAATGTGACTAAAGGAGTGATTCGTTCGATGAAAGACCATCAGGTGATGTGTAAAACACCTAGCATGTGATTAATTTACAGACACACACCCACTCATACACACGGGTTGTTTTTGTTCCTCTTCCTCCTTTTACCTTAAGCTGGGAGGGTTTTGGGATGAGTGCCCTTTGGCAGAGATGTGATATCAGTGAGTAAACCCTGATGGTGTCTGTGTGTGTGTGTGTGTGTGTGGGTTTGTATTTCTGACCTCCTGGGGACCCGTTTCCTGACTTTTACTATCTTTCTGGGGTCCGAGGGTTCTTGTGGGGACCGAAGCCTGGTCCCCATGAGGGGGACTCCCCTTTTTAGGGTTAGGGGTTAGGTTTATAGGTATGGTGTGAATAGAGTTTTAGTTAGTCTTAGGGTTAGTTATAGATCAGTAATGGTTAAGGTTAGGAAAAGGGTTTGGGTTAGGTATAAATCTAGTTACTAAAATCAATGGAAGTCAATGGACGGTCCCCATAAGGATACCAAAACACACTTGTGTGTGTGTGTGTGTGTGTGTGTGTGTGTGGGCTTGTATTTCTGACCTCCTGAGGACCCGTTTCCTGACTTTTACTATCTTTCTGGGGTCCGAGGGTTCTTGTGGGGACCGAAGCCTGGTCCCCATGAGGGGGACTCCCCTTTTTAGGGTTAGGGGTTAGGTTTATAGGTATGGTGTGAATAGAGTTTTAGTTAGTCTTAGGGTTAGTTATAGATCAGTAATGGCTAAGGTTAGGAAAAGGGTTTGGGTTAGGTATAAATCTAGTTACTAAAATCAATGGAAGTCAATGGACGGTCCCCATAAGGATACCAAAACACACTTGTATGTGTGTGTGTGTGTGTGTGTGTGTGTGTGTCTCCTGTGTTACTCACCAGGTTATTTCAGTAAAACGTCTACGTGCATGTTGGATTTCTCTGTGTCATCTTCCTGTTTATTACTCACCGTTCTGAAAGTGCTGGTAAAGTTTCCAATGTTACCGTCTCATGTTCATTACATCATCACACGGTTTACGTGATCTGTCACACTTTTTTTTCACAAGATGCGTCCCGCTTCTGCCTCGGTCACGTCAAAACCTCTGTTTCACTTTACAGAGATTAATATTATGTGATAGTTTGAAATGTTTTATCAGACTAAGAGTCTGTCAAACAGGAAGAAATGGAACATCTCCAAAGCAGAGAGATTTGTCTGAAACTGAGCAGAGCAGGAGGAACAGCTCGAGTGCTCGTCAGGTGGCTCAGCATGTCGGTGGCAGCAGCTCAAGCCTCAGGTCTGCCTCCCCCACACACCTCCGCTACAGCTAACTCAGACTACCGTTGGGCTTTTTTCTCTTTTCCCAACTTGAGAAACTCATGTCATAAAATAAACACGTAGGCAGTTTAACCCTGTACACAGAAATTACTTCATACTGTGCTGGTTTTTTCGAATGAGGTTCATATACTCCTTTTCAAGAAAAAAACCATCAAAATTAGAGTTTAAATATTTATCATCGAATGTATTTCCATTAATAAAGTTTACATCATACCAAATTACTACTTTGTTGCAGGGGCCCCTCCATAAGATCTTTAAATAGGGACACTTTTACATGTGGGCCACTGATAATTTTGGGGTGGAGCATCAAAACCGAAGTCAATAAAGATTTTTTTGGTAGTTTTTAGTATATTGTTGTTGTTGGAGTTAGAAAATCCCCTTCTGATCCAGAAATTCTTTGTGATGAAAGACAAAAAATATGACGTACGCTTTAACAATAAATAAACAAACTTTTCCATATGAAAATGGTGGAAGTGTTTGGTCATCAAACATGTTTACGTTTGTTATCTCTGGTGTTTGTTTTTTGAGATATGACAAGTTAACTTTCAGTTTTGAAGAACAGATTCTGACACTGACTTTGGATGTGAGTTCTCTACACGCTGAAGATATTTGGAAGAAAATTGTTTGTCTTATAGCTTTTAGAGACACGCTGGGTGAAAACCTAAGAAGTGTAAAGTTTGTGTAAACAAGAAAAGTTAGTTTCGATAAGTTAGAGTGAGTGACAAGTTCAACATATCGTTATAAAATCTTCAAAAACATAATTTAAACTGCAGTAGCGTCCAGACATCAAAACATCAGCCATAGAGCTTCAAACAGGATTTTTGAACTGGTTCAACCAAAATCTTAATGTTGAGCAGGTGGAAACAGAAGCTTTTTTGTAAACATTAAATGATTAACTGCTACTAAAAGCACAACTTTTATGATCAAATTGCACATCTTGATGTATTTTTTTTATGAGAGAAGCCAAAAAATGACAGAAAACTGTTAGTAATTATTAGTATAAACAGTGCTTCTATGCTCAGGCATCAGCTCCCTTTAAGGAATCTATGATATATCTCTGAATACATTTAGCTACTAACTTCCTTTGCTGCAACATGAACTTCCTTTATTACAAAAATGTAACAAAATTAAAATTGTTTGATCTAATAAGGAGTTCCTAGAATAAATTCAGATCTCAACAGGCTCCAGGAAATGTGAATTAGAGACTCATTAGTTCTTCAGGTTAATTACAAATAAAGAGTTACTATAATGCTTCTCATGCAAAGTGCACTCTGGGAAATGACCTAATGAGATGAATAGACACTGTTAAACAGACAGAAACCAATAATGGTGATGATTAGAAAAGGAAAAAATCCCAAGGATGAATAAGTTATACGTCTTTCTACACGTGAGGCAGTTGAGACATGAAATATTTACTCTGCATTTCATATGGAGCAAGAGTGAAGGTTAAAAAAAAAAAAAAAAACTCCTTGGAAATAATAACCTTTGCAACGATTCTGTTCAAACTGATGATCCGTCTTGACACACTGATGACTCTGTTCATCTCCAGAGCAATCAAAAATCTGCATGCAGATAACACCCACCGCTTCGCTCATCTCTGCTACATGACACTCATCGTACACGCCCAGTTTTTGGAGAGCACTCAGGTCAAAGTCAGACGTATATTCCAAAGAAGTGAGATGAATAATTACCTGATGCAAATCTGTTTTTTTTTTAAATGTAAATAGAAGCTGGAATGTGTGAATAAATGTCTGTAAAAAAGATTGCTGACGTCTCTGGATCTCTCTGCACAGGAGACGAGGAATCACTTCACACTAAAAAGTAATTGCAGCTCTCCACAACGCCAGCACAGGGATCAGTCTCATCTTTACCATGGAAACGAACACCATACTACATGCACGCACACTGATTGAGCTATTGCATCCAGCGCCATGACAAGAAGAAGCTTTCAGCAAATACAACTATTTAACTCAGCAGCTGACTGGACACTCAGTCAGTCCTACTGTTCTAGCCATCATCTCCTCCCCCTCGTCGTCTCTTTCTCCAGTTAATTTTCTCTTTTCTCGAGTCAGGTGAATTACCTTTTTAGGAGCAGAGGACAAGGTCTTGCGGTGCTCAGCTGGAGGTTCTCTCGTGCAAGAGGTGACAGAGGAAAAGAAGCTCTGTGGGAATCCCAGGAGATGCTCAGGGATGCAGGCTGAGCCGGCACTGCACGCGTGCATCCACAGCTACTATCAGCACCAGTAAGAGCAGCAGCAGAAGCAGATCGGAAGGGGAGGGCTAGAATATCGCAAAAAAAAGCAAAAGAGAGGGGGCTGCTCTATTGGCATTACATCATAGGCTGCCTGTGCGGAAGGGTGGGAGAGGAGTGGACGCAGGAAGGGAGGTGCTGCGCTCCCCGTCGCTGCCTCAGTGCACACACAAACCCAAATTTAATATTTATGATCTTATGACTAAAATGCCGTCAGTGGTTGGAATCAGACCTGTGAAATAATTCAATCAAGCGCTCTTAATTGTGTACCGTCAATGGGCTTTGTTGTCAGACTGGATGATGTAGCCTTTTATGTGATTTATCCCTTTGGGGCAAAAGACTGTGTGAAACTAGTGCACAGAAGCCCACGCAGTGTCTATTGTGTGCAGTAATTCGATTGCGTGACCAGTGCCTGCTCACCAGCGCTCCCAAAGCACGCAGATATTCAACCTCTGTGAAAGGTCGTCTGAGATTCCTGGAGGCAGGTTAGGTACAACTGTTAGAGCGATGATTAATGTAAACTCGCCTGTCACAGAAGATTTGTCAGAAGCTGCTGCATGAATACAGCAGCGGAACGTCTGGGAGGCATGCCTGGTCAGAGTAGAAGTGAGGTAATCGTTGTCTTTTTTCAGCGGCCGGCAGTTTAACCACCAACAGATTTACACAAATCAGACAGCAACGCTCACAAGAAGACGTAGAATCACACTGCCGTCACTTTTTACGAGTAAAAACGATAATGAGTCATAAACTTTGTTACAAACATCATTCTACTCATTAAACTGCAAATATTTTAGTGAATCAAATTCGTGAGATTTAAAAAAACTAACATCCTTTATTTTATAACATCTTAAATTATGGAGAACTGTACATGAAAATAAAACCTCTAGACCAGGCATCTCCAACCCTGGTCCTCGAGAGCTACTGTCCAGAAGGTTTTAGATGCATCCCTGCTCCAACACAGCTGAATCAAATGAATGACTCATTAGCAGGCCTTTGCTAAACTTGATGACTTGCTGAGGAGGTATTTCAGTTAATTGATTCAGCTGTGTTGGAGCAGGGACACATCTAAAACCTCCTGGACAGTAGCTCTCGAGGACCAGGGTTGGAGATGCCTGCTCTAGACTGAATGTATAAATAACTTAATCGTTCTAGATGTTTCAATTGTACATGTGGCTGCACAGCATGATGGAGTCATATTGAACTGGTGCACAAGTAACTTTTAAGACATTTTTTAAATATATCCGATCATAAAATGAATGTGACTTGACTGCAAACAAATTGCAACAGCTGTGTAAATCTCCTTATTGTAATTTAGTCACATTGTATTTGAATTATTTCACAGTTTATACCCAATTTATTACATTTTTAACTCAAAGTAGTTGGACGAGTCTGTGAACATTTTAAAAGAAATTTTGAATTATAAAAAAATACTCAAATACTAAGAAAAGTCTCCAAAGTTTTGAGACCTTTTGGAAACTCCCTCCAGAAAAGCTGTTTGCAATTTGTCACCAATAGTTTGAGCTCAATGAGATTCTAGTTTTAACATAATGAGCTTGAAGGTGAAGATCACCATCTGATTGAAAAGAAAATCTAAAATCTGTGTTAAAAATTACTGTCTGTGAGTCTTTAATCGAGTGAGTTAGTACAAACATACATTAAAGGACTCACTTGTGTATAGAGTCGGTGTAAAAACACATAAAGGACACGTATCGTACTAGAAACTGCTTTTTCTTGTGAGCGCTCAGTCACACAAACACCAAAGTTCAATCTATTGATTCCTGTCTCTTGACACAAATCAATAGTAGAACTCAGCTGATCAATAAAGACTCTAAATTACCGAGTTGTGTTTAAACCTCATGAAACGCCCAAAAATAGGAAGATGTGCAGTAAAGTCCTTCTCATGACATCTGGCACTTCTTCAGGAGAACCATTTGCTTTGTTACTCATCTGCTTTCATGAGGATCATCATGTTGGATCTCCCCACTGCACTCAAAATGTCACGCCTCAAGTTTAATTTAACAGTAAATTTAAAAAGTTATTAAACTTTAAAAATACAATTAAACAAAAGTGTTTAAAAAGCTTTAATTGAAAGAAAAACGTGGATTATCTGTTTACCAGGAACTGTTTCTGGTTATTTTTATGTATTAACCACAAATTAGAGCTGCAAAAAGATCAATTACCTGTTTCTATTTTATGGTACAATTAATAAATAATCACCATCAAATAAAACAGCATAAGTATGTATTTACAGGGTTTTACCTTTGGTAATTATATGATATTATCTTTTTTTAAAAAAAAATTAATGCATCTGATATCAAACTTTTACGTTGTTATTATCAAGCTGCTCCCAAAACTTCAATTTTTGTGTCCATTTTAAACTGTTTTCTATTGTTTACATAACATAAGAAGTTAGTAATAAATATAAAGTCTAAATTGAGCTAAATGAAAACTCATTCTAAAGCTGTGGATATTCAGTTAGTAAGTTTAATGAGAATATTTTAACTCTCCTTGATTTCTTTTGTAATGAAGAAGCAAATATAAGAGTAAACAACAATCTGATTCATTTAAAGGAGAGATCTCGTGCTTTTAAATTCTTCCTTTTTACATTTAAATCATTTAGTTGTGGTTTATATCTAGCGGAACAGCAGTTATTAGGTCTGAATTCTTTATTACAGTATTTCTAAGCTGCTCTTCTACCTCTGATCAGACAGGGTCTGCAGAATAACTCATTTTGGTGTGGTCCTTTAAATGTGTTGGACATGCCACGCCCCCCTCCAGGTCTCTGACCTTCCTCTCCACCCCATTCAGCCATTTTTGTAGTTTAATAGAGATCAGGCAATCTAGTGCTGCAGAAACTTTTTATTCGCAAATTTAAAAAAGAAAAATGTCTGAGGAGTTTTCCATCCAGCTGTACATGTTCGAGCCAGAGTCTGACCCTGAGCGAGAGGACGAGAGGATGCTAGTTTGTTAGCCAATCTGAGTCCAGCAATTAGCATAATAATATTAATGAGTTGCAGCCCGAAACCGGACGAATTTTGAAGCAGATAGACTGAAAAGGTCTGTTTCAGTGTTTCCTAATGTTTTTTATGTTTCATATTACTTAATACTTAAGAAATAACCACAAAGTCCTGAAATTTGTGTGAAATGGCCTCTTTAACAGTTTTCTACATGTACAAAATCCATAATTTCCGGATTCACTCTGTCTTCAGCCTGAAGTCTGACCATTTTTGGCATTTCCAGGGCGTGTCATGTGACGTAATAGTTATAAAACGTAATGGATAAAACCGAACAGCTTGAAAAATATGACCAAAACATTTAAAAAAATATACACTCTAAATTCACTTCACAAGGGATTTAAGGGCTAAAAAGGTGGAATTTTCATGATGTCTCCTTTAAGTTTGACAAACAGTTGTCACAACATGTTTTGGCAGTCCAGTCCAACTCAAGGCTATAAGTTTAAGCTGTAGTTAAAATGACACAACTTGTTCTGAGAGGCAAAAATGACAGAGAACAAACACCTTTTAATTTAAAGCCTGATGTCTGGTCGACGAGTGAAGCTTCGGTCTTCATAATGGACAACTTGCATCTGCCTTCTGTGATCTGCACACTGAAAACATACTGAAATGTTTTGGAAAGTGACCTCATGCTCTGTGCATGGTGAAAAATACAGTTTTACCAGAAAAAAAAGCTAATTCTGACTGTAACTTGCAGCCACAATATATGCAATAGAGGAAGAAAGTACATGAAGAAGAACCCAACCAATCGCTCTTTTGTCTGTCTTATTTAAAAATGGAGCGTAGAAAATTCCTCGCATGCCGATTATGGTAGGTCGGTTGGCATGCGGAGAGGACAAGGCTGTGTGATTTTCAGTCTGTGTGTGTGTGACACTGTTCAACAGATGATGTCTGAGGAGAGAGGTTACTCCAGAATGTAAACAGTACTCCAGATGGACCTGACCTTTGCTAACTCAGATTGACTGAACCCTTTATGACCGCAGGGGACGACAGCTTTGAAATATTATTGCTGCAACACACAGACAAGCATTGAAATTTCCTGCTGAATAGCCTCTTTACCAGAAACATTCTCTGTTTCTCTGGTGTAAATAGACTCAAGATTCTTCTCGCAAAAGAGGAAAAAAAAAATTGTAATTTATAACCAGGAACTGACCTCAACACGAGACCATCCCATTCTTCACAAATACAATGATCCGTTTCAGCTGTTTCAAATAAGAATCATAAAAGACACAATAAGACAATAGAAAGTAAAATTGTGTTGAATTATGGGTTTCAGTTTGAAAAGCCCAGATGTGGAAACTCTTGAACGCTCCTATTGTATTCTGTTTCTGTTTCATTCTCATTCATGTACATTTCAAATTAAATGATGTTGATGTTTAATTTTCTGTAATAAATATAAATGACTGTAATAAAAGACATGAATTTCACAGGATTATTGGAAAATTTTGTGGGAAGAAATTAAATGCTTAAAAGACTTTAAGGATGGCGTGTGATACAAATTAATAATCCGGTTTCCGCAGATTAAAGAAGACTAAAGCAGATTAAACCTCTGTTTGCGATACTGTAGAAAGAAATGCTCTAAAGGATGTTGAGAAGTGAAATCTCACTGGAAAACTCTGCTTCTTTCTCAGCATTTTGGCCAAGAAGTTACGAAGGACACGACAAAGACACACAGACTCAGGAGAGCCATCAGTAGCTCAGTGTGGAAACTGGTACATGCACAGAATTCGGTCTCAGTAACCTGGTTCTCCTCTGTGTTGGAGGGGCAACGTCTGAACGATGGCTGCTTAGAGTTTCATAATCTGACAGAAATTATTCAATCTAATGACTGCTTCCTTGATTTATTACCACACTGTGTTGCTTTCTCCATGCAGTTTTCTCACTAAGAACTTTTTACTCACCAGAAACAAAACAAATCCAATCAATCCATTGATTGTATGGCCTAAAAACGATGTAGATTACGTTCTTTCAAACAGACTATAGACGAGATGTGCTTCGTATTTGTAATTTTCTCAGTAAAAAACGTAAGCTGTTCATTTGATTCTGGTATACTAATAACGTCTTTTAAGTTTTTTGTGGAATTTGGCCCTTTGTAATAATTTGAATGCTCTAAAAATTCAAAGAGTTAAACTTCTAAAAAAACGTGTAAAATGAGTTACTAATTCAAGTTTATTTATTTATAAAGCGCCAGTTCATAACAAAATCATTTCAAGGCACTTTACAGAAAAATTAACCACTTAGTAATAAAACATTTCCTATTTAAGGAACCAGCCGATTGGGTTCCTTAGATAAGAAATCCCCCATCCTGAGCAGCACAATTGGTGACAGTGGAAAGGAATGACTCCCTTCTAACAGGAAGAAATCTCTAGCAGCTCTACATGTACATGTACTGTATTAAAGAGGCCCTTCCTTTAAAAACGGTTTTTCTGAGGTTTCTGTTGAATATTTTAGCTCCACAGGTGTTCTTACCTTCATAGTGGGTGTGAAAACAGGTCAACAACTTCTCTTTCAGTTTAATCTCTACGCAGGTGGTGATAAAACCCGAGTTCTCCTGAGTCTGAACGGCCTGTATCTGTTTCGTCACAACTCCTTTGTTCGTTAGTATGCATCAGCTCCCGCAGTTGAAACCACACCTAGCATGCTGCTAGCTAAAAGCTGTTAGCATAACGTAGCAAACAGGAAGACATGACGTATGACGTTGCCATGCGCAGTGGGGGGGCAGGAAACAGTATACCTTGCTCTGATAGGCTAGTTTGTTAGCCAATCAGAGTCCAGCAAATTCGAATAATGAATATTAATGAGTTACTGCCCTAAGCCTGATGAAACCAGCCGAATCTTGATGCAGATAGATTGAAAGGTCTGTTAATCAGTTTTTCCTGACATTTTTAAGATCTAAAATGTTTGATATTACAGGTTAATACTTCAGAAATAACCACAAAGTCATGAAATGTGTGTGAAATGGCCTCTTTAACAACATCAAATGCAGAATCAGCCAATCACAGGGCAGCAACTCGGTGCATTAATGATGTCAGAGATTTGAAGAGAAAGAGTTAAACTGGTTTCTTGAACATGTCAAAGATTCGACTGTAATCCAGTGGCGTCGACAGTCACCAGATCTCACTCAGTCCAACAGCACACCTTTCGGATGCACATGGAAGATTCACATCCTGGAGTCTACAAATCAGAAACACCTGTGTGATGCTAAGATTTCAATAAGGATCTAAATCTCTGCGAAATGTTTGACTCCTTTTTGAGTCGGTGCCACAAAACATTAAAGCAATTCTGAAGTGAAAAAACAAGATGTACCAACTTAAGTATCCAGTGAGTGTATATTTCTTTAACTACTTTAACTACTATTTAATAATCTTCAAAGTAATGTTTTTTCTTGTGTATGTGTTCCAAGAAAATACAGGGACTTGAGGACAGGACCGAGGCTGTCTGACGTTTGTTATGACATCCTTACAAGACCTGCTCTATATAATTTATTCTTGTCAGAACACAAACTTCACCAAAAGCTGCAGCTCAATCAGTCTGGTGTGCACATGCTAACCAGTGAGGAGTGCTTTGGATCCTCCAGCTTCACCTGCAGAGGAGCGGAACAACAGAAAGGAAAAAGAAAGAGAAGAGGGAATGAAAAGGAAGCAAGAAAATGTCGCCTAGGAGCCCAAGAGCTCTGTTTTCTTTGACTTTAGCAGGATGAATTTGCAAAGAACAAAGGTTGCCTGAGGCTGTACGATGCTCTGGGCGATATTCTCCTGGAAACATTATTCTCTGTCATTCCTCTTGATATTAGATACACGTGTAACCCACCAAGCAAACACTGCAGACCATATTCATCTGTTTATTGCAGACATGTCGAGCACCAGACCCACAGGCCACATTCAGCTCATGTTAAAAATGTATCTGACTTCGACTTAGTTTATATTTTATGTGCCTTATATCAGAAGAGCAGTTGGGTTTGCAGCACTGCAGCTATGAAAACAACAGTTCCCAGAATGCACTGGGACTGCAAAGTCATGAAGTGAACAGGAACTTAGAGATTGAAAAACTTAATTGAGTTTGGCTCCTGAGGAAACATTAACATTTTTAGCTTATAGTGGAATCTTAAAGAAGCAAATCTTGTAAAAACATTTAAAATGTTTTGAAGGACATGCTGATTTGGCCCCCAAATTCCACATTTTTCAGTCAAAACGATCGTTTGTACGATTTGCTCAAGAATATGATAAATAAAAGCTTCAATTAATTTATGTTCTGGAATTAGCGCTACAACTGGTGGCAGCTTGTTGGAGTAGCTCTGTGACTTAGCTAGCACTTGCTAGCATTTTTTTGTTCTTTTTGAGTATTTCTTGCTAGTTTTTTCTTCTGGAAGTATTTTCTAAATACTTTCCTTCTGATTTGGATGCTGTGCTGATTGAGCTTTTTGCTTGATTTGTCACTTTTTTGCCACTTGTTATGATGCGTAACCATGGCAACAAGAGACTTGTTTACAAGAAAGAGCAGCTAACTGACATTTCTAAGGCTGAAATAATCCTGAAATTAAAACTCTGGATCCCTGATGAGCTCAAAAGAGGAAGACGTGGATGCAGAGCAGGAGCAGAGTGAAGAGAGAGGAAGAGGAAGTTTAAACCTTCACTTCCATCAGTTATATTGACAAATGTGAGATCTCTTTGCTAACAAAATGGATTAACTTGAATCTCTGTTGAAGACCCAGTCAGAGTATCAGGAATGCGGCATCATGTGTTTTACTGAGACATGGCTAAAGGAACATATCCTGGACTCCAGCGTGTCTCTACCTGGCTTTCAAACAATACGGGCAGACAGAGATTTGAAGAGGAGCTGCAAAAGAAGAGGAGTTTGTCAGCTGATCACATCTGCAGTCACCTGTTGGGGTAGCAGCATCAGAGCAAGTGGCATGAAGAGGCTGAACAGATGGATAAGGAGGACTGATTCTGTCCTGGAAACTGAACTGGCATCTCTTGAGTTGATTGTCCAAAGGAGGATGAAGAAGATGATGGAAAACCCTCATCATCCTCTTCAGAACACAGTAACTCAACAACAGAGTGTCTTCAGTCAGAAGATTCTTCATAATCCGCTGCAGCACAGGCCGCTACAGGAGATCCTTCCTGTCCACAGTTAGAACTCTCTATGGCTCCCTGAAAAAGAACTGAGCTACAACAACACTTGAATTTCCCTTCGGGGATTAATAAAGTATTTTTGATTTTGATTTGATTTGATGTAAAATCTGTAAAAAAGGATCCACTCATTAAGTCGATGTTATAGCAGGACACTCTGCCAGGTCCTGTTGTTGTTCTGTAATTTAACATGTTAGTGCTCGTCTGAAAGCGCGAGTTTATGGTCACAACTGATGCAAAGAATGAATCTATTTTCATAAACCTGTTTGAGACCAAACCGCTGGAGGGGGGTAGGCGTTAATGAATTATTAACACTTCACACATGCTGGAGGAGATGGTGAGCTGTGATACATGGTGTTGATTGATTTCACTTAACAGCAGCATCCCCCCCCCCCCAAAGGCCCTAGAGACGATTTAAAATTAAAACAAGGTCAAAGGTGACCCGCTGATCCACCAGTCTGCAACAAGCAGAAGGACAAACAATGAATCACAGTCTCACATGGAGCCCGAATTATAAATATCCAAAAAACACCAGATTAATGAATATTTATTAAACAGAACTTTTATGATTTCACTGTTTTCAATTATTTGGTCTACACTGAAGGTTTCAATCAATTTATAATTACATTTTTCTGATAGGTTTGGTTAATTTAAAACACACTTATATAATTTATTTTGTTAATAATTATGTAATTTAGGGCTATTGTGGCTTTTCAAAGTTACCAGCCAATCAGAATTTCCACTGGCCAGGTTTTATTTGGGGAAAAATAAACTAGATTATAAGTGCAATTAAATACATCTAATTACATGATTTTATTTGTGTATATTTGAACATGAAAATTGAGTAAACTTAATGTCACTTACGGCATTTACTCACATATCCATGTAAAATCTATGAATGTTGTAACTTTATTCCCGAGTGTTTGACTCAGTTCTGCAGTGCCACTTTTCCACCGACAGAACACGGTGCGGCTCGGTTCACTTTAGCCCCCTGCGGACCCTTTTCCACCGCCTTTCTCGGGTCTTAACCGTGTCATTCCGCGCCAACCCGGCCTCTTTTTTCAGACCACCTCCTTGGTGGTCCGAAGCGGCCCAAAGCGGGCCCACACGCAGTAAACTGCTACCAGTGACACGACTACCTACGTAGTGGTGGCCCCTGAATAGCTGTGTGTGGTGTTCACGTGGTGTGATTCAGAAGTGCTCCCACAAAAGGCTTTAAAAAAAACTCCCCGCAACCAAACAAATATTTTATTTAAAAATACAATTGACTTTGGACAATGGCAACTTCCTCCACAAGAACCAAAAATCAAACCAACCAAAATGAACCACAGACAGAGTGCAAAGTACAAAAACACACGTATATCCGCCATTGTTGTTTCACGCGCTGTGACGTCGCGGACAAAGACTTTTGCGCGCCACTTTTCATAGCCAGGTGGGCACGCCCATATCCCCACTTAAAACCGCTTTATGTTTCCACCGCCTCAAGCGAGTTAATCCGCACTATACCGTACCACTCTCAAGTGGTGGAAAAGGGGCACAGGTGTGTAATCAACACACCGCAGGTAAATGTTAGCGAGCAGCTAAAGGCTGTATGAGATGTTCAATGTAGGAACAGTGACAAGAAAAATAATTTAATTCATTTGCTGCTTTTACATCACTGGTCAAAGTGGCCTGTAAAATTTTTATTGGTACCGCCAAAGTGCATTTTAACCTACATTTTGGTGGGTGTTAATATATTATAAGTGTAGAGGAGGAAAAAATTATGGAAAATAAAACACTGGAAATGACTGTTCAGTTTATAGGAGGTGATTCTTTAAGGTGTTTTATCAACTAATTTGATCATAAGTCACTAGATTTTGCCAATTAAAACAAAAAAAAATCCTGTGTCAAGCTGCATTTATTTGATCAACTTCATGGTTATTTTGGGATTTTTGTCAAAATGTAGATAAAAACACATCTTTTTAGTTTCAAACGTCTAATTTATCTTTTCAGTTCTTGGGCACATAAACTTCCCAAAAATCTCAAATGTCGATGACGATGACGATGTTTTGGATGGTCATCATGGGTGATGACGAGCAACAGTTGCATCTTATCTCTGTGTCTTAGAATAGTGACATTAATCCCAACAAAGAAAAACTTAGACTTCTCCTTCAGCACCTTCTTCTGGTTCAGCTGCTGCTCAGATAAATATATGATGTGGAACATTCCCCCTTCTATCAAATCTCACTTTGGATTGTCGAAACTATATCAATATTTCACTCCTCTTGAATCTAAATAAGGTTTCAGTGGAAAAAGATGGTAATTTTCATAATGAAATCAACAGGTTTTCATACAGGTAATTTCCTCCCAGCTCAGTTATTGTTCTGATCTCTCACTGGAGTGACGAGAAGCCACAGGTAATCACTGGGATCTCTTCAGTTACAGCTCTGCCTGAGAAGTTGTTTGACTCTCACTGAAGTATCATGTTCTTTGTTACCTCAGCAACACTGAGATCATGTTCAAATTCAAGTCCGTCTCTTTGTCCCCCTCTAGAAACACTTGTCTTGTCAACACACTGAGCTGACAACGGAGGCAGGTCACAGTTACCTTCAATAGTGTAAAAAAAAAAGTTTTGAACGTCTTGGTGAGAAGACTCAGATGTTCACCATCAGGATCCATCTATTTCATGGTTTGCGGAGGGTGAGGACTTTAAAGGCTGTGGATAAGAAATATTTAATTTGCTTGTGCGGACATTGTCTGACGTCCTCTTTAAAAAAAAAAAAAAGTGATTTTGTTTAGGCTGTTTAAGTCTAAAAGTTTTGATCCATCACAGTTCTGAGAACATTTCATTCATTTAGTCCGAAGCAGACTGTTGCATCACTCCATTAGTTATATGCAGTTCTTCAACCGGTGACGTAGAGTCATGCAATGTATCTTAAAAATTCATATCTCATCTCTTTTTCTACCTTTATTTAAAGCTCATTATGTAAATACCGGATGGAGATTAAGTCTGCAGAGAAGTGGGACTATTTGAAAACAAATTCTAAATCATTTTTTGATAAATGGCACCGTGAACTGGCCGGGACTGTTTACTCTCTAGAGATGGAAAGTTATTAAATGTTGTTTGGGTCCAAAGTCACGTTTTCACAAAAGGAACTGCAGTCTCAAAGCAGACGCTGCAGAAACAATGAAAGGGGTTTAATCTCTTGGAAGGAACTGAATGTTTTTGTTGAAATGACTTTTTGCCTTAAACTGGCACAAAAAAAATGAAGTTGGAATTAAATTAAACCTAAAACTAATTGAAGGGAACTGAATTTGTGATGATATGTAGTTGGTTTACAACCACAGATGCAGGCAGTAGCAGGTGGGCAGGTAATAATCCATGATAGTTTACTGAGATGAACTTGAAAACAAAAAGCTGAACAACTCAAACACTGGAACTATGTCATAAGAACCAAAACAACTATGAATCCTCTTGACATGGGAACAATGACAGCAGTTATAAAACAGAAGACCTGCTCGAGACTGAGAAAACTGAGCCCAATAAAAGCTGACAGGTGTGACTGCCTGATGTAGAGCAGGTGAGTGATTACAAATGAACAGCAGCTGTGAATGAATGTGACAAGCAAACAATGGGAACCACAAAGAAACTAGAAACAAACCTGAAAATAGTGAATTCAAAACAGATAAAGAACCAAAAAAAAAAAAAAAAAAAACTCCAGAAAAACCCAGAACCTTGATAGAATTAAACTCAACTGGACTGGAACAAACCAGTTCAAACTAAGTGTCTCATTCTGGCCGATAAAACTGCAAAATGAGTAAAATAAAAAACAGGTTAGAGGTAAATGATGGGTGCTCTTATCTTCACACAGAGTTTTTTTTTTCGTTTTTCAGAGAAACACAAACAATTTTGACGTATTCTGTTTTAATAAATAGTAAAAATAATCTTTATTTCAACTAAAACATGCTCACAGTGTTTTATCATGTATCCTGTTGTGCAAAAAATACTCCAGAGCACAAAGACCTGCTTTGCACAGAACAAACATTTAAAATGTGCTTGTTGGTGATTTATTACACAGAGGTTGTGATCATACTGTTTTTTTTTTTGCTGCGCAGTAGGATGACCAGATGTTCAACACTATGCAGGACTGCAGAGCATTTTCTGCTTTTTGTCAAATTCATTGTTCATTTTTATTCAGGTTAAAGCTTCTACCTCAAAGGCTGCGATGGATGTCAATCAAACTGAGCGCATGCTAGCTAAAGTGCTGTAATGATCTTTACTCCCTTCAGCCCAACATGAGTCCTCAATCCATTACTTGTTTTTTAAAGGTGCCCTGCCATATAAAAAATCAAAAATTAAAAAATTTACAATTTTCTGAGTTTTATGTTAAATATTTTAGCTCCACAGATTTTCTTGATTTTGTACTGGGTGTGAAAATTGCACAATAACTTCTCTTTTGTTTTTTTTTTCTCTTAAAGGGACTCGAACTGTACAATTTCTTCCTCATACATGCTCCAACAATGTCCTGGTCACTAGAAAGAGCCCAGGCAATTTCAACGTATTTGTGTCTCTATATGCATGTAAAATCATTTTATTAGTTATTAATAGAGCTTGATCGGGTCGAACACACACCATATTTTCCAGAGGCACTCAAATCCATCATGAAGTCATGTGTGTTCATGCTTAGTCGTAGTGTTTGTTATCGCTAGCTAAAAGCTGCAGAGAGTAGCGTTTGAAGCATGGATTCTACCGAGACCAGCCCCGACCCAAACCAAGAAAAAGGAATCAAGAGTTTTTCCAGCGTTACAAAAAGGGAGAAACTTGAGTCGGATCGACGGAGGTAAAGATCGGTTCGGCATTTGAGAAGTGGAAAGTGCTGAGAGAATCTCGGTATGAGAAAAGACTCGCAGTCTGCGTCATTTTTGCTTGAAAGGTAAGAAATTATTACTAAATACGTGGGAAAAAGAGTTGTGTCAGGTTCTGTGAGTGACTGTATTGCGTGAGTCATCTTCTCAGGAAGAAGATCTTTGGTTGGAACGCTGAAACACCTGCTCATTAAGCTGCTCGTTAAGCTGCATGGGCGCAAAAGAAGCAGGTGCTCAGTCGGAGCGCCTGGTTGGATTAAACTTGATGCTTCTGTGTCTCCTCGGACTCTCCCGAGCTCTGTGAAACCCGGAGTCATCAGAACCTGTCTCTCCGGTCTCTCTGCCTGCTCATTGCCCTGAGTTTGATCATTGTTGAAAATAATGTCCGTTTTAACAACTTGGAAATCTGAAAATTCTGAGAGAGGACAGTTGGTTTCTGACCAGCTTTATCCGTGACCTGAAGTCTGGCAGGGAAGAACATCCTGTAGGCTTAGCCGGCGCTCCTGAACTGGGGCTTGACCTCAGTGAAGGCGGCTCTCTTCCTGGATACCTCGGGACTGTAGTCGGGGAAGATGTGGAATTTTAGTGCCACGGTAGGATAAGCGGCCCATCTCTCGCACAAGTTTGAGGATTAGTTCTTTATTCTGGAAGTGATGGACTCTGGCCAAGAGCAGGCGGGGAGCAGCCTGGTTTCAGTTCGGGACGCCGGTGCGATGGTCCACTATCAGAGGCACAGGGAACGCCTCTGGACCAAAAATCTCTGATAGGCATTCCGTGATAAAGACGGTGGAACGGGGCCCTTCAGCCTTCTCAGGTAGGCCAGTTATATGGATATTATTGCGTCAGGATCTATTTTCTAAGTCATCAGTCTTGAGCTTTAGCTTCTCGTTCTCCTGGGTTAGCATGCTACAGGTGGCCTCAAGCTCCAACATTCTGCACTGCATGTCATTCATGGAGGTCTCCGGATTCTGTTCCAGTACAATAATCCATCCCTTAATAAAAGCAATGTCTGTAAAACTCCTACTGACGGTCACTCTGCATGTCCTAAAATATTTGAAAGTCTTTTAGATTCATGTTTGTGATCCTCCAGTGCTGTGTGATGCTATCTCATCATTCTGTCTCATCGCAGCTGTGTGGCTAACAGCTGTTAGTATAAACACCACATATCAAACAGGAATATATTCGATGTACTATTGCGCATGCACAGCGTGGGAGGATACAGGAAGCCATGCTCTTATAGGCTAGCTATTAGCCAATCTGAGTCCAGCAAATAAGCATGATGAATATTAATGAGTACAGACCCGAATCGAGGTCAAGTTTCAAAATATTTCAGATTACAGGTTAATATTTCAGAAATAAGCACAAAGTCATATATTCTCTGTTACATAGCCTCTTTAAATTGTTCTTATTTTATTTGTCCAGAGTTCTAGTCAAGATAGTAACAAAGTTTCTCATCAGTGATTAGTGTGGAGCATTGCAACGCCAAACAGCAGAACAGAAGAAGAAGAGCATTAAAAAATGCACATCCAACACAAACAGTAGAACATACCAGAAAACATGCTATAAATACCCACGTGTGTGTGTCCATGAGAAAGATCCCCAAATTAAAGGTAACACAAAATATTTCCATATTTATCTTTCTAGAACCTCTCCTGCTCCTGTTTTCCTCC
Organism: Pachypanchax playfairii; assembly: GCA_006937955.1. NCBI lineage: Eukaryota > Metazoa > Chordata > Actinopteri > Cyprinodontiformes > Aplocheilidae > Pachypanchax > Pachypanchax playfairii. Next base: position 1,066,580 of record SSNP01000085.1, read on the forward strand.
TCATGCCTCATTTTGTCCCAGGTGAGCCATTTGAACAGCGGTAATTTGAGGACTTGACTTAAAAATCAGGTAAGTCTGGAGTGTAGTCATCTGCTGGCACCTTGCAAGCTGTTTATCATCTGCGAGCGCCTGTCTGCCGCTCTTCTAATGACAGGGTTGGATTGCAATAAAAAAAAAGCTAATCAGACGCCTCAGTTTGAGCCTAAAGATCACAAGCGGCACACTTCTGTTCAACACTTACGGGGATTCCCATCTATTCCTGTCCAATTAAAACTTCTGTCACAAAAATGAGAAAATAAAAAGTAGATAAAAATGTTGCAGTGTGATATAAATAATGTATTTTTAATCATGTTGCATTAATACAGATACATTTTTTAATATATATTATATTATTTGACAATAAAGCTGACTTTGACTTTGACTAGATACTGCTGTCATGAGATTAAAAATTGGATGAGATTAATTAATTTTGAGCAGTAATTAATTAATCTAATTAATCTTATTTTTAATCTCATTTAATAATAGCTAAGGAAAAAAATATTGTTATCCATGGTTCCGTCGGGACATTTTTGAAAAGCAAATTTTCCATTCATGGGACCGACAACTCTCATATGCTCCTCCATTGTCACTTCTCCGCTCTGCAACTAACCGCTTTTGCTCACCTTGCCGTCACTGGAAGTCAATCAGCAGCCAATAGACGTCCACCTAAGAGTGATTAATCCAGGGCTTAATTTGAGCCGGAACAAGATCCGGGAACTGTCTTATTTTGAAAGGGTGTGTTCCGGCAACTGTTTGCTAGGATCCGTTAACGGCGCCAGTTGGGTTAAATAACAGCGGCATCAAAATTCCAAAAAGGCAGTATAACTTACTTCTTCTGGACTTATCATCACTTTCTCTAGCCCTGCTTGACAATTTACACCTGCTGTGCACCGGCGCACGGCGCTTGGTCTGGTCCGACGGTTGTGTATGAGTGTGTGTTCATACATGTCTGTGTGCGCGTTCCGGTATCAGTCAGTGAATTCTGGTCTCATAGCGCTATTTGCATTCCGGTAACTTTTGATTTACAAATTAAGCACTGGATTAATCCCTTTGTACAACTCCAGCACAAGAAGCCGAAATACTAAAAGAAGATTTTATTTAAAAGCAACTCAAAAGCAGAAACTGTAAATATAGATTAAAAATTAGATTAATATGATTAAGGAATATAACGCACCAAATATGGCTGTAATTAATTAATCGCAACTAACGCGATAATTTGACACCCCTAATTTTAGAACCACACAAGTTGTAAAGGGGAGTGGAAAAACGTCAGCTATGTTGTGACGTCATCAGTTGAACGAGTCTTGGAGTAGTATGTATAATGTAAACAAACAAGTGACAGGCAAATTTATGGAAATGTGCAATTAATGATTCTTAAAACATAAAAGATTTTTCTTTAGCTAACATTTACAACTGTAAGCTGCTGTTTTGAAACTTGTCTAAGTGGATACTCACCGAAAAACATGTTCAGCTTCATATTAGACACTTTGGACCCTCTGATCATATTACACTGAATAATTTTGGTAATTCTGGTCACGGCCATGATGGTGTTCTGATGATTTATGCTTCCCCCATAGTACGAATTGACAACTTATTCCATAATGAGATTTAATTTGTAGTTTATACAGTATTCTTGTTTATGGTGAGTGTGCCTTGTTAGTTATTTAAGTATATTTTTATGATCCTTCCCTGATATTTTCTATATAAATGCCCTCTGGGTCCTCGTCGGCCATTGTTGGGTCCTTCTACTCTGGGTGTGTATTTAGTGTTCTTGTCCTGGGAGAATTTATTTTATAAGTGAAATGTAGTTATGGAAAAATATGGAAACAAAAAATTAATTATAAATCTGTTTATTGAGGTCAAGACTGTTGAAC
>SSNP01000085.1:1068823-1145843 GCA_006937955.1 Pachypanchax playfairii
GAGCATTTTCTGGGCTCCGCAGCGACATACTGCCGACAGCGCATAAAAATTCTGCAGCAATATGTCTCATTTTAATACAACGGTTAGCTTTAAAATGTAAAGATACATATGGACACGCTGTAAAGCCGAATATTTAACGTTAAAATTCGTATCGGTTAAGTTTAGGGCTTGCAGATAGGGGTCACATACGGATTATAGTGTCGTTTTCAAAATCGACCAATGCGGTCGTATTTCACGTGATGTCAGGCTGGGCAGCAACAGCCTGTATCTGGTGTGGAAGTGAAGGAATTTCTTACTGGAACTATTGAATTTTAACCAGACTGCATTACAAATTAAGTCAAGTCTTCCCTGAGAAGGATATATTATTTTGCAAACCCCAGTTTATGATATTATCATGTCGATTTGATGGGTTTACACAGAATAACAATCAAATTCAAACTTTTCGTGCCAAATCTAATTATAAACTGACTCGAGCATGCAGGGCAAGTGCAGCTGCAGCCGAGGCCTCGCCCAGAAATCCTCTCAGGTCACCCCTCTCTGCAGGCCTCTAAACTTAGCTCAGCCCAGAAACAAACCAGATCAGAGGATGTTTGAATGCCACTGGGTCACATGGCAATTCCTCAAAGAAAGAAAAAGACGTGTGACAACTGCTCAGATTCTCATGCAAACACAGCGGACAGCATGGACGTTTCATCCACACAAGTGAGACGACCGATGTTCTGTTAGTGATCTAAAACACACTGTTCAACCTCAATACATCTGCCATGGCACATAAATCTTTAAGACCCAAATTCAGATCAGTGAGTGAAGGTGAAACTCCACATTTCTTCAAACCACATTTCCAACTTGGTCAGGGTCGAAATGTCATGGAGCGGCTGCAGAACTACAGTTTATGTTCTTGTGCTTGTGACTGAATATGTAACAGGTTCAATCCTTGTGCTATTTTACTGCTTCATTCATGATTTAAAATTTAAACCTCTTAAATCTACTTTTATTTAAATGTTCCCAAATTCATGTTGCATATTTCCCTCATAATAAAAAAAGTATTCATCAGACCTTTTGGTCTGACCAGTTGAATCAGACATGATGATAAAAACATAAAAAAGAAGATGTTGCTTGAGCTTCCATGTTCAGATAAATTAGGGATCCGTGTCAGAGAAATTATCAATTAGGGATGCACCGATAGCAATACTGGTATTGGGGCCGATACCATTCTAATGTGCTTTTATTGGTTAGTTAACCGATACCATGAACCGATACTTAAAATGTGGAAACTCAGACACTGTCTTCCAATTCACTGCATTTTTTTGTGTAGTAGAGGTATTGGCATTAGTATTCGGTATCGGTAAGTACTCAGATACAAGTATTGGTATTGTATCGGTTTGAAAAAGTGGTATCGTTGCATCCCTAGCGACAATAATGATAATAGAAAATGTACAAGAATTCTCACCAAACCTAACAAATCAAAATATCTAGTGTTGTGCTTTATAGGTTCTTTATTGTAAAAGTTTAAAAAAAAAGAAAAGAAAATTGTACACAAGCTCTCCAGAATAATTCAGTTCTAAAATCTATTTTCTGATATCTTTCAGTTATCTAAATTTAATGTCTGGAGATTTTAGAGAGGCAGTCTGGTACTAATTGGCTCCTAAAAGCCTGAAAATGTATTTATATTTTTCATCTGAGGTCAGTCTGTTTTCCTCTGGCCTCTTCTAGCAGATAAACAGGCTGCTGCATCCTGTCTAATGCATCACTTTGACCCAAACGTTCTAATTAATAAACACTCGAGCAGCCGGCTGCAGGGATTGTGTTTTTATTGCTTGCTGTGTGTGTTTGTGATGAAGAGAACTGATGGCTCTGTAGCAGAGTGAACAGAAGGTTTGGAACAGGATAGCAGGTGGTTTACACACACACGTGTGTTTTATAACCGCTGTGTTGCATTGAATATCAATTGTGTTAATGTACAGATCAGCTTCTTGTTGCACCCAAATTCAGGATCTACTTGTGACTCACATTCAGGTGAAGCGCCATAACTCAACTTAGAATTTTAAAAATCTCATTGAGACAGATTTATTTTGATAATTTCCCTTATTTTTATCACCTGTAAAGATAAACAGATCATTTTAGTTGAGACGTGTTCAGTTAACTGATAAACAAAGCCGAAGAATCAATAAAACAAAGAGACAATTAGATTGTGTTATTCTGTCACAACACGGGGACAGCCGGGTGATCACCACTTGAATGCAGCGTACTTTATAATTATGGATTGTGTTTTCAGTTACATGTTGAATAAATAAACACTGGCAGGTCGCACCTGAACACACGCCTGAATCTGAGATGATGGACGACATTATGTGGCTGACAAGATGTAATTAGTCCGTCTCAATAACACTGACAACAAAAAAGGTATTTACACATAGCTGTGACTTCATGTGAAGTACACAAGTATACTACAGCTGTAACTCTGTGTTCTAAAACTAGGAATTAACATCCACTTAAAAATAAAAAACTTGAATAATTTCTGTTGTCAGAGTTGAAGAATGGGTGCAAATAGTTTAAAGTGAGGCGTACTGTAATGAATCGGTTGAAATTATTTATTTTTAATATTTTAAATGTAGTTTCAGGTCACATTTTATTCAAAGAATTAGAGACATGTGATGTATTGGTGACCTGTCCAGGTGTGACCCCGCCTCTCGTTCCAATGACTGTTGGAGTTACACCAGCTCACCGGGACCCCAAACAGGAAAAGTTTTACATAATGACGAACTGACTGAATTAAAGACATTTTAAACAAGACTGAAATCATCACCTAACAACGTTAGCTTTAGCACGATTTGTTGCTACAAGTCACAATGCATCATGGTCCGTTTTCACTGATGTCTTGAGTAACTTCTGTACACTTCTTTAGTTGTACTCTATTGCAGATACAATTTGAGCTTAAAATAATGAACTTGTGTAATAGTGAACAAGTGGACATTACAAACACAAGAGAGTCAGTACAAAAGAAGTAAAACAGGAAGTGATGTCACAACAAAGAGCAGAATTAAGTTACATTAAACAGGAGCTTAAATAAACCCCAGATTCCCCCCCCCCCCCGAGGCATTCATTCAAGAAACAATCAAACAAACATCAAATCTAAACCAGACCAATAAACATGTTCAAATTCTATAAATGTATTTTCCTCATTGTCAAGACGTCACCGAACCAGCTTCCTCTGGGCTCTTTAAAAACCTAATCATCATATAATTTCGCAAATCTTTGTTTGAATACGTTCCAGGGGCTTTAAGAAAGTTTGGATACTGTGTATGATAAGCACACGTCATGTTTTTGGACAGTAAACATGTTGCAGTTGATTTGATTTTAGGAGCAATTAAGAAAAACATGAAAATGCAGTATTGTTTTTTTTTTTCTGTTAATAACTTTTGAACTAATAATAATATTAAAGTCATTCCCAACACTAAGGGTAAATTTTCATGGTTAATGAATCCAGTGATGTGAATGTAAATGACATTATGAAAACAAGCTTTTCAATGAAACCTGAAAGAGCTAAATGACAGATTTTGTATTCATAACCAACTGGATTTTAAGCATCTATGATTCAGTTCAACTGTCCAACAGGAATCATGTCACTTCATGTTGCATATATGTAAAAATACAACAGTGAACAACATGGGAAGCTAGAAATAGCTCATGGCTTTGGAGTATAAAAATGCCTCGTCAGATTTACGTTGCTCTATCTGACATGGAGGTGAAGGAAACCTTCAGCTGGTTGATGCGGGGATCTGACATGGCTTCTCTAATTTCTTCACATATGTCCTACGAGGCTCTCGTGATTCCACCTCTGGTGTTCACTACAGTCACTCCCTGTTACTCTGTTTGAAAAATATTTTCTTTGACAAAACAGAAATCAATCTGTCGAATCTGATCAGCGTCACAAAGAGCTTCCAGATGTAGATTCAGATGGTGTTATACTGTAGCACTACACACACACACACACAAACACACACACACACACACACACACACACCCACAAGTGTGTTTTGGTATCCTTATGGGGACCGTCCATTGACTTCCATTGATTTTAGTAACTAGATTTATACCTAACCCAAACCCTTTTCCTAACCTTAACCATTACTATCTATAACTAACCCTAAGACTAACTAAAACTCTATTCACACCATACCTATAAACCTAACCCCTAACCCTAGAAAGGGGAGTCCCCCTTATGGGGACCAGGCTTCGGTCCCCACAAGAACCCTCGGACCCCAGAAAGATAGTAAATGTCTGGAAACTGGTCTTCAGGAGGTCAGAAAAACAAGAACACATACACACACACACACTCTCTCTCTCCTTCAGGGTGAACTCTTAGCGACTGCAAAACAAACTTCAAATCAGTAACTACAGTAGCAGCTATTTTTATAAAAGTAAACAAGTTAATTGAGGCAACATTAAACAACCTTTACAAGATGATATATCGTTATATGAATTATTTTATGTTTTATCCAGCCTGTTAAGACCAGAAAAACTGCAAAGAAGTGAAGATTTAGAACTTATTTGTCTTTTTATGAAGTAAAACTGATCAATGTGTTAACTGCAAGCTCACCTACAGCTAACAATTAGGCTACATTCAGACTGCAGGCTGAAGTGACCCAAATCCGATTTTTTTGCCCCTATGTGACCTGTATCAGATTTTTTTGTCAGTCTGAACGACACAGGTTTGTTTTTTTTTTTCAAATGTGACCCAGGCCACTTCAGCAGGTCCTAAATCTGATACGTATTCGATTGTTTGGCATGTGACTTCAGTCTGAACCACCAGGTCGCATTCAGACCTGTACATCATCAATACGCGACAACAAGAAAACAACAATAATGGCGGACGACGCTGAACAGTCAATGGCGAGAAACTGAGGTGTCTGAGTTAATTAATATTTGGGAAGACAGCTCTGTTCACACCAAACTCGAGGAGCGTATCGAAACCTCACCGTTTTTGAAAACATTTCCAAAGAAATGGCAGAGCGCGGGTTTAAGCGAACCTGGCTTGCTAACAAACAATTTTCATATAAACTACAAAATTTAAAAGAGTTACAGAAAGTTGGACTTTGTGTTTGTTGGACAGCTTTTTTAAAATTGCGGTTTAATTTTTTTACAGTGTAGAGTTCGACTGATTGTGATGATGTCACACATTGACTTTAGAGCTGTCTAGACTACATGTTCTTTCTCCCACAAATTTTAAACCTGTTCTACAATTTAGTCATCAAAATGTAGGTGTTTTGTCTGTTTTCACCCAGTTTGCCCCTCGATACTGTAGAACTCCTGATTTTCTCTAAAATCCCCCCAGAGTGCAGAGTGCAAAGACACACGGCTCCCATCGAGATTCAGCTGTGACTTTTTTCTTTAAAACCGGGTGATGTGGGGTCTTTTTAATTTGTCATATCTCCCCACAGAATATAAAACTCTTTAAATACACAGAAACTGGTTTGTGTGGCATCCTGCCATTTTTAAATCAAATCTTGTACGAACACCTTTATCTTCCTCCGACTGCTGACACTTGTGACTTGAACAGGTGATAATAAAAAGCTCTTGTATGAGTGATGAATAAGAAACACTCAGAAGCCCAGTGCACGTTGCGTGACCTGCATTTCGGAGTGGAGCTACGAATGTAAGTTCCTCACAGTCCAGAGATGTTGCTTTAACAATTTCTAAAAAGTAAAAGATTATTTTATACTAGGAAAAGTGTAACAACATCACAAACATCTTCGTTTGTCTTGATTTGGAGCGTTACAGCGTTTTGTGTTTTGGTTTAATTTAAACCCAACTACTGATTTGAAGCATATTTATTCATTTATGTTAAAGTCAGACAGATTCACAGATTAGGAAACATGAGAGTCTAATGCAACCCTAAAAAAAAACCACATGAATCAAGAAGCTCTGGACACCCACGTCTGTGATGGCAGCAGATTATGAATCAGGGTGTTGCAGACACACACACACACACACCCACACACATATCAAAGAGCCCTTCTTGTGTCTTTACAAAGCAAACAGGTGCTCGATTAAATCAGAAGGGTGGAGAAAAAAAGCTCAGTGTCTTTTACTCGCCTTGTCACCACAAGCATCAAATTAAAGCCAAGGAGCAAAAAGCGTCTCTGCTTCGAGGGAGAGAGGAGTTTGAAAACACGAATGAAGATGAACAAACAAAAACTGACTGGCTTTCCTCACATTCTTTCTCCAATCTTAACTTGGTCATTTAAAATTAAAACTTCACAGTTTTCTACAAAATAAACATCTGTTAAATTTACTTCACAGACAGCAACTGAGAAAGAACGAGTTTATTCAGTGTCTGTCGTGTGAATCAAGCCAACAGTTGCATCACAGCAGCATGAAAAGTGTGATTTTGGCATTATTTCATAAAATGTGTCTGTTCATGTTTGAGCCATTTATTTATTGGTTTTGTGGGATTTTCGGCAGTAAAATAGGAATTATTTCTAACGACTTGAGTGTTTAAATAAAGTATGTTTGTATATCTGAGAGGTTTCTTCATCCCTGATAAAAGGATAGAAAGACACAACTTCATTAATCCAGAAGAGAAATCTATCTGCGTTTATCAGGGTTATAATTTGTTGTTGGTAAATTTACATACAAGTTGAATATGTCATGAATAAACCTTCTGTTTTGTGCACCAACATCACAACAGACTTATGCTCATTTGCAGAAAAAACACGTTTAGAACAAAAATAATGTCAGTTTAACAAATAACAACAGCTTATATTAAAAAAAAATCATAAAAAACAAATATTTTCATAAATCTTTACAGTCTAAATGAAGCAAATTAGCTGAGTTTTGGTAACATAACTAAACTGTCAGAAATTACAGTTAAATAATTGTTAAAATATTTAAGAGCCACAAACAACTAATTAATGATATAAGACAGAGGAAACAGCATAAATTCACACATCAGGAAAATAATAGAGATAAAATGCTTAAGAAAACTAATTGAGTGTCATTCATTCAAATTTAAAGGAACTTAAGGCAGCTTTACAAAATCTGACTCAGTGCTGCCGCGACAGGGGCTGTGGCTAACTGCAGCCACCAGCCAAGCCGGCACGGGAGCGCGCACAGACACTTTACAGACGGTTCGTCTTCACAGCACTGCACCGGGGAGGCTAACATACTTCACGTCAGGTCTCTCCACTCTGTTATTTGATTTGATCTCATCATTTTCATACTGTATCAGGCTCTAAACACGACCTATAATGTTTTCTCACCTGGTCACAAGGAAATGAGCCATGTCAGCATCCGTTTTCACTCCCAAATGCAGCTGAAGTTCCCTCCATGAACCGAACGCATATCCAATATTTATGCGGGTGCCTGCCCGGCTTCGGTCATATTTTTTTTTAGACTCACGAGATGCCGCTGATAAAGTCTTTTTTTTCTTCGTGGTGCCACTTTTTTGGGGGGTGAGAGTGGATGCAGGTCGTTTGCTGGCTGCAGAAACATCCATAAGTATACCTTCAGTGTTTGAATCCGAGTCCACGGCGGCATGTTCTTCCTGTTCAAGAGCTGTCGGCAACGCGCATGCAGCGTCAATTTACGTCACATCCCTACAACTGCGCGGGAAATTCGGACGTCGAACTGCAGCGCATTATGTAGCACACAGCGTGTCCAAGGCAACAGACATATATGCGGATGGCCTCGTTATTTTGGGTTTTTAATGCTTCATGACCCATTAGCATTGAATAAACTGGAAATGCATGTGTAGTTTTTCACAAATCTTGCCTTAAGTCCCTTTAAAGAAAAAGGAGAACAAAACAGATTTAGGGAAAAAAATTAACTTTGAGTTTATGTTTTTGTGTGCTCTCTGCTTCAACTAAATAAACATAAAGAAAGGATGTTAGGAACATGTGATATGAAGTTTGGACTCTCCTTTAGACTCATTGGATGTTACAGATCTTCTGTCATATTTTTCCACATGCTGTTTACAAATGCTGTTAATCATTCTGCTGCAGCCATTTTTAATGTGATTTATTGTGGGAGTGCAGTAACAAAAACTTTCTATGCAGGTAATTTCACATACTTTTTTTAGCTTGTCTTTCTGTGCATATTTGGGTGACGTTCTTGACATTGTACTTGTTTTATTACACTTTAAGGCATCGAGTCCTCAAAGAACTAAAAGAATGTATCAAAAACCAAATGATGTGCAGGACAGGTCTGCACCGGTGTAGCTGCAGGCCGTCCCGTCATCAACAGCAACACAATGTTTAGACATTAACAATGCTGAGTCAAATGAGCATCATACAACAGTCAATAAAATATTTTTTATACATTTTCTCTGTGACTTTAAAAGGATTTATTTCATTTTTCCAGTTTATTTTCAAACAGCAGCATCAACATTTTGTCTGTTTGTATGTCTGTTCAGTTGTTCTTTGTTTAGATTACTGTCACATTTTTATGGATCGTGCTTGCTGAGTGAAACCAGACTGAAGTTTTATTACTTCAGTCCTGCGTCATCTGCTCAGTGTCAGACTGGGCTGTGTCTCATCTGGAAGCACACGGTTTATTTAATGCTTCTTTGATTCTTGGATACAGTTAAGAACACCTCAGTTCTTCATCTCTGCTATGAGAATAAAGTTATGGATTCTTCTCTTTCTCTCCTTCTTCTGCTCTGATTGGGTTGTTTACCTGTAACATTCATTTAAATCCACGATGACACTGAGACTGGCTGTGTTAGATCAGGACTTGAAGCCTGTGGAACTGATTTCAGCTCAGACATATACAGCTGTGTGCATCAAAACTGATATTATCTCTTATTCTGAGTTGATTTCTCATCCAGAAAGAGACATGCACTCAGAACAGATTCTTCATCTGATTTAGCATTTTCTGTCATGGTTTCTGCCATAATAAATCACTTTATTTACATTTCCTTACATTTTTGTCACTTTAGGTAAATGGCATCTCTTGAAATTGTGCAGCGATATTCCATAAATATGCATATTTGAGACTTTATTACTGGAAATCTGCACATCCTGGTTTATGTGGAAAAGTGTCTTCAAGGTACAAATGCAATATTGATTGATATGAAGTAGTAAAATACATGTAAAAATTGCATCTCAGAAACACTTTAAACTAATCCATTGTGTTTTTGTGTTGTCGTGTGACGTTTGAGTGTTCTAACCTCTGACATCAGTTCATCCCTCTGAACTCACCTGAACAGAACTTCATCCTGAAACCAAATCTTAAACAATCTGACACCATAAATTGATTCAGTATAATAAAAGGGACAAGTAATTTACAAACAAGTGTAAAAAGAGTATAATGATAGCTGATGCGTTGGTGCAGTTTTGCACTGCTGTCACAATTATGTGCAAATATAATTTTAAAAAGAGGTTCCTGGTTTTATCAGCGTTAATATTTTTTGTTAACCTGTATGATTATTTATGAGATTAATTAATATTTTCTGAATATTTATCTCATCCTGTTATTATCATCTGCTTTTTTATCTAATCATAAACACACTGACAGATGCACTGTTGTTTTAAACAGAGCACCACTGCCACCTAGTGGAGGATTTATGAAAACACATCCCCGAAACAGGGTTTGGATTGAACACAGTTCAGTCAATGTGTCTGTTGCCTTCAGAGCAGCATCAGAGAACAATGTGTCTTTGTTCCACCATGTCTGTTAACTCTGCAGCTCATGTGTTTTCTCGTCTCCTTTTAATAGAAATGTAAATACATTTGTTGCTGGTTCATATTTATATTGATATTGAAAAGCATTCTTTTGTACAAGGAATGATCTCATATATTGGTTTTATGTGAATGAAACCAAAATCAACAACATCAACATTTACATGAATATCTTTTTTTTTTTAGAAAAATTTACATACGAGTGTGTTAGAAATGGGTTTAGAATTCAACAATTATTCTAAAATTTAAATTAAACTGAGATTTTTCACATTGAAATTCAGACTTCGTTGATGCATAACCTAAGCACAGACTCTTTTTTAAAAAAAATCAGTATGAACAGAGAGCTGTTTAATTTAAAAAATCCTGTTATGAACCTGAAAAACAGGCAGCAGGACTGTAGATCCTCACCTTATCATCATAAAATGAAATCATGTAGCACCTCAGTATCTCTCTGCTCTTACCATCTTCTGAACTAACATTACCACAGAGTCTCTTACAAAGAAAAGAAAATCATCAACTTGAGCCTGTGTGTTTTATCTTGCGGGGGAGCAGGTCTTGAAAGGAACTAATTTACCGCCTCTCTTCATTATTTTACATGGAAACGACAGCTCCCACCAAGAAAATGGCTAAAGACGCACATTAACTCCTGTTTTCAAGAGTCTGTCCTACTGAATAATTACTTGATCACGGAGGAATTATTGAGTACACAATTATGTTGTACTAGTATGTTCTACTGTGTATGTGAAAAATGCTTTCAGTTTTACAGGATACTTTATTTGAACACTGCATATTCTCATGGTTTTATAGCTCTGACGGTATGATACATAACAGAAATGTGTCTGGATGCTGTTTGAAGCTTTTTGTGGCTTTTTTTAGAACAACTGCAGCTCTGTGTATTTAGTCACTGCAGGAAAAGTGTTCAAGAGTTATATATATATAGTATTGAACACAAATTGATCTAATACTGAGGAAGGATTAAATCTGTGACATTTAAACAGCTGTTTCTTAGCTTGTGGAGTCCCTCATGGATCCAGATTGAGTCCTCTGCTATTCTGTTGACTAGCAAAATGTAATGTTTCCTTCCATTGCTTAGTGGATAACATCGAGGACGTCTATCTAAATGGTAAATGTCCTGTATTTGTATAGCGCTTTTCTAGTAATTCAGACCACTCAAATCGCTTTCACACAAGTTTTACATTTACCCATTCACACAATCCAATGTGTAAACCGGGGGAGAGGGTGGGGGCTAACACTCACACAACCCGTTGTGCAAATCGGGGGGCAACATGGGGTTCAGTGTCTTGCCCAAAGACACTTCGACAAGTGGTGGAGGAAGCCGGGATCGATCCGCCAACCTCCCGATTGGGAGACGACCGTTGAACAGAAGTGACGCTCTGGGATCAGTCTCTCTGCTGTCAGGAAACTCAGAGTTATTTTTGACAACTCTTTTAAGTTGGTTTAGCAGATTAGTGCAGTTGTTAAATCAAGTTTCTTCCACCTCACTTATCACCCAGGTGAAGCCGTATCTCCCTGTAAACGACCTGGAGGAAGATTTTCATGCTTTTTTTCTCACTTCCTGTCTAGATCACTGTGATGCTCTGTGTGTTGGTTCCGATCACTCGTCTCTACATCACATACAAACTGCTCATCTTCTGACTGGAGGGAACACGTAACCTAGTCTCAGCATCTCTTCACTGACTTCCTCTCTATTTTTGTAATATTTTACATTTAAAATTACCTCCAGCTCACTATATTCACCTGATCTGTTTAAAATCAACACACCAAGAACAAAAACAACAATTTCTATCAAATGTAAAGGTCGTCAGGTTTTTTTTTTTTTATCAGTGGCTGCTTTAAAATTCTGGAACCCATTTTTAATAAAAAAAAAAAGGTCTAAACTGTACAAATATTTATCTTTTTACTTTGGCTTTTGTTTGAAATACAGCAAACAATTTTAATAGAGCTTATGAACTTTTTGCTGTGATACATGTACATTATGTACATTTTAATCTTCTACTGTTGTTGTTTATAGTATTTGATTCTATATTTATTTTTCTTTTGATGTATTGTGCTGTAAAGCACTTTGATCAACCTCTAAATGTGTAAAAACTGATACTGCTATTAAAGGCATTTAGAAATGACCGTCAGTATTTATAATGATTTATACATTTATTATTATACTCTGGACTGAAAACAGGAAGTTTGTCATCAGTGATGTGAAACACAATTCTAAGCTGAAATTAATGAAAATCATTTGAACAATTTTACAACTCAACCACACTGACTTTTGTTATTTTACTATTATTTTAAAATGACCAGGGTCAGACTGGTGGTTCATGGCCTCGTGTTCGAACTGATCTAGTCCAGGGTCATGGGGGGGGTTGGGGTTGGTGCCGGCTCATCACAGATCTCCATAGAGATGAAAAACCATTTGCACACACTCACACACCTATAGGGCCAATTTATAGCTGCCACTTAACCAAACATGCATGTTCTTATGTCTGTGAGAGGGAACCGGGTTCCCCGGAGAAAACCCAAACATGCCCCAGAAGAACATAGTAAACCACATGGAGGAAAGTCCCAACCACGATTCAAACCCCAGAATCAAATGATTCAAAATTTATTGATGAATGAGCATTTCTACGATATTTGACATGCCAAAATTTTTTTCCAAACTTTCAATATTTTTTTTCTGATTTTGTTTGTTTTAATTTTAAAATGCAGCTCTTTGACCTGCTGTGTGCAAATCATAAGCATCACCACTAACAAGAAAAATAACAATTCCAAATTATTTGAAAAAAAGACCTTTTAAGAAAATTAGTAAATAAGATAGTGATAAAATAATAAATGTGTTTTAAAATGGCACACATTTTTTAAAAAAGGCTCTGTATCAGCAGTTAGTCATAAAGATTTTATTATCATGATCATTTAATGACTATGATGCAGTAATTTACTCAGCAATCAAATCAAATTACACAAAAACTAATTTTACGTCTTGTGGTTTTTATAGAATGTGAAAACCTTTTTCTATTCAGTTTGTTGGAAGGCTGTAGATCTACTGTTACTGTACGGTTCAATCAAAAACCAGAAATAGAGCTTTTTTTTTTCTTTTCACGTTTTCTGAGAATAAAGAATATGAGCTGTGTTTATTTTGAAGACTGCAGAGTGTTTGTGTGTTGTTATTTATTCAGACAGTTTGGTGAAATGCACATAGGGAGAATGAGGAAAGGACATACTGCTGAAACTGGGATTCAGTCCTGAGGGGCTGTCTCACCAAAAACTGCAGGATCATCCTCCTTTCCGTCTTCTTCTCGTAGTTTATCAAAACAATTTCTGTTTCATCCACAGAACACAAAATTCTACCTCGATGTTAGACTGTTGGTGAATGTGTTCACAAATTGGTTCCTGACGTTTTCCTTTTTCTGTCTTCGTTCACACGTCAGTCGGAAGTTCTTGGATTTTAGATTCTGTCCTGCAGTCCAGGTAGCAGAACTGCTCTTTTAATCGTCTGACAAACAAGGAGAGGATTTTCAATTAGACATAAAATGGTCAAATAGAATTAAATAAAAAATAAGCAGTCGTCCAAAACAAGCAATCCGTGTCTTTTAGAATATTTGATTTAGCTTCACTCTTTGTAAATTGTCCCCCCGAGTATTTTACTGTCTATGAATTTAAATGATAAAATTAAATGTTGTCAATTTTTCTATTTTTAATGCCTTTAACTCAGAGTTGCAGATTTGAATGTTTTAGTGAGTCGATTCCAGATGTTTGTCCTGATCTTTCTCTGTTTTCAGCTCTCTGATTTGGACGTTGTGTCCTGATGAGTTCAATGCCTCCCATCATGTTTGGTCCTCATTCACTCTGATCCAGTTAGAGTTTGTAGTCTCATCGTCATGTTTTTAGTTCTTCGTGTGGAAGTTTCTGGACTCTGATCGCTGCCAGCACCCGCCCATTTAGACAGCTGGAGTTACAGATACACCTCTGCAGGAGCTTTTCATTGCTGGATTTACTCCACCTCTGCATCAGATCCTCTCTTTACTGTCAGCTCAGCCACATTGTTGAGTAGGTGTGAACGTTCCAGCTGCAAATTTGGTTGTTGGCCAAACAATAAAGATATAATTAGAAATCCAGTCTGATGTAAACAATTCAAATATCCTAAATATTTTTTAAATGGAAGTGGGTTATTGAGGCAGCCATGTTGGATTTTAAGGCGTGACTGCAGTTAGAACAGAATTTTCTGATCTTCCCGCTTCTGAGTTCAATTGGTAGTGCTGTTGACTTGCAGCAGAAAGGTTGTGGGTTCAAAACCAGCCAGGACCTTTCCACATGGAGTTTGCATGTTCTCCTCGTGCACTTGTGTGTTTTCCCCACGGACTCCAGCTTCGTCCAACAGACCCAAAATGTGCCAGAATTTAATTGGTAACTCTAAATTGTACCTAAATGTGAGTGAGTTTGTCTATATGTGACCCTGTGATGGACTGGCGACCTGTCCAGGTGTAACCCCGCCTCTTTTCCAATGACAGTTGGAGGTCAACACCCTAAACAGAAATAAGAAGGTTTAGATAATGACTGACTGACATTTCCATGATTTTACATTTGAGTTTATGTGTATGAAAATAAACTGTAAGTTTCTTCAAACTTGCTTCAGTTGTCTGAAATCTGCCTCTCCTAACAGCATGGGCACTGATACATTCTTGATCATGATTTTCTTTTATTATGGGATATTTTTTAAATGTCAAATGTACCTGATTTTGCTGAAACATGTTTTATTTGATGTTAGAAACTGAAACTTCATGTGTTTGAGAATGAACAAACACTTTTTACACACGTCAAGTGTGTGACATTTTAACGAACGACAGTGACCACAGGTTACTGAGCGCATGACTTTAAAAAAAATAAGGCACCATCATTTATAAAAGATGACACAGATGCTGATAGAAATGTGATGCAGAATCTGGCTTAAGTTTCCAGTTTAATTTGGCAGGCTTTTGGAAAGTGGGGCACAATTTTATAAAGAAGTCTTCATCTTTAAAAAAACCTCTTCAAAATGTTCAATCAGCTGTTCTTTATAAGTGATTTAATTTCACATCTGTAGGTAAGACATTATAGAGCTTATACACAGTAGTCTAAGACTAAACTGAAAACCTATTATATTTGTATAATCACCCAAACAAAACATAAAAACTGCAGAGTATTTGCTTTTTTTAGGTCAGAAATGAGATTAGACAAGATTAGTGGCATCGACCACGATTATTACTTTGTACCAAAGATTAGACTAGAAGTTGAATCTGTTTGGATGACACTTGAATGGACTGACTCAACAGAGGCTTGTTCAAGTAAACAACTTACAGACATTGTTCTCGTCTCATAAATGTGGCTTCGCCTCCAATTTCCAGAGCGTAAATGCTTGTTTGAAAACTCTGTGATGGTAGAAAATATGGTTTTACAACCAAAACGTATTTTGGGGAGATTTTCTGCAGCTTTACATCTGCAGCAACATTATTTTTCATATTAATATACGACTGCAGGTGTTTGTTACCAAGTTTCGCAGTAAAAATGGAGGTGGTAATCTTGGAGTTTCTGCCTTTTTGAAAACATTTTAATGCGAGAGTCACTTTCACAGTGCAAAGTTTTGGGAGACACTTACATACATGAATCACTGAGACGTATTTATTATTATTAGGAAAATATGATAAAAATAATTATTATAATTTAAGGATGATGCACTGAAGAGAGAAAATAGAACATTCTTACAAATGCAGTACTCAACTTATGTAATTACTGACCAAATACTTTACATTATAAACATTTGTTAATTAAAAGTAAAGCTCAGATTCAGGTTTCTTCGATGTTAGATAAATGTTTTGGAAATTTGTTCTTACATTGGAAACACGTTTGGACACTCACTGACTTACTGCACTTATTTAGTCGCTTCCTTTACTCGTTTAATTGAGTTTGTTTTGCCAATTCCATTTCTACTTAAAATATTTAGACTTTAACCTTTTTTAAATAAGAAATTAGCCTTTTTTTTTTGTTCTGACCACAAACAATGTGTCTTTAACAAATTGAGTTGTTTGCTGACAGAGAAGTTTTGATGATGGATTGATGATGATGGTTGTTCATTTCATTTGTCCTATTTAGCTATTTTAATGATAATGGAAACAAATTGTTATTGTCTCCTCAAATCAATATCTTTGGCCTTTCCAGAGCTCTTGTTATATTTTAATAATGTTAATGATAATAATAATGATAATAAACTTTATTTATAAAGCACTTTGCTCAGACTAAAGCCACAAAGTGCTTTACACTAAAAGATAAATAGAATAAAACATTATATAAAGAATTTAGATAAAAAAAACAATAGACTAAATATGCAAGTCAAGTATATGTAAAATTCAATTGTACACGGTATCAGATCAATATCCTTATTATTGATAACCATTTAATTTAATAACAAATGAGAATCTGCTATTTATGGCCATGATGTGATCATCATGGTTAGTCAGGACTGAAAACTGTTCCCTTGTTTTAAACATTTACAAGCTTAAAGATCTTTTTTGTTCATTTTTTTTACTTTCCAAAGTCAAAGTGAACAAAACAGATTTGATGGAAACACAAGAACACAACTGATCACAAACATCATTGATGACTAATGGAGTGATCTGACTCTGTATTCAAGGATGAACTTGGGTTTGTTTTTAAGTTGTGTTCAGCCAACAAAGTGTTTTAACTGACATCATAATATTTAACATGAGCAAAGAGATAAAAGGAAACATTGTTGAAGCAATTTCACAAAGCTGCAGTTTCTACAAACAAATATTTAATTGGAATAGGAGATATTTGAAAGAAAACTGCAAGGTTGCATGATGATATGTTATATATGAACTGTCACATGATGTGATGTAGTGGAGGATCCAAAAACAGGTGAGATTTTTGAGTTAGGCAGGTAAAAAGAAAATATATATATATATATATAAATATTTGTTGTGGCAAGACAGAGGGTGCTGCTGCAAGGCAGGATGACAAAAATATGGATTGCAAACAAACAAACTGGGAATGACAAGAAGAGAAAAAGTTGACAAGAAAAAACAAAGCAAAGAAACAAAAAGAGAATGACACCAAAGAGACGAAGATCTGAGAAGCAGAAACTAAACAACCTTCGAACTACAATCGTTGTACGGAGAGTAAATTACTGCAGATACAAAGCAGGTGTGAAGATTAGCAAACTGGAACCAGGCGTGACGGAAGAGCAGAAAGAAAGACTAAAAGAAATAAACCATGAAAACATGTTTTAATAATGTCTATTAATGGATATTAAGAAATTAGTGGATTTTTGGATACAGTTCAACAATATTCAACTACTGAAGGTTTTTCAGAATTGTGTTTTTGTTGTGAAAATAACGTTTTAGCCCTGATCACTATGTTTCATTTTCATCTAAAATTAGTTTTTACAGCCAAAACTAAACCAGGACGTGACAACTGTTGCAAGTTTTGGTGTTTATGGACAGCAGATTTTGTCTGTGATGGCGCAGAGTCCAAGTGCATTACATCAGATTGTATTTTCAGTGAGCAGCGCTCTCATCAGTCCCTTTCAGTCAGGTGAAAAGCTGGTCATTTCTCTGAGCGGCGACGGCTGCAATTTTCTCTCTCTGGACTTACGAAACGTCATCAGCAGCATCTCAGATGGGAGAATAAAGGGGTCACCTGAACTCACCTGGAACAAGTTTCTCACTTTGTGAAGGTTATGAAAAAAATCCTCGGAAGGTAAAATCCCTGTGGTATTGAAAACGCTGTGGGCTCCACTGTGTTTCAGAAATCCCCACTAAAAAGTCATAGTATGCTCAGAAGTTTCATAGTGAGGTCGTGGTAGCAACAACCTCTGGTTCTAGGTAGATGATACGGGAGTGTGGCTCAGCTTAGGTTTGTCATCAAGAATCTGAAGCAGGACTGATTTGATGGAGACTGTAAGTGTGAATACTGACGTTGTCCGAGAGAATTGTTCCATCGCAGGGTCTCTTGGGTTTGGTGGTAAGTGGTCGGATCTTTGTTAGAACTCACTGCTGATGTAACGAATGTGGCAAGAAAGCGATGGAATGATGAAAATAGAACTTAAAACCTATGTGAGCACTCAGCTGCATCATGACTGACTCCATACGTATTAGTCCAATCAATAAAATATAGATTAATAGCATCAAACTGTTAATCTGATTGTTTAAATTAATTTAGTCAACTTTAATCATTGTAAACATTTAATAAAGGAATAAACAACTAAACTTCATCCTATCGATAGTGTCTCTGCTGCAGGTAGAAAAAAAGTGTTCAAAAGTCATTAAAATAAATTAGGTTATGAGGCTGCTCTGTATGGAAAAGCTGCTGCTGCTCATTAGATGATTTTTCATACCAGCCAACACAGTTATTATTGTCTGTCTCATGAATCTTTGCTGGAGTAGAAGTGGGAGGTTAGTGTTTTCAATTACAGATTGTATTACTGATAGTTGGTATCAGATTCGAGACCGTAACCTCCTGCAGGTCACCCGGGCTGAGAACTGAGCGTTGTTATAAGCTGCATTCACATTGAGAATGTGAGTAATAACTACATGAGAACTCAGAGTGTTGAATAAGTTGTGCAGTATGTCTCCTGGGACTGTAGGAACAGGTGTGCCATACTGTGTTTTTAACGTTATTTTTTTTTCTTATTTATATATTTAAATAACAATTAAAATTGGAGTTACCGTATGTTGTATCGTATTTTATAGTCTGCCATGTTTCTCAATCTGAAAACTGTGGAATATAGATGGTATTGAGTCTTTGCTTGAAGAGGAGGAGTTTAAGGATCTAGACATTTTGTTTGCGGGAGATGGACCTGCGGTTCTGGGCTTCGTCCCCGCAGCTTCCCAAGTGGTTGAAATGAGCGTCCTCTGTAGGAGGACCAGACTCAGCCTGAGAGATAAGGTGAGGAGTTTCATCATCCAGGAGAAGCTTGAAGTAACATCTTCTTCTTCTTTACCTTTCAGTTGCTCCCTTCAGGAGTCTCCACAGCAAGTCATCTGTCTCCATTTAACTTTGTCCTCTGCATCATCTTCTCTCACACCAACTAACCTCATGTCCTCCTTCACTACATCCACATGTCTCCTCTTTGGTCTTCATCTAGACCTCCTGCCTGCAGGTCCCACCTCAGCATCCTTTTTCTAATTAACCCACTGTCCCTCCTTTGTACATGTCCTAACCATCTCAGTCTCTATGACATTAGCTCCAAAACGTCAAGTATGTGTCGATCTTCTCTCACACCAACTAACCTCATGTCCTCCTTCACTACATCCACATGTCTCCTCTTTGGTCTTCATCTAGACCTCCTGCCTGCAGGTCCCACCTCAGCATCCTTTTTCTAATTAACCCACTGTCCCTCCTTTGTACATGTCCTAACCATCTCAGTCTCTATGACATTAGCTCCAAAACGTCAAGTATGTGTCGTCCCTCTGTTGGACTCATTCCTGATCCTGTCCATCTTCGTCACTCCCAAAGAACCTCAACATTTTCATTTCTGCTACTTCTAGCTGTGTCTCCTGTCCCTTCCTCAGTTGTTCCAAACCAGACAACATGGCTGGTCTCACCACTGTCTTGTCCACCTTTCATTCTTGCTGATACTCACCCACATCACTCCTGACATGTTCCTCCACCCGTTCCAACCTGCTTACACATGTTTCTGGACCTCTTTACCACACTCTCCATTGCTCTGAACTGTTGACTCTAAGTACTTGAGATTCTCCACCTTCTTTATCTCTGCTCTCTGTAGCCTCTCTGTCCCACTTGTGTCCCTCTCTTTCACACACATGTTCTCTGTCCTGCTACTGCTAACCTTCATCAAAACATTATCTGAGGTGGTTCAGCCATCTGATTAGGAGGCCTCTAGGTCGCCTTCCTTGAATGGTTTTCCCAGCATGTCCCACTGGGAGGAGATCCAGAATTCTCTGGAGGGATCATAAGTTCTGTCTGGCCTGGGAACGTCGAGGGATCCCCTACAATGTCTGAGTGTTGCTCCTGAACCTGTTGTACCAATAACCTGACCAAGAATAAGCAGAGGATGGATGGATGGATGGATGGATGGATGGATGGATGGATGGATGGATGGACGGACGGACGGACGGACGGACGGATGGATGGATGGATGGATGGATGGATGGATGGATGGATGGATGGATGGATGGATGGATGGATGGATGGATGGATGGACGGATGGATGGATGGATGGATGGACGGATGGACGGACGGACGGACGGACGGACGGACGGATGGATGGATGGATAATATATACAGTACAATTGTAGCCTACTGTATCATATTGTAATGCATAATAGTCCATTGTAATACATTACATTGAATCATATAGCTTATATTATATTGTGTCATCATGATATTATTTTTGATATGTTTGTAAATAATCTGGCTGTTTTAAGAGAGTACAAAACTATTCTGCTTCTCTAAACCAGACATAGTTTTTTTAAATAAAATATTTTTTAATACAAGTCTTTGAAGAAAACTAAATGTACCAATTGGAATTTTGATAGTTTAAAATAAATGTTTGATCTTTTTGTTGGTCCTGAGTAAAAAACAGAAGATTTAGTCAAGTTTAACACAAAACTTTAAAATCAAGTTATAAGGATATAGAAAAGCAGGATGAACTTTAGAGGTGCTGGTAGATTTTAGATGTTTCCTTTGTTGTGTGCCACTTATTTTTTCATCTCACAGTGTGGTAAACTAAAGGTGCAGGATGAAGACAAAACATTAGAACCACTCGTTAAAGGTAAGAAGTCCTCTCTCCTACTTGATCCTTTAAATCGTTAGTTGTAGCAAATGATTTAGGGTTTTTTTTCATGCATCATGGGGGATTAACACAATACACTGAGTTATCAGTGATAATTTGTCCAGCAGACACACTGATGATGAGTTTTATGAACACGTAGTACACGAGGCCGCCGTGTGATACATTCAGTTTTAAAGGTCAAACCTGTTTGATTCCTTTTCATATTTTAATATTTTGAATGAACATTTTCAAATGATCTAAACCTCGAAACCCTCCCGACTAAAACTAAATACACAGTCATTATGTTTATTTTATCTGTAATATTCATTCACGCAAATCTAAATGCTCAGATTTAAATATTTGCAATACTTCCCGATTATTCAAACGTCTTTTGTCCCATAATTTAAAAGAAGAGTTTTATTTCCAGCATTCTAGTCACATCGTTTTCTTCTTAGAATTTATTTTCACTGAAATGTTCCTGTCTTTCAGAGGTCTCAGTGGTTTTTTTTTTTTTTTCTCTCTTTCTGTTTTTGTTGTTTTTTTCCACTCTTCTCTCAGAGCTTTATGCTCAGTATCTTTTTCTGTCTCCACTCCCTCCCTCCTTTCCTCCCTCCACTCCCTCCCTCCTTCTCTCTCTGTTCTTTCTCTTTCTTTGGCTGCTTTTTATTCTGTCTTCTTTAATTGTTTTCTTTTCTTTCTTGCCTTGGGACCACATTTCTCTCTCTCTCTCGTTCTCTCTTTCTCTTCCTCTATTCAGGTTTTCTTTATTCTCTTTTCTGTATAGTTGTGGTACTTAAGGGGAAGGAGAGGAGAGGAGAGAGGAGGAGAGGAAAGGAAAGGAGAGGTTAGCTTCAGTCAAAGCTGCAGAACAAAACTTCCTCCCACACCACATGCAGTGTCTCTGTGAATGAGTTTGTCATCGTCTTGAAGACACACACTCCCCCCCCCACCATCTAATGTATATACCACCATGGTTGACAGCCTTTCAGTGACTTAGGCCAACATCTTCCATACAGACTATTGTCCCCCAGAACATCAGTGTGAAGAGCCTCGATGTCCCAGTATCTGTTTGTGGAGCATCACATGGTGACACATGATGCGGTGGTGCTTTTTAAACCGGCGCGTGAATATGATTATCTCCTAAGTGAGGTGCATAGAGGGAGGCATTTGTGCTTCACAGGAACATCTTCATCACTGCAGAGAAATGACAGGCTACCTTACAGGAAGCGTCCCTCCTACCCTCCTTCAGCAGCCGGACCCCACTCAGATAATTCAGTTCACGACTCACATCAAAAATGATCAAACCACATGAGCCAGTTTGTAAATGTAGTGATCTATTAAAGCTGTAGCAAAAAAAAAAAAAGAAGAAGAAGAAGTCCATTACTGAAGACACACAAAGACAATTCACAGCAACCGGTTCATCTCCAGATATCATGACAAAAATCATTTCTATCTTTATGACAGTGAAAGACGACATCCTCCTGCACCTATGGTTTGCATCGCTCTCTCTCTCACACACACACACACACACACACTTTCCTATTCTGCCCAAGACAATTTAATGCATGACTCAATGGCATTGAAAGTAGGGTTGGATAAATTGGAAATGATTAAAAATGCAGAATTGACAGGGAAACCGATAAAACTTTCTCTCCATAAGTAAGAACCAAAACCAGCATGATGGAATGGCAGGCTTGAAGGGGAGAGAAAGGTGAAAGACAGATGAAAGTGAAGAGAGATAAAAGCCGGAGTGAGGAGGGTGTGGGATAAAGCAGGAGGAAGGGAGGCAGAGATGAAAGCAAAATGAGAAAGATAAGAACGGAGTGAGAGAGACAGAGAGGGAAACGGAGGAAGAGATAGATAGTGTACAGAGCAGAGAGAGAGGTAACCATGGAAACAGGAGGAAGGTACAAAAGAAGAGATAGACAAAGGGTTTGATTTAAAAGAATGAAACTTGGGACGAAAGAAAAGTAATTCCGACAGAAATTTGTTACCGGGAGGTGGAGGAATAATGCAAACGGAGTGGAGGGACAGTGGCTGTGTCCCCACTGTCTCCTGCAGCCAGTTTGAATGTGGTCGTTTCTGAGCAGGCACATAAGGCACTCCAGAGACCTCTAGTGTTAATAGGCTTCTGTGGTTCATTGTGGGCCTCACCTTGAGTAAATCTGGGGCCATTTCACTATGTAGGACACTTACAAGACAGTCGACATCGCAGGTTTCCTTTCTGTCTGTCGCACACGCGTTTGGGCGCAGAGAGGAGACGGTGAGGGTGTATAAGGTATATTTTATAAGCACAGTTTTCCATGAATCACATCGCAGGAAGAGACTTCAGAGTGACTAAAATAGGATAAAGTACCTTTGTGAGAATCCTCTCCCACCTCGCTGCAATGAAAAACTGCATTCCTGATAAGAACATATAAGTTGGTCTGTGGTTCTTCATTGTGTTTGCTGACTTATTGAATGAACTTGAGGTGCATGTTGAATTCTCTGCTGCAGGTTATTCCTTTCCCAGTGAATAAATGCAATGTGCCCATGTATTAGGATTCATATTTGTATATCTATATAGAGTTACAGACAGACAGAGGGTTTTTTTTATTCTGTGGTTTTTGAGTCTCTTGTGGCTATCCCTCCTTCTCCCTTCCCCCTCTCTGTTTTTCTCTCCTCTCTGTCTTTCTCTTTCGTCCTCTGTCTCTGTTTCTCCCCCTCCCTCCTTCCCTCCCTCCCTCTTTCTCTTGATCTCTCTCTCCTCCTCTCTCCTGCTCTCTCATGCCCCCCTCTTTTTCTCTTTCTCTATTTCCTTCCATAGCTCTCTGTCTCACTCCCGCGCCCCCCTCTCTGTTCCTTTTATATCCTCCTTGCTGAATGCTCTTCTCCTCTCCTCCCTCAACTCTGTCTTTTCTCCTTTATATTCAGTCTTCTTTTTTTTTTTCAAGCTCTCCCCACACTCCTTTCTCCAATGTTGTCTCCAAGCAGAGCTATTTCATTGGTAATATTCTGTCTTTCTATTTAGCAAGCCCTGCTGCAAAGAAGAAAATGAAAATAGTAATTCTTTATTTAGTTTTGTTTTAAAATTGTATTTATTTTCTCTGTTCTGACCATCTCTCCATCCTGCCTCCTAGTTTGCTTGAGAATGATTTTTTTTTTTTTTGTATTGGGAATTGTTTGAATTTTAGAGTAAGAAAGGGAGGAAAACAAGCAAAGGTAAAAAAAAAAAAACATCAATACTGAATCAGGAATGCACAATATGCTGCTTAAAGTTGCAAGTGATTCACCTACAGTCTGATCGTTTATACTTCACATCAAAAGTTGTTCTCCTTTGCAGCAGTGAGTGAGGCAACGCCAAGGAAGGCTCTCCTGTCTGTGTGTGTCCAGCCTTTTCCTTCTGACCTTAATGGAAGAGAGATGAAGGGATGAAACAACTTGGGTGTGGCTCATTTTTCTTCTCTTATGTTTTTTTTATATTTGCAGTTTTTGCTATATTCCATCTGCATTGCTTAGATTCAAGCTGTGTGATTGTCTGTTCTGTGCTTATTAAAATCCCTGCTGTGCTTCTTTTTTTTTTTTTTTTTTTGGTCTCTGTGTGTGCATGAAAGCTTAATTACAGCAGCTAATCATGCTTGAGACTTACTATTATATCAGCATGCCATGCAGAGGTGAGACTGATCCAGCACTGGAAATAACAGAAGGTGTGTGGGCTTGCTGCCTGGGACACGAGTTTGGAAAGATGGTCTGTCTGTAAGAGGAAATTAAAAAATAAATTTAAAAACCCACTAACGTGAGTCCAGAAAAAGAAAAAAAAAAGTTCTAAAACACAAACTTCTCACTGCTTCTAAAGATCTTTACTTAAACACTCTGGTTCCTGCACAGAAAGTGTGAAGATGTTGAATTATAGCCGTCAACCTGCACAGCGTCTCGCACGCAGTCCCAGCAAACTGGATCTGCTTGTCACTGGGCTGAAAGAACTTATATCTGGTATGTATTTAATTTTGCTCTCACCAAAAAGAACGAAAAAAAACAAAAAAACAAGGGTTTGTCATCAATAAAGTCTGCAGTCGTGTGATTCATTGAGCTTTTCTCACGGGTAAAAAAAAAAAAAAAAGCCCTGATATCTGAATCTGTTGCTCCCCACTGCTGCAACCTTTTTCTCTTCTCCTCCCTCAAGCTCACTATCTCCTTGACTTGCTCTCTTTATTTTCATTCTCTTGTTGGAAACAATAAGTTCTAACTTTGACCTACATCACAGAGAGGATGTGACACCGAGCTGTGAGGTTGGTCCTATAGACAAACAGCGCTGGAACCTGGTTTGGACGAGCAGTCACACAGAGACCCGTGTCAGAAGCATGTTGTCTTAGAGAACTGAAGGCATGTTGTTGGTGTGTGTGTGTGTGTGTGTCTGTGTGTGTGCGCTTGGCCCCCTGATCTCACACATCAGAGAAACACACAATCACACATTGGAAATCCTAACAGACATGCTAACCTGTGGAAATGCATCAACTAAATGACATTTTCTGATTATTATCACTGTAGAGTTTATTATTATATTATTAGTTTTCCAGAATCCGTCTCATGCAAAGTGAACGGACATGCAAACAGGTTTTATTGGGATTTTTTTTTTTTGTTTTGTTTTTATGATTGAGGCCTGGAAAAGAGCCAGAGCATTTCTTCCCCAAACTTTTGTTGTCTGTGTCTTTTTCATTTTCCCCATAGGCTAGTTCTGTGTTGTTTTATGTACGTGTCCCTTGTTGTTTCTTCCATGTGGTTTCTTTGTCTTTCAGCTTCTTATCTCTTTGTTTCTTCCCCTCGCTCTCCTTCTATTTTCTCTCCCATTCTCTCCCTCGACTTCCTGCTATCTCTCTCTCTCTCTCCCCCTCACTCACACCCTCACTCAATCTCTTTCTTTCCTCTCCCCTCCCTCATGCTCACTCTCATTCCCTATCTCTCCCTCTTCCTCCTCTTCCCCCCCACTGCACCCCTTTCTCTTTATCTTTCTCATTCTCGCAGCACTCCCAGCTGCTGATGATTGATCAAGGTTTTCAAGGTTTGCCCTTTCCTGTTATTTAGGAGGAAATGTTTATGCACAGTTCCTCAGTCTTACAGTCACAGTTGGCACGTGTCCACACTTGGTTTTGTCGTGCCTGTCTGCACCTTTCCTCTTCGTCTCAGATCTACTTTTTTTTTTTTTTCCCTCTCAACTCATCTCCTAATGTCAGTGTGCGTGTTAACTAGTAGAGATGAGTTAGTAGAACAGGTACCTGCCTAATTATCAGGATCATCTGTAGCAGCGACCCCCTCAGAACGACCTGCTCGCAGCCCGCAGGTACTCTGCTGCACTGTTTCTCAACACCGCGAGAAAAGAAATCTGGAAGTTCAATAGTTAATGTCTTCCCTTGCTGTTTTTTTTTTTTTTTCCTTTTTCCTCAGTCTCTCTATCTCCTTTCCTCTCGCCATTCCCTTCGCTCTCACCCCCCATCACCACCACCCTTCCACCTCCTCCTCCACTCCCCCCTTTCTTTTCTTTTCTCTTGCTGATGGACTCTTCTTTTTTTCACACTCCACCATCCCCCTTTTTTTCTTCTTTTTCTTTCCTCCAACAACCCCCCCCCACCACCACCACCACAACACACCCTGCTCTTTTCTTTCAATGCATTTTCTTTCAACTCTCCCTCTTTCTTTCTTCCCCCCCCCTTTCTTTTCTCTTCTGTCTTTTATTCATTCTTTCACCACATCCTTTCTTATACCCCCCCTCCCTCCTCCTCCTAGTTCTCCTTTCTCTTCTTCCTCCTTTTTTTGGTATATTCTCTTCTTCCCTCCCCCACTCCGACTCTTTCCTTTCTCCCTTTTTCTTTCTGTCTCCCCCCCCCTCTATTTTTCTCCTCGCTTCCTCCACTCAGCTTCACTCCCCCCTTCCTCCGCTTTTTTCATTCTTCCTTATTCTTTCTCCCCCGTCTCTCCCTCCCTCCCTGCTCACTACTTTTCTCTTCTTTCTTTCTCCTTCTCTTTCTTTTGTCACTTTTTTCCTTCTGAATCTCAGACAGTATACTTTAAGCTGCCTCAACAGTTAATTAGTTTGAATTTTAAAACGGTGGCAGTAAACTACTCAGTCTATTCCCAAAGTTATTTCTTTAGTATTTGTCAGACAGCGTCTGTCTGTTGTCCACTGACAGACAGACAGACGCACCCAGCCTCTGTGTGTGTGTGTATTGTGAAAGTGTGTGGTGCTCTCATACGTGTGTAGATGCACCTAAACATATATGTTTTAGAACCTGTTTTTTGTGCAAATGTATCTGAAAACACAGAGAGGAATTACCGATTATGTTTCATACTTGCTAGTGCGTTGCTCATTAAAAGAAAAAAAAAAAAAAAGGAAATGCAAAGTGTGATCAAGAAAAGATAGAGTCTGTGTTGTGCCTTAAAGAGAAATGTGTGCTGAAGGGTCATGTTGAATTGTATGTAGTGAGAAAGGGAGATAAGATGTGTGTGTGTGTGTGTGTGTGTGTGTGTGTGTGTGTGTGTGTGTGTGTGTGTGTGTGTGTGTGTGTGTGTGTGTGTGTGTGTGTGTGTGTGTGTGTGTGTGTGTGTGTGTGTGTGTGTGTGTGTTTATAAGAGAAAAGAAGAGAGAAAGAGAAGTGAGATGGGAAGCAGAGGGTGGGAGGAAGAGAAAGAAATGGGGTGATGCTGTGTGTGTGTGCATGTGTGTGTGTGTGTGTGTGTGTGTGTGGGTGTGTGTGTGTGTGTGTGTGTGTGTGTGTGTTTATAAGAGAAAAGAAGAGAGAAAGAGAAGTGAGATGGGAAGCAGAGGGTGGGAGGAAGAGAAAGAAATGGGGTGATGCTGTGTGTGTGTGTGCATGTGTGTGTGTGCGTGTGTGTGGTGGTGGTGGGGGGGGGGAGGCACAGTCAGTTCTGATAACAGCAACAGTAGGAGGAGGATGAGCTGTGGGACCGCCCTCCACTCTCCCACAGATATAAATAGGAGGTGGATTTTTTTACTCCACTCATTTTTCCTGAAGGATGAGATCCCTGAAACACCTCAAACATCACTCCAGGAACAATGTGGTGAGTTTAGGGGGACTTCAAGAAGCTGATGGGGGTGGGGTTGGGGGGGTACTCTGTTTTGCAGTTTGTTTATGAGGGTTTTGGGGGTTTTTTTCTACTCTTTTGTCTGAGTTTTAGAGGGAGGAAGTGAGATTACTTTTCACATGTATGCGAGTGCTGCAGTGGGAACATCTTTTCAATAAGAACAGTTGTGTTTCTGTCTCCGCTGCACGTTTTCTGCTTCTTGCTCTAATTGTTTGTCCTTAGGTGCCTTTCAGGCGCAACTTTAAATGTGAAAGTACTCTTGCAATAATTACCCCACCTTCTCTGTCTACTTGTCATTTGTCTTTTTTCTCTTTCATTTTGTCAGCCTTTCATTTTGCTGTGCTTTTTTCTTCTATCCACAGCCCTCCCTCCTTCACCTCTTTCTCTCTTACTCACTCTGTCTTTCTGTCTCTCTTCGACTGCCCCCCCCCCACATACATACACACACATTCATACACACACCCCCTCTCCTTTTCCTTTCTCTCTTCACTTCTCTCACATGCTCACTCAATCTCTCGTTCCCCTTCCCTCCCCTCCCTCCCCTCCCCTCTTTCTTTATCTTTCAGCCCCTCCATCTCATTTCTCTCTCTGTCTCCCTCCCTCCACTCCTCCCCCGCCCACAGCTCTTTCTCCTTCTCTTCATACCTCCCTCCCTCCCTCTCTTTTCTTTCACACACACACATGCTTTCAAACACACACCCAGTCTCTTTCCTCTTTCTTTTTCTCCCAAACAAGCAGTCTGTCTCTGTCT
The DNA here is from genome assembly GCA_006937955.1 of Pachypanchax playfairii. Classification (NCBI taxonomy): domain Eukaryota; kingdom Metazoa; phylum Chordata; class Actinopteri; order Cyprinodontiformes; family Aplocheilidae; genus Pachypanchax; species Pachypanchax playfairii. The sequence continues at coordinate 1,097,133 of SSNP01000085.1, forward strand.
GACTACTTTAAAAGCAGTAATTATAAATGACGTGGTTATCAGGGCATCCAGGTCTACTCCCCCTCTCCCATGCACACACACACACACACACACACCTTTTTTCCTCCTCTTTATCTCCTCCTCCTTTCTCCTTTTTTTCTGTCTACTCTTTTCTTTTTTTCTCAGCATTGTGTCAGGAAAGGAAGCAGCTCTTTCTTACAGGGAGGAGTGAGTGCTGTCTGAGAAAGAAAGTAGAGGGTCAGAACTTGTCACATACATTTTTCCAACCAGTCGGATCCACGCTGTGAAATAACCTGAAATCGGTGGCATGCAATAGGCTAGCCGCTTCTCCTCTGCCACACAGGGCTGGTTTGGATGAACCACAGCTTCTCTTTTACACACAGCAGGATCAACTCCAGCATGTGGTTCTGAAACACTTGTGAATTATTCAGCTGAGTTTTTAACATCAGTCTGGAACACAGAATGAATGTCATGATCAGTCAAAGATCTGTTATGGAGATGATGCAGCCTAGAAGCATCTATCATCATGCAAAGAGAAGACCAGTTTTGCAAACACCACAAACTTGAGAGACTCCTTGTGAATCATCCAGATTGCTCCGGTGATGGATCTGATTGTGGTTAGCCTGGCCGTCCCAGGACCCCACAGGAAGTGCTGAGGACAGTCCACGGAAATCAGCTTCCTGACTGGACCTGCATCCCTTGTTGTGCTCTTTTATTATTCTAAAGCCTGTCGAGGAAGGAAGTCGGGTGCAAACACTGATCTGCATTATCTCCTTGATCTAATGTTCTGTGGATTCAGAGTCTCAGTGTAGCTTTCAAAGTCTGAAGAAAGACGACTTCTGTCAGTCTGGAACGCCGAATCTTTAAATCAGTTTTACAGGATCATAAATTCAACATTAGAATAACATTAAAAGAGACCGTTCTGATGAAATGAAGACATATATGACTTAAGCTATTTGTGTTTGTTTTCTCAGGAGGAAGAGAGGAGCTGCTTGGAGCAAACCTACCCAAAGATGACTGAGGCCCACGTGGATGTGGGCACACAGACGGAGCCTGTGGTGGTGCTCTCTTTGGCTCAGGCTGCTGTTCTTGGCCTCATCTCCCAAAACGAAATATTTGGGGCCACTATTGCCCCGAATGGCTTTTACACCGGAGAGCATAGAGAGTGCCCTCCTCCTCCTCCAGAAACAGTGGAGTATGAGTACGCTGACCAGCTGATTGGGGCTAACGGAGACTACCTGGCTGAACCTGCTGGGGAGGCCGAACCCCACTGCAGTGAGAAACGACGGCCCGGGCCCCGAGGGAGAAGCAAGAGGCCAGGGAGTGATGAAGACTCAGATTCTCACCCGAATAAAGAACCTGCTCCTCCGGCTCAGGTTAAAGGCGAAAGACTTGAGTCTGACAGCCCTCCTTCCTGCGCTCACGTGAACAGCAGGAGCAGTCCCAGCAAGTCAGAGGATCGAGTCACCCAGCAAAGTTCTCTGAAAGAGGAACAGGCCTGTGGAAACTGCTCCTCGTGTGTAAGAGATACGTTTAGACCGCATACAGATGGAGAGCAGGCGCAAGAAGAGAGCGCTGCAAGAGAGAAAGAGAGGAAAGACGAGGAATCTGTGGTAGAAGAACAAGAGGAGGAGGCACTAAACCTCAAGACAAGTGGCGAAACAAGCAGTCCCTCAGAGAATCGTTATTATGACTCCCATGAGCCGGGCTATGAGCCTGCCGACATGTCGATGCCAGGAGAATACGAGGAGAACGGCCAGGCCATGCTGTGGTCCGATCCCGAGGGGCTCGCCAGACGGATGCAGATAGACCGACTGGACATAAACGTGCAGATTGACGAGTCTTACTGCGTCGATGTGGGAGAAGGTCTGAAACGCTGGAAGTGTCGCATGTGTGAGAAGTCATACACATCTAAATACAATCTGGTCACACATATTCTGGGCCACAATGGAATTAAACCGCATGAATGTATACACTGTGGGAAGCTTTTCAAACAGCCGAGCCACCTTCAGACTCACCTGCTCACCCATCAGGGGACCCGGCCTCACAAGTGCACGGTGTGCGAGAAGGCCTTTACTCAGACCAGCCATCTGAAGAGGCACATGCTGCAGCACACAGACGTTAAACCCTACAGCTGTCGCTTCTGTGGCCGCGGCTTCGCCTACCCCAGCGAGCTGAGGACCCATGAGAACAAACACGAGAACGGTCAGTGTCACGTCTGCACCCAGTGTGGCCTCGAGTTTCCGACCTACGCCCACCTAAAACGCCACCTGAGCAGCCACCAGGGCCCCACAACGTATCAGTGCACCGAGTGCAACAAGTCTTTCGCCTACAGGAGCCAGTTGCAGAACCACTTGATGAAGCACCAGAACGTGCGGCCTTATGTTTGTCCAGAGTGCGGGATGGAGTTCGTGCAGATCCACCACCTTCGGCAGCACACCCTCACTCACAAGGTGATTCACACCCTCGCGCCAAAGATACCTGCAGATGTGTTTCAAGCCTCGTGATGCTACACGTAACAAATGAAGCATTTTAGTGTCCTTTGTCTAAATCGACAAACAAAATTGGGGTAAATGGTGCTCTTGCACCAGAGCCTCTCCTCTAAAACCAGTTGCTTTGTAAACAGAGTCTTCAAAGGCCTTGAGATTTTGTGTGGCTCAGCCCCGCCCCCTCACACTCGCATAGGTTTTGTTTCTTTTGCAAAGCTTCTTTCCTTCATGTTTGATGAATCATTCCAGTCTCAATCATCACATAGTCTTTTTTTATATTCTATAGAACAAAAAAAAATGTCTTATTTACAACGTGCTGAAAGTAAAACTAGAAAAAAAAGTTGAAACTTGTGAAAGAAAGTTTAGTCGTTACATCACTGGGCTCAGTGTCGACACCAGCTCCACACGAGTTGGATAAAATGCCAGAATACAAACAAACACATGCGAGCGCCTCGTGACACGTTGTTTATTTTCCTTCCGATCATGCATTAACCACATTAATTAAAAGGCCCGACCACTTTCTGCTTCCCCAGGGGATGAAGGAATTCAAGTGTGACGTCTGTGCCAGAGAGTTCACCCTGTCTGCCAACCTGAAGAGACACATGTTGATCCACGCCAGCGTGAGGCCCTTCCAGTGCCACATCTGCTTTAAGACCTTCGTGCAGAAGCAGACCCTGAAAACGCACATGATCGTCCACCTACCTGTCAAGCCTTTCAAATGCAAGGTAGCAACTAGAAAGTTTGGGGCGGGGGGGTAGAAGGCACTTGAGTCAAATTGTGAGCGGGTTTTGACTCATATTTCGCCATTCAGGTTTGCGGGAAGTCGTTCAACAGAATGTACAACCTCCTCGGCCACATGCATCTCCACGCTGGCAGCAAGCCCTTCAAGTGCCCTTACTGCACCAGCAAGTTCAACCTGAAGGGCAACCTCAGCCGACACATGAAGGTTAAACACGGCATCATGGACGCCACAATAGACGGCCACGGTGAGTTGACTCCATCTCCTGTCCTAATTAGACAGTTGAAACAGATGAAGTCTGAATCTGTCGGCGGGTGATCTGCATTGGGGGTTGAGGGGGTGGGGAGGGGGGGGGTTGCTCTGAGGGCCTCGTGTCACTCATCTTGTCCCTAATGCACTTTGACTCAGCATGTACTTGTAATCCAGTGGCCAAGTATTTTGATGTTTCTGTCAGTCCCTCCCGTGTTTAGTAAATATAGCAGTCCTCAGATTAGACATGCCTCTTTCTATCAGCGGAGACTGATATAGAGGGAAGGCGGGGGGGGGGGGGGGGGGGGGTGTCCTCAATGTGGCCATATGTCTTTAGGAAGAGATTTCTGTGTGTTATTGAGGGCAGTGTGGGATCATCTTTGTTTCCTCCCTTTCTTTGTCAGAACCCCCCCAAGAGACGGAGGGGCAGGAAGACTATGAGGAGGAGAGTTTTGAATTCAGCGAGCGGGAAAACCGTGCGAACAACAACAACACACCAGAAGTGGCCAAACTATCTCAAATGGAGTACTACAACACCTACGGGAAGAACGCGGGGCGCTTCAGTACGGCGTGAAGACGTCAAACCAATTTACGTGTAAACAAATGAAAATAGGATTGTTTATGTTGCTGTAAAAAAAAAAGCTTGTAACCCTCTTAAAGGAAGAGAACAAGCAAACTGCACATCGATATGCACTGGAATTACTCAGAATGATCCAAAATGTGAAAGAAAAAAAATAGATTTTCTTTTTTTGTAATCCGACTCATGCTTTTATTTACTGCGATGCAAATTTACAGATTTTTATTTGCAAGAAAAAAGGGAGAAATTTAAAGATATGAGAGAAAATATCAGTTGCTTAACATTTTTAAGAAAGAGGGACTGCATTTCTCGTTGCACTAACTCGTCTCCGTCTGCTGGGGTGAAGGCCGCACGCTCTCCATCACCAACCAAAGCTTTCCAAAAGGTTCATGATTCACTTTGATTTCTACTGTGATACATTTAAACTCCGTTATCTCAAGCTGTGGTTTATTGTATATTATTGTACAGCGTATCAGTCTGCCTGTAAACTGACTGGTACAGTAATCAGTGCGTTGCACTAGAGCATTTCCCTGTATTGATCTCCAGTCTACGAATGTATCTGTTTCTTTGGAATGTTCTCACACACCAATGATAAGAAAATTTAAACGCCCCTTTGTAATGATTTACCAAAGAATTTGATCAAAATCTGCAGCTCTTTAGGCGTCGGCCTGCTTTTTCTTCCCCTCGCCGTCATGTTGATTTGGTAGTTTCTTCAGTTGCAGACCTGAAGAAATGATATTCAGGTTTCTTTCAAAAGATCACCCGACTGGTGCAGCATCATTTTCAACAAACCTCATCACAAGTCAGCAATGCAGCATTTCTAACAGGATGCAAACCCTGCATTCATATCGCTTTCTTCTTTTTTTTGTTGTTTTTTTGGTTGGTGGATGAATCTAAGCGAGAATTGTCCTCAAAAACTCGGAACAGAAATATTAACTGTCCCAGTGTTTCTGCAGGAGCACGCCATCCATCACACTGTACTCGGTCTCCAGTGATGAACGACAACCTCCCAACATGTGACAGGGCCGCGGACCCTGCGGAAAATGATTTGGAAATGCTCAATATATTCAGTTTCTCCACTGCTCGGCTTTTTTTTCCCCCTCCCAAAGTTGTTACTTGAAAACAAAGTATTCATCTGCCATGTTGTTAAAGCGCATTAGATTTAATAAAATAAGAGTTTCTTTCAGCTACTGTGTTTACACTGTCACTATTTGAGTGATAATACCAAGGGGTTACTGTATTTGACTTTAGTGTGAAGATAATATGAATAGAAATGTATGTATAATGTTGTGTACCAGACAATAATGTCAAATAATAAATTTATTTACCTTTAATTTGTTGTTTAATTTTATTCTGACTTGAAAAAGTGTCACAAAAATGTGGGTCAAACGCGATTTATTGGCATGTATGTTTGACATGGGTGTTGCTCAAGGCATTACACAACACTGAATATAGTTACGCATTACAAAAATAAAACCTTGCACATTATGGGACAGGTGGATTTAGGGTCATCGGGTGGAAGGACGACCATTTCATATCCTACAAGAACGCTACCAAATCCTACAGACATACATCTCCTGGTGAAATCAAAGTGGATTTATTGACCTTTTTAAGTTAAAAATGAGGTACAAAAACAAAAAGGAGCGCCACGGCCGCCTCCGTCCTTTCAAGTCTCTCACTTGCCGAGGGCTTTATCTAGATTGTTCTTGATGGCGTCGAGGAAGTCTGTGGTGTTCACGTAATGCTCGTTCAGCTTCACACTGAAAAGGAGAGAGAGAGAGAGAGAGAGAGAGAGATCAGGCGGTTTAATAACGCACAAGGTGAGTTCGGCTTTGATTCCTGTCACTGGTTAATAAAAGCTTCAGGATCGATAACGCCACATTCTTTGTTTCATTGTCAGTTCAAAACAAAAAAAAAGGGTCTTGTTGACGTTATTAACAAAGTTCTGAGTCAGTAGCATTTTAATTTATAGTCTCTGGGGTCAAAAATTAATAGAAATTTGTGAATATTTACAAGAAATGTTATTTTTTTCTATTTCATCTCAAATCCAGTCAATATTTAATTTACAAATACTTTTAAACTTTAGACTAAACATATCGAAATGTTTAAATTCGCCACCAATCCAACTATTTTTAAATAAATGACACAAACTACAACAGTTATTTGGTAAATAGGTTAAACATTTCTGGAACGTGTCCTCGTGTTCAGATGTTTCAGTACTTCCAGACCTTCATCCCAAACTAACTGGTCAAAGCACAAAACACTGATATTGAACATTAAAAGAAAGATATTCTCAGACTGGAGGAACCAAACCTCATTATCAGCTTAATGTCCCAAAACATAAAGATGCTCCAACAACTAAATGGATCCATTTTTCAAACTGGGAATGAACTTAATGAGGTTTTATATGATTCATTATTCCTGGATTTAGATTGTTTAAATTTGATTGGTGTCTAAAATGTTTGTTATTGGAGAAAAATGAATGTCACTGTTTCTCAGAGCTCCACTGGAAACCTCTGACTTTGTTTCCAGAAGTCACCAGTTCAGAACTGAAACACTCAGAAAAGCAGTTTGTTCTCAGTAAAACTCCAGCTGCTTGTATGTTCACACATCTGTGACTCTGAAGAGCTTCATTTTAGCCGCGACACAATAAAGTAACCAGATGATTTTGAAAACACTGACTCGTCCTCCCAACAATCAGCATCTTGACTCTAACCCAGGCGTGTCCAGCTTCAGGACTCGAGGACCACGATCCCTGATTCAACCTGTTCATCTGAATCAGGTGTGATGTGGCAGAGGAACATCGAGAACATACAGGTGACCCTCGCGGCCTGGAGTTGGACACTCAACAGTAACAGGATTCAGATTTGGGCTGCTGTTGCTTCCGGCTGCATTTTTACTGCTTTAGGAGTGTCAAGGGAAAAAATAAATAAAAAAAACAGCCGAGAACCAAAAGAACAGTTCAAAATCTCTCCAAACAGGTCAGGAAAGACACCAAGTGCAGACCTGCCAACCTTGTCAAAAACATTTGAGTACCACTTGGGTTGCCCGGCTTTTTCTTGCAGAGTTTTGCGACTCCACTCATGTGATTTCCCAGTTCACTGTCTGGAAATTGATTATATATAAAAAAAACAATACAACTTATATTTTTGTTACAATAACTTTAATGAATAATATTGACATTTTGCACTCAACAGAAATGTGATTTTTGTCAATGAGATTATTTTTGCCCTCCCTTCTCTGTTAATCCATGTGATGATCAGTGATCAGCTGTTGTGCGCTGCTGTGCACACTGATGATCAGTGATCAATGATCAGCGCGCTTGTGCATGTATCGTTCACAGGCGGGCTAGCAACGCCAGCCCAGTCGAGGACCAATCAGCAGGGTGTTACGCTGTAGGTTAGGCAGACTTTGTTTGCTCTGCTTTTCTGCGATGACTGGCTGAAACTTCTTCACCACGCTCCAGCATTTTTTTTACAGAACTCACATGTGCGCAGCTTTTAGCGTAGTTTAGAGGGGCGAGTTGTACCTGCGTATTTAGATGCTAAATTGCGTACTTGCTACGCAAAATGCGTACAGGTTGGCAGGTCTGTAAGTGGCAATAAAAAGCTCTGAAGTTGCGATACAAGTCAGTGTAAATAAAACTCAGACTCAAACCAGTCGAGTTTCTTCTTCACAGACTGAAGCTTTACTCTAGTGACCCCAAACTTTAAAACATCATAATAAATCTGAGTAAATGGGAGTCACAATATTTCCTCTTATCCTTTAAATTACAGCAGCTGTGTGTGTTGAATATGGAAAGCATTAATGTTGAAACAAACTTACTTAGATAAACCGTGGATGCAGCCTGCAAGGTCCTTGGTCATGATGCCGCTCTCAACAGTCTCAACACAAACCCTCTCCAGAGTCTGGGAGAACCTGTAAACAAACATTTTATTTTAAAGAACCGTGTTTATCATTCGAGTTGATGCGTTTCTAGAAACCCTGTAGCAGTTTTTACTTTATGAGGTCAGGGTTGCCGTCGAGTTTCCCTCGGTGCTCCAGGCCTCTGGTCCAGGCAAAGATGCTGGCGATAGGGTTGGTGCTGGTCGGCCTTCCCTGACGAGAAAAAGATCATCAATTTGAACCTCTGGTCAGATATTCATTTATCAAGTATAAATGTCAACATATATTTTCACCACACGATGGCAGTGTTGCTCTACATGTTATAAAGTCTGTAAACATTGTGTCCCAGCACAGACTGACAGCTGCAGACCTTCTGGTGCTCGCGATAGTGCCTGGTCACGGTGCCGTGGGCCGCCTCTGCCTCGATCGTCTTACCATCAGGACAGATGAGGACTGAAGTCATCAGTCCCAAGGAGCCAAAGCCTGAAACAGAAACAAAACCCTTCTGTAACGCAACGTTCCATATTACGTTATACAGTTTTCATGTTGTAAATTCTAACTATGATGTTGATAATCCAGAAACTCACCCTGTGCAAGAATATCAGACTGAACGTCTCCGTCGTAGTTCTTGCAAGCCCAAACAAAAGCACCAGAAGACTTCAACACTTGGGCGACCATGTCATCAATAAGCCTGTGCTCATACCAGATCTTCAGTTTGTCAAATTCTGGCTTGTAATGTCTGAAACAAAAAAAATGATGGTCAAAGAGATGCAAATGTTTAAAAACACAGATATGGAGGGGGGACGGACGGACTCACTTTTCAAAGATATCCTGGAAAATGTCTTTAAATCTGCCGTCGTAAGCTTTAAGAATGGTGTTCTTTGTGCTCATGTAGAGGGGCCATTTTTTGGAGATGGCGTACTGGAAGCAGCTGTGTGCAAAGCCTGTAATAGACTGGTGAAGAGAAAAGGCAAACAGTTCATGACCACCGTGTGGGTTTTATCAGTTGTAAAATGTTTAACAACCTTCCCCTTGTTGAGATGAAAGTCATCTGTGATGACCTCCGATGTTGTTAAATCAAACAAACCCAGATGATAAAGGTAAACAGTAAACAAAACAGTAGCAGGACGGGCTGAAAGAGCAGCTGGCCTGCTGCCAGGAGTGCAGTGGAAATCTAGCACAGATGTTTCAAACTGCAGTTAAAATATTAAATATGGACGGCTGATTTACAATAACTAAATAACTAATAATGTTTTATCTGGAGACTTTAGATCTTTTTGTGTTAAAATTATTTTTTTTAAAAAGAAACAACTCACCTCATCTGTGTTGTACATGCCCATTCCACAACCACCCGCTGGAAAGTCAAACACCTCCCACTCCTTGCTCGTGCTTCCATCAGCAGGCGAGAAGACGATCTTGAATTTGCCGGGCTGGTCGACGACAAAGTCCGTCGCTCTGTACTGTAGAAGACAGAAAAACAGAACCTCAGCAGACCTGACGGTGTGACGCCGTGAGCAGCTTGGAGACATTTCCTAATGCTCAGACTCACCTGGTCACCAAAGGCATGTCTTCCAATAGTGATGGGCTGCGTCCAACCCGGAACAAGTCTGGGAATGTTCTTACAGATGATTGGCTCGCGGAACACGGTGCCGCCCAGGATGTTCCTGATGGTTCCGTTGGGGCTTTTCCACATTTTCTTCAAGCTAAACTCTACAAGAACGAATTATGTCAGAGAATCGTCACAGATTTGATCCTTATTACATAAAAAAATTAAATCTGATTTAATATATTGGTTTGTTACAACATGTTACTGTGCAGTGAGCAACAGACTTTCAGAGATCTATGTGTTGTTAATCTGGTTCTGAAAAACGATCATGAGCTGTGACATTACAAATAGACGAGTAGGTAAAGATTCGTTAAATACCTTCCACTCTGGCTTCGTCGGGTGTGATGGTGGCACACTTAACCGCCACGTTGTACTTCTTGGTAGCGATGGCAGAGTCGATGGTGACCTGGTCATCGGTCTGGTCGCGGTACGGCAGACCCAAGTCATAATAATTCAGTTCTACGTCAACGTTGGACAAGATGAGCTAAAGAGTCCAAAACAAAACAGAAAAAAAGTTACGTAACTACACCAACACATCGGACTGCTGTTCAGGAGAAGTTCTCCATCGAGACCATCCCTCATCACCTTCTCTTTAATAAACTCCCAGATGATTCTGGTCATCTCATCTCCGTCCATCTCCACCACCGGGTTGGCCACCTTGATGCGTTTGTCAGCATCTGTCAAAAGAATATAAAGTTCAGAATCTGTATAATCGAATGGAAGATCAACGTCACTCATTTCTCAGTTTATCATATCAGAAGTGTGTCACCGGGAACATTCTGCAAGAATAAATATTTAAAAATGAAAAAATCAAATAGTTAAAACACAATGGGACAAGAACTGACCCTGATCAGGTTTGGCTTCCTCAGACCAGCCTGGATTATAAACTGATGATATCTGAAGAGCTCAGTGTGTGAGAGCCTTGTCAGCAGGACAACTTCAGAGAACAGTAAGCACTGGGGGGTGAGGGGTGGTGGTGATGGGGGGGGGTACACAATGAATGGAGTGACTATCAGGTTTCTCCACCTAGTTAATGCTCCCTTACTGCTACAAACTGAGGTAAAGTAAAGGTGCAGGTGGTCCCTCGATATCCTTTTAGTTTGAAATCCAAAAGACAGATTAACGTTTGTGAAGACAGTCAGTCGCCCCAACGCAGACAGACTGGGCTCATTTCCCAAGTGTCTAACATGACACGAGTCCTCCTGACCGCATGGTGACCAGACACTGAAAATAACCTGATAGGAAAAACAGCTGTGGCCTCTGTGTCACAATAACATTATGGAGTTGCAAGAAAAAAAGAATAAAAGTATAATAAAAACTGACTTGTGTTGATATTTAGTGCTGGTTGGTGTTTGAATTCAGTCACTTTAACCTTTAACCTAATTATCCACATGATCCTTAGACAATGTGTTATCTTGGAACATCATGGGGTGATTTTAGGGAGAGTTACTCGTTAGCAAAAATGTATAAGAAAAAACTGCAGAGTGTGACACCAGTAACTTTTAAACAGAAAACAAACAACTTTAAAATAACTAGAAATGTTTGGTCATAGAAAAGATTAAACAAAAGTGCTGCTTTTTCACGTGTAACCTTATCTGATAAACTATTTTGGACTGTTAGTTTGATCAACATGCATTTTATAGGCCAAACATCAGAAATGTGACACACGTTGTCCTTTTCCATCTGTTTAAAAAGAAGAGAAGAGCTTCAGTAACGGTGCATTGTGGGTAAGCCATAGAGAAAAACTGTGTCTGGCATCCTTTACAAGACGTCCAGCTTCAAGCTGCAAAAGCAGGCATCTATAGTGTGAGTGCAGCAGGAGGGGGGGGGATAATAAGCTGAGCTGGTTATGTAACTTCTGAACGGGGCCTCTGAAGGACAAGCTGAAACAAAGTCATGTGAGCCCACCTGCTAAATCATCCACACATGCGCAGAGAACAGGACCGGCATTATTTGGGCCAGAAATTAAATATAATCTAAATCCTGGGATTTTACTAGAAACCATATTTTCTTGAAGGAATATGAAAATTATTTTCACACCTCTGAAATCCTGTTTATGTAGTAAATAACAACCATGTCTCACAAGGGAAGGTAAGTAAACAATCAAATCAAATCAAATCAAAAATACTTTATTAATCCCCGAAGGGAAATTCAAGTGTTGTTGTAGCTCAGTTATTCTTCAGGGAGCCATAGAGGGTTCTAGCTGTGGACAGGAAGGATCTCCTGTAGAGGGTTCTAGGTGTGGACAGGAAGGATCTCCTGTAGAGGGTTCTAGGTGTGGACAGGAAGGATCTCCTGTAGAGGGTTCTAGGTGTGGACAGGAAGGATCTCCTGTAGAGGGTTCTAGCTGTAGACAGGAAGGTTCTCCTGTAGGGGTCTGTGCTGCAGCGGATTATGAAGAATCTTCTGACTGAAGACACTCTGTTGTTGAGTTACTGTGTTCTGAAGAGGATGATGAGGGTTTTCCATCATGTTCTTCATCCTCCTTTGGACAATCAACTCAAGAGACTCCAGTTCAGTCTCCAGGACAGAACCAGCCCAACTTATCAATCTGTTCAGCCTCCTCGTGTCACATACTCTGATGCTCCGCCCCCAACAGGTAACTGCAGATGTGATCAGCTGACAAACTCCTGTTCTTTTTTCGCTCCTCTTCAAACTTCTGTCTGTCCGTATTGTTTGAAAGCCAGACAGAGACACACTGGAGTCCAGGATATGTCCCTTTAGCCATGTCTCAGTGAAACACATGATGCTGCATTTCAACAGAGTTTCAAGTTCATCCATTTTGTTAGCAAAGAGATCTCACATTTATCAATATGACTGATGGAAGTGAAGGTTTAAACTTCCTCTTTCTCTCTCTTCACTCTGCTCCTGCTCTGCATCCGTGTCTTCTTCTTTTGAGCTCTTTAGAGATCCAGACTTTCAATTTGAGGATTATTTCAGCCTTAGAAATGTCAGTTAGCTGCTCTTACTTGTAAAGAAGTCTCTTGTTGCCATGGTTACGCATCATAACAAGTGGCAAAAAAGTGAGAAATCCAGCAAAAAACTCAATCAGCACAGCACCCAAATCAGAAGAAAAGTATTTAGAAAATATTTCCAGAAGAAAAAACCATCAAGAAATACTCAAAAAGAATAAAAAAAATGCTAGCAATGCTAGCAATGCTAGCTAAGTCACAGAGCTACTCCAACAAGCTGCCACCAGTTATAGCGCTATTCCGGAATATATAAAACAAGACTAGTAATCTAACTTAGATTATCTAAGTTAGTCTGCAGTACCAACTTTTGAGCATTAAGTTGATTTAAATACCTTTTCTGCAGCGTAAGAAACCTGCTGCACCCAATTTCAAATCTGAAGTGCTTAAATATGCTGTACAACCACAGAAACGTGCGCTGATCGTGCGTTCTCTCAGGTTAACATTCAACAGGAACTGGATGTGCAGTAATCCAACTTAGTTTTAATCCCACCCTAAGAAGAGACGCTCCAAAGGTAAACCAAACAGCTTACGGTCAATACACAGGCGAGTCTGCAGCAGGGCTCAGTTAACGGACTGCTCTGTTGTACACACTGAAGGAAAACCAAAGCAAATGCAAAAGTGTGACCAATCAAAGCGTTACAGCTTATCTTTACGCCGCATCAGAGCGCCGTGCAAGTTTTACAGCTGCTGTTAAAGAGCTGCGGCTTCTGACTTCAGGAAAACACCAATAAACACCATCACATTTAATCCTGCAGGTGACTTTAACTTTCAAATTATACCGTATGTTTTTTCAACAGACTCACATGTTCTGATTTTATTCAGTCTCAGATAAAAACATTTGCAGTAAATGTTTAATCATACTTTTATCATCTTTGTTCTGCAAATTCACTAAATCAGATTGTAAACACAAACTAACTATTGGGGAGAACCTTAAAAAAAACATAATCTGAAACACACCTTATTGTTTGAGCAATTTATTTGAAGATTCTCTGACTTTTCTCTTTAGAAATATCTGATTTTGGGGAGGATACCTGGGTCGGAAGAAAAAGTAAACAAATTCCAAACTTTTCCCAGACTGGAAAATAATTCAACTTTTATGTCTAAATAAAATGTCTCAATACTAAAAGGATATTATTCTCCTGCTGCTCCAAAGGTTGTTTTATCTACTTGAGACATTTCTAAGTATAAATCAATCACCAACTAAGTACACAACAAAGTCCAATTGGTACAGCTGAGCCACAGCAGCCCCCTCCTCAACATGATCTAGACTCTTCCATCTGGACATGTTGGGCTGGTCTGCAAAAATTTCAAGCACTAATATGTCAAATCTCAGTGCGTTTTAAAAACACTCCAGCTTCTGAGTCTTTGTTATGCACAACTACTAAATACAGGCCCTCATATAAACAGAATCATGTCAGAATAAAACGGTGGTATTTCTGTTTTCTTTTAAGAGAAGCATCAAGGCAACATTCAGCATGCTGTAAGAGTCTGGAAGCTAAATTTAGGAGCAGCAGAGTCTCGTTATGAGCAGGAGCCTGGATGGAACCCAGGAGAAGACAATTTGTAGGACATCCTGAGCTCCGGCTGCGGCAGCCATTGCTGTTCATAACGGGGACTCGTATGCCGCAGCTGACCTTGAGAAAACTTTTTCAAGCGGCACAAAATCACACACTGTCCAAGAATCAGCTGGTGTAATTATGTTTCTACAACACATCTGATAGCTTCGGGTAGAGTTTCTCCACCTTTGTCGGTGACGAGCAATAAAAATTTCCGCAATCAGCTAAAAACGGAACATCCTTCTGACTCATCTGCAGCCTGGTTTCGAACCGGCTGTAGATTTTCTCGAAATGTATTTGGACTTTTAAAGTAAAACGTGCCGGTTTCAGTTGATCTGTGTTTCATTCAATTGGTATTACCGCATGTCTTCACATTATGGCAGATTTCCACCCGGTTCCGTCGTTGTTCTCCGTCATGGCCTTCGTCTTTATCGACTGTTACATCCTCCTCATCATCTAACAGACCTCCACCCGGTTAAATTGTGTAGAAGGACATTTAAAACAGGCGTTTGGAGCATCACAGGCCTCATGTTGAGAAAACCACTGAAGCTTTTTGCAATAAATGTTGGAACTAGCATGGCTGCGGTTAGCCCGGTGCCACCGGCTTCAAACGGTTGACTCATTTAGTCTGTTCATCCCGAAACTGCATCATTTAACTACATGTTACAGGAATAACATCAAGAAACCGGGCGAGTCAGCACAATGCAAGGTCAAGCTGCTGTTTTTCATGATCATAAATGATGCTGAGGATGACCCCTCGGTATCTCATTCCACTCACAGTTTCTTTGTTGCAATGTCTGGCAGTTTGCAGCCGGCGCGAGCACCGCGGGATTTCTGGAGAAAGCGGCACCAGCAGACCTCGACAGAGAGCTGAGGACTTTCAGATATCCTGCCATGTTTTTTTCCCTGAATCCACTTAGCGGTCAGCAGTCAACGAAACTCAGAGCGAAGAGGGGCGATTTGCTCCCACGCTCTCTGCAATATAGTCGGAGTTTGCGCCGCCCTTCTTCCCGCCCTCCCCGGCGGGACACGCCGTGCGCTACGTCAGAATCACACAAGCACAGAGCTGCTGGATAACACACACTGGCTTTCATGTGCAGAAATCTTAGAAAACTGATAAATAAATACATGAAAACTGCGACATTCTTACAATTACTAGATATGTATGTATGTGACCCCCCCCCCAAAAAAAAAAAAAAAACTGAATTTACTGTCACTGAATGAATGCATCTCTGTGCATAAGGATTGACTGAAGTGAGAGGCAAGCGAAGTTAAAGATGTCAAATGAAGCACATGAAATGACTCGGTATGGACAAAAGAATCAAAATAATCAAAAAAGGCTGCAAAGAGAAGCACAGCCGCAAGAAAATCTCATAACCATCAAGAAGTAAAAACAATAAAGTAACATGAAATACTGTAGGCCTACATATGATTTTCTAAATAAAAAAAAATGGCCTCAAAAGATGAAAACAATAATTTAAGTGGTGCCAAAAGGTTGAAGGAAATTAAAGTGACCACAAAAATATGATAAAAGGTCATTGAAACAAGAGAAAACATACAAGAATGGAATAAACCAAACTGAGAAAAAAACAACAGCCAGGAGCCACAAAATGAAAAAAAAAAAAAAATCAAATTCAAGGCAACCATAAGTAAAAACAAATCCCAAATACACAAAGCTGCAACAAATAGATGACTTCAAATGTTTGGGGATTTTGTTTTCTTCTTTGTTAGAGACTCTTGTGTGTAATGAACCATAAAGTTCCATTAATCATTGATCTTCACTGTTTAGGTGTTTCATTGAAGAATATTCACCAGAGAGATACATTCTAACTTTCATGTAAAGATCAAACATGGGCTCTTGTTTCTTAGATCTTTGTCACCTGAATAATCATCTTTGAACTCCATGAATATAATGCAGATTTTTTAAGCCTCTTTCAAGCCAAAATGCTGCTGAGACCACTAACAAGTTAAATATTCAAACTTCAAAAAGCTCAATTTAGAGCTAGAGAATAAGACATATCCACAGGCAGGGGGTCACTTTATTATTTACTACATTTGTACATATCAAATGTGACTGTTTGTGGCTCTTAACACAAGCTTAGACCATATTTGATCATGTTATCATTTATTAATAATTTAAAATATTACATTACATGCAGTGAAAAAAGCAAAAAATGTAACATTTGAGATTTCAATGAGACAGTGTAGCACAGGGTCACAAATATCTTAGTTACCAGGTTGCACAAGCTTGTTGCACTAAGTACTGACACTTGAACTGTTATAAAGACAGAGTTGCACAAATAAAAGTCTGTAAAAAGTTTCGATGGTCATTCAGAACATTGGACATAAATGTTTACAATGAAAAATTATGAAATTTCAGAGAAATGGCTCAGATTAAACACTCACACAACTTATTTACAATTCAAAATAAATGTGGCATCTCTTACAAATAAAACTACAATGACATGCATGAATAGGTTAAAAACTAGCAAACGTTTTAATAAAAATTATGATTTTATCATCTAAGAGTTAGTTCCAACATTTTTAAGATTGAAAAGTCATAAAGTTTTACCAAATGTTTAACTCAATAAATAATATATTCAGATGACTTTTATTTTTTATCTTTTCTAACTTTATTTCCATTTTTCATACTGTTCAAACTTTTCATTTAGCTGTATAAGCTCCACTGAAACATTTATCAAAATGACTTGTTCTTAAAATATATTCAATTAAATTAAAATTCCCCAAATTACATAAAATCCTTTTCCTAACTATTCATAAAACATTGACTTTAGGTGTTAATTTCCATAATAATGAACATTACTAAGGAACAAGATACATATTAACTCCTGTTAGCTCATTACAATGGCAAAGAAAGAAGATTCAACTATGGTAAATTTTGTCATTCTAATAAATATGAACATTTAATTAAATACAAAATTCCTAAAACAAGTTCTTAAAAAACTCCACATTTAGTCCGTTTGCTCCAAACTGATTGAAGTTTAGTTCAGTGGTGATAAAACCTGCATACTGTCTCACACAACTCTGTTTTATTACAGTTCTTCTAAAAAAAAGAAAAAAAGAGATTCTACTTCTTGGTAAAATTTAAACCCGCACCTCTTAAAACAAAGCTGTCTTTCATAACGTACAATAAAAATAGAACCAGCGACAGGACTGAAGAGATCTTTTCACCGTTAACAGAGAACTAAACCCGCCCCAGGTCTCTTTGCAGCTCTGTAACTTGGTTGAACATTACATTAATTCCTCTGGTGTTAAGCAACAATCATTTTATCAAATGTTTTGCAGATAAAATTGTGTCGGAGAATAGAAACAAAGATTTTTCACGTTCCACAGCTAACAGCTGAATGTTTTGAAGCTTTTCTCATCCATTGATCTGCATTAGTTATAATCATTAATCAGTGCTGGTAAATCATCAGCTTGTCTGTTAGATATCATCCATCAAAACTTTTTATAGATTTTTTTTTTACAACACAACTTATCTGTACTCAGTCAGATAATTGTTTTCTGAATTCATTAGTTATCTGCTTCAGGGCTTCAGATTAGCTTGACTAATGACTTTAAAAGCCAACATTAAGGTGTATTTCTTATAGCCAGGAACAGCTATGTTAACTTTTTGCAGTAAAAATGATCTGTAGGTAGAATTTAGGTCTGGATTCTGACCACACAACTGACCACATTCACTGAAAGCCCTTGAAAATCTCGGTTAGCGTAATCCTTTTGCTGCCTAGCAGTGCCATGTTTGAAAATGGGAAGGACCAGGGGGTCCTTTAGGGCAAAGCTCAAAGGAGCTGCATGGGACCACAGACCTGTGGTGCTTCAGGCAGAGGAAGTGATGCTCAGCCAACATATTTACAGTGGGCTGCTGACACCAACTCAGAACAGACAGTGGAAAAAATACTTTTTGGGTTCTCTTCATACTGGTTGAGATCCTTTCATTTGTGGAAGAAGAGCTTTGGGAGCCTGAGGGTGATTTGCCAGTGTCAGAGGTCACTGATAGTTAAGCAGCAGGGCTTCAGGTGATTCGCCCTGATGAGTTCCTGAAGGCTTTGGATGTCGCTGGGTGGTCTTATGACAAACTGTGCATGGAGGTCAGTAACAGTACTTCTAGACTGTCAGGGTGGTGGTTCCTCGCTTTAAAAAGGGTGTGTTCATACTCCTCAGTCTTCCTGGGATGTTCTGGAGTGCTTCGTTTTTCATCCTGCTTATGGAACACTGGTTGTAGAACATGCTGTGAGATGGAACTTGTGACACAGTTAAGTGGCAGACGATGGATAAATGGATGAAATGCTTCTATTAGGTTGTCAGTCAGTAATTATCTAAAGCTGCTTGTTCCTGTTCAGGGTAACAGGAGTTGGTGTCTTGTCTCCAGCAGTCACCTTTTTACTTAAAAATAGTTTTCTCAAATCATGTATTATTATTTAAAGGAATAATTAACCAAAATACAATCTATACCCTCCTCAGGGTTATGAGGAGCTGTTATATCTCCAGCTGTCATTGGATAAGAGGCAGGGTCACACTTGGACAGGTTACCAGTCCATCATAGGGCCACATATAGACTCACACCTAGGGACATTTTAGAGATGCTAATTAACCTTTAGTATATTTTAGGTCTGTGGGAGGAAGGGTTAGGGTTAGGAGTCCCTGGACAAAATCCACACATGCATGGAGAGAACATGCAAACTCCATGCTGAAAGGTCCCAGCTGGGTTTCAAACCCAAGACCTTCTTGCTGCAAGGCAACAGTGCTACCCACTGCACCACCATGCAGCCTCTGTTAGATTGGACTGGTTAAATTTAAAGTTTTCATTTTGTTCAGTTTTTCTGAACTGTCAAAATGAGATTCAGTTTCACAGAGTCATGAACAATTTGTTGTGAGTAATAACATTAATGCTGTTTTTGACAAAACACAAGGAACTTTGAGCTTCTAAACTTTTCAGTTTGTATAAATCCATGTTCATATAGCAAATCCCACATGTTGTTATAGAAACCTGGATTATAACCTTCAAAATATTATCAGCTTGGTTTGAAGTCAACTGTTTGACACTGCATTCAAAATAACAGGGTTATGTTTTTGTTTTGAAAACTCAGTTTGTATTCTAATATAATTCACTTCAGGTTATTAAAATACAGTCTACTTCAATCCAGCTATTCACAATCCAGTAAAACAGGAAATAGTATTTAAACATTTACATCATTCTGATTCATTTGAAATGTTCTGAGCAGGTTGCAACACGTCTTTGCACTGATTTATTTCCCTGTTCTGATTTAGTAAACTCTGAGAGCGTAAACCCGTTGGAGCTCGGAGATCTTTAAAATATGATGATTGAAAAATAATGTATTTAGGATTTTACAGAAGCTAAAATTGGATGATCCTTTTGGAACTCTTGTTGCTGCACTTTAAATCTATTTTAAATATATTTTATAGTCACTTGAAAGCAGATTTATACAAGAGAACTCTGATGCAACCAATAAACTATAGATGTTACGCTGAGCCAGGGTTTTCTTGAGTTATACAATGTAACAACAATTTTATTGAGACGTTTTACATTTATGAGTTAGAAAGGTGATTTTTTTTTACAAATAAAACAGAAAATGTTCTTCTTAGCAGGAAAAATATTGTCAAGCAAAGACAGTTTACATAATCGTTAGATGTTTAAGGTCCAAAAACAGTTCCATGTTTTACCATTAAAAGAAATAAAGAAGGAGTTATTGTTTAAAGAGTAAACTAGAATCTCACAGATAAACATGAACAGAGCCCATAAGTAAAACCTTCAAGGTTTGGAGCAGCTCACCGTACCACACAGGACCGGCCCTGAGCTGCATGGCGAAAAGGGATTTTGGCGCCCCCTACTGCCCAGAACAGAAACATCGTAATTCAATAACTGGATTACATTGCAAACATTTTTTATTTATACTAAAATGAACAGTAGAGATGATAGATAGATATAGATAGATATTTAATTATTACTTATTTTGCTCTTTACATGAGATAAATGGTGTGTCCAACAGTTTGTCCAAAAAAAAAAAAAAAAAAGGAGAATTTGGCGCCCTAGGCAAATGCCTAGTCTGCCTATGCCCAGAACCGGCCCTGATACCACATGCTTCTTGTTTTCAGTGTGACTGAAAACGCTACAAGATGTAAAACTCTAAGATTCCTGTATATCGATAGA
Organism: Pachypanchax playfairii; assembly: GCA_006937955.1. Taxonomy (NCBI): domain Eukaryota; kingdom Metazoa; phylum Chordata; class Actinopteri; order Cyprinodontiformes; family Aplocheilidae; genus Pachypanchax; species Pachypanchax playfairii. The sequence continues at coordinate 1,117,396 of SSNP01000085.1, forward strand.
TAAAAATGTAACTGTTAAACGGACCTCTTTTCAAAAACAAAAACACTAAAATGTGCAGCTTTTTAGTTCAGTGCCCGTTTGTGTCCCTCTGCTCTCACTTCTGTTTGTTTGATATTCTATGGTTTTTGCTGCTCTCAGTTTATATTTTTATTCCCTTCTCTTAACCTTTTAGACCCATAAAAACTCATAAACTAAATGAAAGTCACATCATTTCAATTTATTAACTCCTGACTCCATCAAACAAACAACTAACTAACATGGAATTCACGCAAACATTTAATTATTTGTACAATGAATGAAAGGAAATGTTATAGAGGAAAACGTCTCAGCAGAGGGCCTTCTAATTTTAGCAGAGGAAGCTCACCATACCGGGTGAAAGACTGCGAGTGAGCGAAGGAGTCACATGACATGTTTGGTCGCGAGCCAGCAGTCAGGTCACCTCTGTAGCACACTGGGAGGACATGGACGTCACAGAGATTAACCGGTGATTAAAAGTTGTCTAAATGTAGAAATTTAAATAAAAAGTGACATAATTAACTTTATGTTTGTGAAATGTTAGAGAAGGTAAATTAAATGTTGTTGTTTTTGCCCTTGAGGTGTACATACAATCCCAAATGGGCAAACAGGAAGTATAACAAAAAAGTTTTGGTATGTGAGAGAGACAGTGACATGGTCCTCTACTCTCTAAAACAATATGTCTGCATGTCTACATTCACCCTCCATTAAATATTCTCAGATGTCACCCTGTAAACCTCAAGGTCAGATCTCTATTTATGGTCCTCATTCAGACTCACAATGTCAAAAAAACTGCACAGAGCAGCAAAGTTCAAAGAAGGTCACGACTTATTGATCTGACACAGAAGAATTTTACTCACATCAATGATGGAGGAGCTAAGTGTTTTTATTTGAAGTCACTTGGCTTGTGTAATTATCACAGGTGGGTTTCTTTCTCCTGTCAGTAACAGCAACAACGCGTTTTAATATGATGCTATAGTGTCATATGTGCTGTTAAATTGATAATCCTGATGAGCGACGGTGATTTAAAAGTAAAAGTATGACATAATCTATGAATGAAGCTCTTCACCTGCTGGAACTATTTGAGAGGCATTGATACTGTTATTGATCCTGCAGCGACCTCTGCTGGACATCTTTGAAGTCGATAAAGACAGTGAAATGTTTTGCATTTTTCAATATTTTACTGTATTATAATACTCAATATTTTTCTAATCGCAAAACATGCTTCACCGGGATTTCTTTTTTTTTTTTACAAACTGTGTTAAAACGATGATTTGAACAGTTAGAAGACTGACGGAAGATTGAGCCAATACGATTGTAGGAAGATGTGACGGTAGGCGGTACTTCCTGTTACGTACCGGAGAGGAACTGAAACGTGAGCTGCTCACTGACAGTTTTTCCTGTTTGACAGAAGAGTCAGTTTGATCATCTGTTGATGCGCAGTGATAGTTTTATAATGTGGGTTCTCACAGCCGGAAGCTCGTTTTTTTCCCAGTACCCCAAAACCATCACTGTGATCACTTTAACAGGTAATTTGGGTTTATAATTTGGGAAACAAGGTAAAACTTCGTTTAATGTGTATCATAGAACTGCTTTTTATAATGGGCTGGCGGAGTTACGCATACTATCACAATTATCTTTACGGCATTTAATAAATATACAGATAAACATAATAAGTACGTTTTTTGTTTGTTTTAACAGTAAAGTCTGACAAGCTCTTATTTACTTAACATGTTTATACTTTTTTTATAACCACAAGATTACACAATAATAAACAGTTAAAATAGGAAGCAAAGTGATTATTATCTGTATTGGTATAAAGATACATCATTTTAATTGTTTGTGCTTGTAATCTTTATAATGAATTGCTTCTTTACGGTTGTATAAGTGAAACCTAACGTTATTCTAGAAATTAGATACATTTTTTTGTATTATTTTAAATGTATGAAACAGGTATTTTGTCTATGAAATCAATAATTATATAAACTTTGCCCTAAAAATAGCAAAAACTCAGAAATGCTTATAAAATTAAATCCCTATTTTAATAGATTCAAAGTAGCTGTGAAAGATTGCGCAATAGAAAACCCCTATGGGTGCAACATCTGGGGAGGAGTTCTGAATTCTTTTTGTAATATTTTTACAGGTGTTGGTCTTTTTGGTTTGAAAAAATGGATGGCAGGAGGTGTGTGTCACAGCAAGGCCAGGTTAGATGGGAAGACCGTCCTGATCACTGGAGCCAACACCGGGATTGGAAAAGAAACTGCTGTTGACCTGGCTAGAAGAGGTGGGTGTTCTATCAGGGTTTATTTCTCACTTATCAATTAAATCAAAACCAAAGCTTAAACATTTTCCTGCTGTCTCACAGGCGCGAGGGTAATTCTGGCCTGCAGAGACATGGACAGAGCCAACAAAGCTGCGGAGGACGTGAGAAAGAAAAGCGGAAATGACAACGTGGTGGTCAAGAAGCTGGACCTGGCGTCTCTGCAGTCGGTGCGCCAACTTGCCAGTGACATTCTTGCAAGTGAGGAAAGACTGGATGTGCTCATCAATAATGCAGGTATGTCTCATACTGAATCAGCTGTGGGTTTAGACAAACATCTGGACGATTGTAAACGAATTCTCTTTATTTTTAGGTATCATGTGCTGTCCACAGTGGAAGACTGAAGACGGCTTTGAGATGCAGTTTGGCGTGAACCACCTGGGCCACTTCCTCCTTACGAACTGCCTGTTGGATCTTTTAAAGAAGTCGACTCCGAGTCGCATTGTCAGTGTCTCCAGTTTAGCACATGAAAGAGGTGCAGCCTTTCTCTTATTTCTGCTCGTTTTTAGTCACCAGCATATGTGTAAATAACAACCTCTCTTCAACAGGTCAAATCCATTTTGATGATATAAATATGGAGAAAAATTACCATCCTTGGAAAAGCTACAGTCAAAGTAAACTCGCCAATGTGCTCTTCACAAGGGAACTGGCCCACCGGCTGCAAGGTGTTGTATCCTCCTCCAGCTCTGTGCTAATATTCAGATTGATTACAAGCTGAATGCAACAATAACTTCCTGTTTTGCCTCTCGTCATCCTGCAGGCTCAGGAGTAACAGCCTACAGTCTCCACCCCGGAGTGATTCGGACCGAGCTTGGCCGACACTTTTTGCCCACCATTCCCCTGTGGAAGAGAATATTATACAAACCAGTGGTTTTCTTCATTAAGAATCCAACAGAGGGGGCGCAGACAACCATCTACTGTGCTGTGGAGGAGAGCCTGCAGAATGAGAGCGGCCTCTACTACAGGTCAGTTTAACTCTGTCAATAATAACTGTGATAAGTTTCAACAAGCAGAGTTAAAACGGTACGTTTAACATAGAAACATGGAAACTATACCATTTAAAATAAACTTAGCTGACTCAGATGATGGACCCCTCCCTGGGGTTTAATGGATGGGGATTGATGCTGCTGGACTCACTGAGTGATGTCACAGCCCCTCGCTGAGCCCCAACCCTGCATAGAGGCTGCTTCCTCACAGCGTCTTCATCACTGTTCTGATATCACCTGTTCCTCAGTGTCTCTCCTCTGTTCATGTACGTCCCTCCTCTTATATCCCAGTACTTTATAAATCCCAAGAGGAGATTAAACACTGCAGTACAACCCTAATTAAAAAAGTAAATAAAATGTAAATACAAAAAGGGTGCAAATGAACAAAAACAACATACTAGATATTTTAACGTTTCATCGAAAATATGTGCTGTTTTTTAATTTGTAGGGGGTAACTGCATCTTATCACTCCATGTTACATCATATTGTAATATATTGTTTTGTATTTGTACTTGTACTTGTCAGTGGCATGTGCCAGATTTGGCACATGCCAAATGACCGATAACCTTAAAAAAAAAATCTAGTTTTTAGTATTTATAAATGTTTTATCATAATTTAAGTGACTAATATATCAAAATGAAATTAAAACCTGTTAAAGCACAATGGCAATGGTACGTTCTCATTAATCATTAACTATGATTAATGAGAACGTATTGATTGTTCAGTCAAATACACTTTTAACCCTTATTAGAAGGAGGTTGAGGCATTGTGTTGATAAATAAAGAACAAAAGGTACAATTAAAATTTTTGTCAGCGTTTATTCAGCATTCAAGAACAGCAATATTTACATAGTATTTCCACTGATGTATCACAGTGCAAAAAATGAAATATGAGTATTTTTAAACGTCTGATTGGTGATTATAATGTTTTCTGTACAACGTTAACACCCCTGGATCATTATTTTATTTTTATTGGTCTTAATATTCATCTTAAAAATAGGATTGGAGGTTTAATACCATGTGCTCATAGAGCAGCAGGTGCTGCATTCACTTACACTCTGGCATCTGAGCTTCACTGTAAAGATGCCATCTTACATTTGATGTTTAATTAAATTTGATTGTCTCAGCTTGTGGCACCTTGAGTGGCCCATGTGTACTATATTAAAAAGACAATTTAAATATCTTATATTTAAGTATGTATTTAATCAATTGTGCTTTGTTAATATGAGAAATATATAGAAAAAAGGGTTTTGAAACATTTTGATTGCATTTCAAGTTGCTGCTCATCTCACTTGGTGGACATGGCAAAATGAAATACAGAAAACACAGTTACGGGTGAATGTAACATTACGGATGAAGAAATTAGATTCATTTTTGAGTAGTTTTGATTTTTCCAGTCTGACTCTTGTTCTAAAACACACTCTCATGTGGATCCGTGTCCCCTTCGCTGTCTTTTCATCTCTGTTTTGCTCTCTGTTTATTCCTGAAGGACGTTAGTGGTTTTTGTTTTTTTTTTCCACTTGCTGAATGTTCCTTTGTGATCACTAGCTAGTTGCTAACATTGTCTGTCAACTATCTGGCCCTCTTTAGTGCAGGTACAATGAGTTCAACAGAGCTTTCTTAGCAGAAAATAACTCCCTGCTAAGTTGATGAGAGCGAAGCTGTGGGCTGGAAAACAGAAGCAATTATCTGAAATGGATTTAAAGACCCTGTAGAGGTGAAAGACATTACAGAGGGAGATGAAAGTAGCTGTATGCAGCCTCTTTTACCTTATGCAGATATTATAGAAGTAATCTGATTTCGAGTCAGTATTAAAAAAAAAACATCTGTCAGCTTTAACCCTTTTACCAAACTCATTTTTATAAAATGTGTTGATTTTATTATCCTAATTTTAATGTTTTTTTGCAGTCCAGCATTTTCCTTGTGTTTTTTTTATTACACACTTCATCACCACATTTTAGTTTCTGCCACCTATAAATCTAAAACACTCAAATAGCTTCATAATGAAGTGAACAAATACAAACGACTGATTGAATCCTGTTTTGTACAGCTGTGCTAAACGCCGTTAATAAACACGAGATTACACATAAACACAGACTACCTGAATCAGCATTACTATCTTAGACAAATAATGCTTTATTACCCTGTAAATCACCCAGTGGCAGCCATTTGTGCTCATCATTCACCCACTCCTGAATGATTCACTTATTCGTGTGTACTCATGTGCATCAAGTCGCGTGTTTAACACTGAATTCTGCTTTGATTACAGCGACTGTGCCCGTAAAACTGCCGCCCCTCAGGGAAGGGATGATGAAGCTGCTAAGAGGCTGTGGGATCTGAGTGCCGCCATGGTTGGTCTGACACAATCACAGTGACATCAATGATGACGGCAGTGACGACTGTTTCTTTTGCAGTACCAGATCGTGTACCATTGCTCTTTCCAGTGTCAGAAAGAAGTGAACAAGCTAAAGACAAGACTTCATGAGTCATAGACATTTATTTAGAATATACAGTGAAATAATTTTAACAGGTTGGATTATTTAGACTAAATACATCTGGTGTCTGATCTGTCTGTTCCTGTCCAACAACATGTTACTTCAATCCAAGCTAGACAATTTTGGACCTGGTTACCCACCAAACCAACTTTGGTGCAAACCCTGGCTGCCGTCGTCCTAAAAGCATGCAGGCTGAGCTGCCTGCTCTGTGGGTCACATAGATTTTGGTGCCAGGTTCCTCATAGGAATTTAGTGCCAGGAGTTTGAAATTAGGACATCCATGTGGTTCAGTTCACAAACTAGTTTCCACTTTTAACCACATTAAACTGTTCAGGGTTTTTATTATAAAGAGGCGATTTCATACAAATTTCAGGACTTTGTGGTTATTTCTTAAGTATTAACCAGAAATATGAAACATTTTATATCTAAAAAACTTCAGGAAACACTAATTAACAGACCTTTCAATCTGTCTGCATTAAAATTCGGGTGGTTCCAGCTCCTTCCGTCAGGCTGCTTTGAGCAGCAGCTTGTTCATATTCATTATTCGAATTTGCTGGACTCAGATTGGCTAACAAAATAGCCTATGAGAGGAAGATATACTGTTTCCTGCCCCGCTGCGCATGGCAACATCAAATGTACTCTCTTCCATTTTGCTACGTCTTATGCTAACAGCTTTTAGCCAGCAGCATGCTAGGCGTGGTTTCAACTGCGGGAGCTGCTGAAAACTAACGAACAAAAGAGTTGTGACGAAACAGATACAGGCCGTTCGGACTCGGGAGACCTCTGGTTTTATTGCCACCTGCGTAGTTTGAGAGATTAAAACTGAAAGAGAAGTTGTTGACCTGTTTTCACACCCACTATGAAGGTAAGAACACCTGTGGACCTAAAATATTCAACAGAAACCTCAGAAAAAACGTTTTTAATGGAAGGGCCTCTTTAAGATAATATTGTTTCTAAACAATATTGGGAGGATGCCAATAAACCGAATGCCAATAAATGTGGGAGGAATATTGTTTCCTCCCACATTTATTGGCATTCGGTTATATAACACCTAAAACACCATGATTGTGATGATGGTGTGAGTAGATGACTTTCAGCTCTGCATCTCTAGTGACGATATGGCAGCTCGTGTAAACCTATGTGGAGATGCTACATCAATCATGTATCAATCATATCCGTGATAATAAATATTGAATTAAACAACATTTTGATATTAAATAATTCTGTAACTTCAACTTTTTGACAACCCCGTTTAAAGCAAACCTTTAAAAGCAGTAAAGTGAAATTCACAGGAATTCAAATTCAAGTTAAATTCTCTCTGTTGAAGAAAAGTCTTTGAACGACCTCATTTTAGAGAAACAGATGTTGATGCACCCTCGATTGATGTAATACATAACCAAAATGGTTCTATGTACAACCAAAGTGGATTATTGCTGGATTAAAAAAAACTCAATTCCGAAAATATTTACAGCAGTTTATGTTAAAGCATTTTTCTAAACCTTTAAACCTTCTGTCTAGTCAGAACTAATCTTTATCTTTCCAAACTGAGGTTATTCAACAGGTAGGGTATTCTTGCTCGTTCTCTTCCTGGAATCTCACATCAAAATATCCCAATTATTCCATTCATTGTGCTTTGCAGAGATTTTCAACACCGCTGAAGTGCAATTCCATTTTTTTACTTTATGGAAATCACAACCCATTGTTTTCCCTTTTACAAAGACATTATCAACTCACATCATGTTCATCCATCGTTAGTCTTTATTTAGCTTTGTGTTTGACAAACAATGCAGAAAGAAAAACACATGTTGATTAAATCAACATGAATTAAAATGACCCTGATAAAACAAAATGTGTCTGATTATTTTTTTTTACCCTTTTTTGTTTTCCTTTTCTTGAAGGCACTTTGTACAGAATTGCTACAAACAGTCATATTTCATCCCACTCAGCTACATCTCAGATGAGTGCATCTCTCCTTTGTCTCTTCCAGATTAAATCCATTAATGGTGCTAATTACATATGCACAAAGTGCACCCAAGTGACCTGCTGGCTACAAATGAACCCTGTATGTTCCCTACATTTTACATGACCATGTAAGACAGACGGTTTGGAGAAGAAAGTACCACATCTTGGCATTTACATTCAAAAGTATTAAATATACAGCTGATGTTAAAAAGTCTAAAGATACTCATCTTTAAGGTTGGGTGTCACAGAGGGAAGAAATCTATCCATATTGCTCAGTTCATATATATATATATTTAAATACTTTGTAATAAATTATACATTATTCAACATCTAGATCACCGTGTGTCTACACAACTGAAACTATGGATGTACTTCCTGACTATTTATGGTGTTTACATTTCTGCTAACACAGTATTTGCTGATCTAACTAATGAGCAGGTTCCTCAAAATCAGAAAGCTGTTTCATCTGCTCAACTTGCATAGAATGCCTCCTAATAAGTTTCTTCTTCGGCTTGAGGCCTCCGGTCTTTGGTGTATTTGGTGCTACTGGAGCGATAGATTTAATACCTGTGGACAGAGGTGAAGAGGGTTTGTTACTAGCTCCGATGTCAGGGATTGGAGGGTTTGGGTTGATGTTAAGAGGGGGCAGGTGACCGGGCCTGGTGTGGGAGATGTAGTCTAACAGCAGTGTGCCTGAGCCCCTTCTCTCCAGGAGACCAGGTGCACGCCTTCGCGCCGTGCTCGGAGAGGATGTGCTTGCGTTGCTGTCGAGAGATTCTCTGGAACTGGTGAGCATTGCAAGCGGGGAAGTGTTTAGTTTCCTTCGCTCCACGGGGACTTTAGGAGAGTCTAACATGGTTGAGTCTGAATAGAGCTGTGAATCTGAGTCATAGTGATCATTTCCCAGACGTCTCCTATGCATCGTGTCTCTCAGGCTGACAAGTCCGCTGCTGCAGCTGCTACTCTCCTGCTCCGTAGGAACCGTGCTGCGGCGAGCCAGCGGCTGATGCTGGCCGAGGGTTCTCTCATATGATGGTTTAGATGTTGGAGGAACTGATAATGAGGTTGTCATTTTGCAGGGCTGTTCACCCATCAACGGGAATAAGCTGTCCTTCCCGTCCACGCTGTTCTGTCGGGACAAAGCTGACCTCTTACACAAACTGAGACCGTTTACCCCCGCCACAACATCCTCATCAGAGCTGGCTTTCTTACTCTCTTCATGGGCGGTGGCGGCAGCCAGGACGGAGGGAGCAATCAGGCCCCAGGGTTCTGATTGCAGCCGCTTCAGCTGAGGCAAACGGGCACGCTTTGGGTTCGCAGGACGGCGACTTGGAGACGTGGGTCCGTTTGTTAGCTTTGCAGCCGTGCTAGAAGACTTTAACTTCGTCTGGAAACTGAAAACTGTGTTTTGTTGCTCTTGCTCAGACGTGGGAGATGCACTAACTTCAATATCAGAAGGAGAAGCGCAGTACTCTGAGGAAGACCTCTCGACCAACTCTGGAGATGGAGGGACATTTAGATACTGTTTGGTAGTTTTAGTGCCAGATGGCGACTTGTCTGTAGTGATTATGATTACTTCCTTTCCTTTAGCTTTGCACGCATCTAGGAGTAATTTAAGCGTCTCCTTATCATCTGCATTGATGGCGTAGACCAGAGCCGAGGCCCCACTCCGGTCCTCCAGACTGGGATCCGCACCGTTGCTCAGCAGGTGATCCACCACCTCATGTCCAGCCTTATGGATGCAGGCGTGCATCAGAGCAGTCCTTCCTGCTTTGTCCTGTATGTTGGGGTCTGCTTGGTTGTCCAGCAGATATTTGACGAGCTTCGCTCTGCTGGAGCTTTGCTGGTCAGAGTGTGTGGACATGCACGCCACCATGAGCGGAGTCTCTCCACGTTCATTGCTCTCGTTGATGTATGCACCACCTTCCAGCAGAAGCCTGGTGAGTCTCAAGCGTCTCAGCCACACCGCCTTCAGGAGCGAGTTTCCATCTGTGCGAAGCTCCAGAATATCTGCCATTTCCAACTGGTCACAGATCTTCCCAGGGTTGAACTTACAGCTCGCAGCCCTTTGAACAAATTAAGGAATTAGTTCAGCTAAACAAACATCTTGTAATTAAAACTCAAATACAAGTTTGTTTTGCCTAATCTCCACATCCAGCAGATGGCAGCCTTATGCAATTTAAAGAATATGCATATAACTAAATAATGCAAACCTTTGATATAGTGAATATATTCTCTGAGCTTTCTAATAAATCACATAACACATAATTTATCCCTTTATAGTCTTTATAGGATTATATCCACACCGGAAATGCAGAGGGGATGTTCACCTGTTAATGAAACTGATGAACAATCAGCTATGATAATACATGGAAAATTAATATAAAATCGGATCTTTCATCCTCAAAAAGCAGCTTCCCTGTTTTTTTCTATCATCAAGCTCAAATGGTCAAAAACAGAAGAAAAGAGAGGGAAACAACTAACAAAAAAAAAAAAAAAAAAAAATCACAAAACAAAACCAAAAAACCCACCAGGATGTTTTATTTTTCTGTCGGATCAAAGATTTAACGTGACACTCCACGTTAACGTCACGTTTTGTATCTAAATTTAAAACTGTGGCTCAAACATCTGCTGACATTAAATAATGGCACGCGGAGAACGTCGTGATTGTAATTGGGGTAAACTTGACCAAACAGACGCGCTTCATTACAGTGGATCGAATAAATCTGTTATACTCTGTTCATAATGTTCATTTAACAACAAACATCCGGTAAATATAAGAGATTAGTTCAGCAGCCACATCCAGAACCGCGATGAAAGACAAGGACATAAAGTTCTTTGACCTTCATTTTCAACCAGTTTGCGGTTTAATTGAAAAAACTAAATGTTCCAAATGATCTTACCTGGTCAGGGATGAGATTATCCATCCTCAGAGCGCACAGTGTCATCTGAGAAGGATGATACTGGTGGGAGTGGAAATGATCGATTGAAAACACAAAGTTTCTTGCAGTTCTTGCAGTATCCGTGTATTTTTCAAGCTGCGGCTGCTCCTACAGACGCGTCCTAGTTTAGGTGACAGCGCGCCGTGCCTCTCTGTCCCCGCCGCACATGAGCCGTGTGGCTTTTGTTATGGAGGCGCGCTACATCAGTCCAATGAGGAGTATTCCTTCCACTGCGCACTCAAGGATAACAAACCTGAAGATGCGGCGGGTTATAAATAACTTAGTTTCTTGCTTGTTGAATGAAACGTGTTGTCTCTTGACGTCAGAGTCGACCGAAATAAACTGCGTCTGATGAAAACCTCTGTCCTGATCTTTAGTATCTGTAGGACGCAAACACAAAACGAGCGCCACCTTCTTAAGAGATGCACTTGTTCAGGTTGTTTGAAAGGTATTTTAGTGATTTTAGTTGAGAAATAACAGCGCAGTTTTGATCCTGTAAGTGCATCAGTACGTGTATTTGGAACATTGAAGGAAATTGTAAATAAGGACACGATTAAAAAAAAAATCTTTATTTGGATGCATCAAAAGCTTTCAGCCAGGTTATTAAAAGATAGTTAAACTGCTACATAAATGAGTCTTTTATTAATCTGATATTACTGATATCCACATCAACCTGTTTTAATTCCAGGAAGACTGTCACCTGCGTTTTTAAATTCATGCATTGATGATCTTTCTGAGATGTATAAGACCAAATGGAGAATGTTTCATTAATCATTTGATAAATATGTTGAAGATAGATCTTCCCATCACAGGGCTCGAGAGTTTGAGGCGTCCTGTCCCTGTTTTAGAACCAAGGAGGGTGGATTCATCTATTTGTTTCCTTCAGCAGACTAAGAGTTAAATGTTATGGGTTATTTAAAATTCTGGGTCATATTATCAAGTGTGATGTTATTAATGTGCAGCAACACGGCTTGAAGACAAGCTGTTATGCAGCCAGATTTGATAAGAAGGTCTTAAAGTTGCTCTTTTATTCAGCTTGTTTGTTGTGTGAAGACAAAAATGAAAGATTGCATTTAAATAATTAGACTCTGATTGACCTCTCCGGGGTCAACGTGTTCTCTTCCCACCCAACTACATGGGTTGTGCTCAGACAGGGTGTGTTAATGGAAAACAAATACAATGGCTTGATATGTTGTGATACTTTTGGAAAAACTGGAACATTTTGTGTGTTTGTCATTTCACTTTAAATTTAATTGTATTATTTGTATTTAAACTTATCGTTTTTTATTTGTTTTCATCCTCATAATTCAACTTGGCTTTGTTTTACAATCTGGTCTGAAGTGTAATAAAGTTAAGCCTTAAATGAAAACCACATGAACTTCATGTGTGGAAAATGTTTTAACATGAAAAAAAAATTATTAAAGGTTTATTATTTTATGATAAAATTGATTAAAATAAAAGCCGCCTTTTTAAACGTCCTGTAATAAAGTGCAAAGCGAAGGACTGCAACAATCTGATGCATTAAAAAAAGCAACTTATAACTTTAGAAAAAAAAAAAAAAAAGATGTTTTCATGTATAAGATCAGTTTGTAACTCGTGTTATTTAAACGTTTGACTCCAACCACTTCCATCTTTTAATGGTGTGTGTTTGACTGCTCAGCATATTGAGAGATAGAGCAAACATATTTTTGCTGCTATTTACACCATACAATTAAAGGAGGGCAAAACTTGTAGCAGCCATCACCAGCCATAGAGCCTAATATGGACATTTCTATTTTTAGGTTGCTATGAGACAGCACAGAGGCAGTTTCTAATGAGAACAGTGATGTTCTCAGCCCTGCAAGGAACAGGTAAATCCAACTCACAACATTCCTCCAACAACACCGAAGCTTTCAGAGCTTTTGTTAGGAAAAGCTTTGAAGGTGGTGAATATCCGTTCTTCCTTCGTTTTCTTCAACGTCACCACTTTCAGTCATTAGTTTTTTGACCCCTGCTCTGTTTCTTCCCCTCTGAGACAGGGACTAATCACTTTTTTTTTCCTTTCTAACGGTCCAAAAAAACCTGACGTTTCAGGTCTCCACTTGTCAATGCCAGCAGTGATTTCTCACCTGTGATCGGCGTCTCCGTCCCTCAGGATGTGTTGTTTACAAAGAACATGGAGGTGGTTTTTATGAAACGGCACACAGCAGTGTCACCAAGTCAAAAGATCCATTTCTCCAACGCTGTTTAGGAGACGTTAAAACACAAAGGGGGTTTTAGATTTTGTCGAGATCATTTTCGAGGTGGAGCTAATTCTCAAATTCTTTGGTTTGTGGAAAATCTACAGAGCTTGAAGCGTCTGCACATTCGATATGAAATAAGCCGCATTATGCACAGAACCACTGCCTGGTGAGGCTTGATGAACCAGGGATCAGTCCGAGGCCAAAGCTCACTGGTTTAGACACATTCATTAGCACCATGAGCCCTGGAGACATCAGTGGTCCTCATATGGTGTGATCTTTGCCCCCACAATGCTGTCATCGGTGGTATATTAAAGGGGGAAATAAATAATTTAAGCGCTGTCACCCCTGGGAGCACTTTCCATTTTCAGATATCTTACATCGCAGCTGCTGCTCTTCCTCCTTCCATTCTAAATATAACCTTTTCTTCTTTCTCCAATGTGAGATTTTTTTTATTTTACTCATCAGGCTGGAGAGTATAGCTCTGGAACTATTTATATACCTGACAAAAGACACATAGAAGTTACCAGTTAACAGAGAGTCTGATCGCAATATCTCTGGAAAAACAGCTAAACAGTTTCACGACAAGGTTCTGAGATAAAGCAAATGCAAGGAAGATGAATTTGAGTAAAATGAAAATGGAATTAGGATCATAATGGACAAATCAAATCTGGGCTTGATTATTCTGGTGCCAGACCACCGTGTCTATTTTTAAAATCATGTGCTGATTAAACGTCTGGCTTCTCAGACTTATCAGAGGATGGTGGGAATCAACAATGATGTCGTAAAAGAGGCTAAATCTGCTGAAAGCCGACAGCGTGCATGTGTTTCCCTCCCCAAACTAATATCATTTGAAAATAGATACATTTTCAATTGTCATTCGGCGTTACTAATCTTATACACGTATTCTTTTTTTTGCTTATTTATATAAGTTTTTCTAGTAAATCTTGATATTATCTAGCGTGCAGTGAAAACAGAACAATTGTAACAGAATATTTTGGACATTTCAAGGTGTTTCTCTGTGTAAGAGTCACAAATAATTAATATCCTACCTATTCTAGATTCTTACGGCTGATAGAAGTGATGCCATCTCCAGTTTTCTAAACGTATTAGTGGTTTAGGTTAATATTATTTTATAAACAACGCAGTCCGTGCAGCTCAGTTATTAATTTCTACAGTCATTTACAAGCATAAAAAGCACCAGAAGAGGTGAAATATAGAACTTCTGGGCCAAATTATGCCATTTTAAAGTTTTTAAATAACAATTTAATGAATTATTTTAAAATGATTTAGATTTGAGCTGATTTTGAGTGGGAGAAATGTGCTTTGGTAGTAGTTGTAATTGCTGTTTGCTCATCTGTCCTGTTAAATTGAAACTCTCCTTCTCCAAACCGAGACAGTTCAATCGATCTGCAACAGGTAAGATATTAATTATAACGACTTTCAGACAGAAACACTCATCAAAATAGTCCAAATATTTAATGTGACTCAATTTCTTCCCAGTTTTACTTCAGTTTAACTCATTAAAAACAACAAAACATTGTTCTGAGATAAGCTTCAACACTCAGATGTCGTTTCTCATAAAAACTGGAATCAGCCAAAACACTTTACTCTGCTTTTTCAAAACGTGACAAAATTCACAAACAAGAAACAAGATTTTTTTTCCTTCATGTAGCATTTCCAAAAGAAGAAGAAGAAAAAAAAAGTGTGAAAACGGCTATTTGCTGTTTTATTGGGAATACATGGTTGGGAGCAGTAACCTCCTGGAGCCTCTACCGGTTGCTGGGAAACTGGTACCAAGAAATAGTCTGACACCTAACACCCCAAAACTGTTGATTTGTTGCTTTGACGCTTAAGCTCTTTTACCCAATTCCCCCTTTTAGTGCAAAGCTTAGTTTTTGATATTTTTATCAGGTGAACCAAAATAATATTCAAAACAAGAGTTAAGGGTTTTCTGTGATCCTCACAGGTTTAGATGAAGATCTGATTAGAACACAAGCATGCAAAAGATCCAAACATGCAAAAAGATGGATGTATTATTCTATTGAGTCCATCCTTTTTCTTCCTGAAAGTAGTATTTGAACACAGAGTGGGATTTCTCCAACACATTTATCACCTGTTGTTGTGCTGCTGGTGCGTTCCTTCTCTGTTGTGGCGGTCGTCTCTTTAAAGACCGAGTTTGACATTCTCATGGCATTTGGTGTCTCTGCGATTGTATCAAGCGAATGTGTGGGCTGCGACAGCAATAAACTGGCACGAACCCTGCTGCAGCTTTGCACTGGACTGCTCCTTGCCTCCTTCCTTCCCTCCTACCTCGACGGATTTAGGGAAAAATGCCTCCAGTGCAGCTTAAAAATCCACCAACCCTCACATATGCTGCTACTGATTTTTTTTTTTTTTTTTTTACCCCTTCATCCACTCATGATTATAGCCCATGAAGTATAACACATTTCCAGACACTTTGATCTTTTCATATTGAAAAGTGCTACTTTCTCGTATACTTGAAATTTTGAACAGGTTCCACTCCTCCTCTGCCTCCTTCTTCGCTCCTTCTGTTCTTTTCCCATCTCTCAGCGCGAACCAACACCTGCCCTTCTGGCGAACAGTAATTGAGTTGAGCATTATTCAAGAGCATTACACAGCCAACAGTTTTATTTATTTATTCTTTGCTGGGTGATCATTGTGTATGTCGGCCTGTATCCTAGGAGATTGGTGCATATCTAATAAGGAGTTTGTTACTCATTTTGCAGAGTGGGCACTTTGATGTCCGCCGTGTTGAATTTTCTGTTTTAGCTCGACATCCTCCTAATGAAGCAGAGGGCCAGAAGCCTCAGAATTGGTTGCTTATCAACTCTACAGCCCTCTTATTAGGAGTTGTTGTGAAGGCTTTAATTGGATACTGGAATAGGAAGCGTCCTAATGGCCTGTTGGTAATCAAGTGCTGGAGATATATCCACAGATGACAGTATTGTAAATTATAAACATTTTTACCATCAATAACCAAAACTCATGCTCTTAAAATTATTTTTTATAAGGTATAGTTTCATATTAGATTCTCTACAGCTGCTTCACCAAGAAATTAGTTATAAAATTGATGTTTTTTTTCTGCCACATCTTTATTCTCACCTCCAAATCGACTGACGTTTGTGTTGCGATTACTGGGACAACCTCCTTCATTCTTATGCATTTAAAGCCTTTTTAGTAGATGTTACGCAACCAAGGGTAAAACGAAGTGTCTAATGTTTTCGTGTGAGCAGCGTTTTGTGCTGGGAATTCATCACAGCGTTTCAGAGCTGTCAGAAGTTTGGCGCTGTCAGTGAATGTGGGTATCATCAGTGCGGATGAGTGGCTGTTCTGACAGGGAGTTAGGAGAACTTCACTCCGCTGCTTGTGGTTCACACCCCTGAGACTATGACGTATTTGACACCACGAGGCACTCTGACCAAAATACACCTCCTCTGCAGCACAAGGTGAGGAGCAGGCTTTTTGTGTGCACGTCGATGCTGATGACGTCAAATCATTCTGGTCTTGTCCTGGAGGTGTCTGCTGATGATGAGCACAATCAGACATGACAGGACCAAACAGGATCAGCGCGGCCTCTGCAAAATGTGTCCTCCATTGGTGACAGAACTAACAATAGATCTGAGGCTTCATAAATGTGTGTATGAGCTGGGATACCTGCCACCTGTTAACAGAAAATTAAATAATACTCCTCTGGGTTCATCCATAATTAATCACCGAGCAACCGAATCAGCTGTCTCTATTGCTATCTCTTGAAATATCTGCTCTAATAGATTCAAACATTTGTTCAACTGTAATTCTGCTTCAACAATAAAAAGGTGGGTGAACAGAGGTTTTGTTCCAGCACAAGACAGCATATGTTGCAGCTGGGTCTTGTCAGCTGTGTTTGTACGTGGGAAGGGCTGACGAGTATCAGAGGGCAAACATAAGTCAGTAATTATTCCTGGGTGCTATAAGAAAGGAGTGTTGAAACACTGAAAACTGTCAGAGTGAGCGTTCACACAATTTTCTTGTTGGAAAAAAAAAAAAAATGCCTGAAAATGTTTTTTGACTTGAAGAATCTACAGCCTCAGAGCTGCAATAACAAGAAAAGATGAGAATAGTTATATCAATTGTTTTAAAAAAGGTTAGAAATTAAGGTATCTTACAAATATATGTCCCTCAGCACACTTCAGAGTTAAATTATTTTGGGTTTTGACTGTAAAAAACATTGAAATGGAAATTTAAAGTTGATTGTTTAAAATTGAGTCAAAGGCAGTTCTTCAGAATTGCAGGGAACGTGTCAGTGTCATTATTCTTATAATATTAAATTTTTCCAGTATTATTATACAATAACCACTTTATTATAAATAGTTTTCTCACTACCAGTTCAAAGGATTAATGAATCAAAAAGAAGATCTCCTGTGGTATTGGGCATGAGACGTGATTACATCTGGACAGGTTGCGAGTCAATCACAGGGCCATATAAAGACAAACAACTACTCACTCACACATGGGGACAGTTTAGCGTAGCCGGAGTCCCTGGAGAAAACCCACACATGTACATGGAGAACACGCAAACTCCACGCTGAAAGGTCCCAGCACGGTTTCACTGCAAGGCAACAAGGCTACCAACTGCACCACTATGGAGTTTTGTTCAAATCAAAATAAGATTATTTATAAAGCACATTTAAAACAAACTGCACAACCAGATTGTTACAATAAACCTAAACAGATTTAAATATGCTTTAAAACATTAAACAAAATTCAGTTTTTACATCATGTACCATCGAGTCCAGTGTGTCCAAGTCTAATTCTTTGTTATTGCCATCTCATGTATTCTGTTTCTTCCTCTTCTCCTAAATTCCCAGACCTTTCTTTGAATCGTGTATAACCATCTTCCTTTCCTCTCCTCTCCTCCTCTCATTGCTTTTGCCCTTTCTCCTTAACTTTCTTTTTAATAATGCTTTTAACTTCTCATTTACCATGTTTGACTGTAGCTCCAATATTGCTTTGTTTTATAGATTCCTTAGCTTCTTGATCTGCTCTTTCATTCTCTTTTACACCCATATGTGCTGGTACCCAGAGAAAAACCATGTTCAAACCCATCGTCTGTATTCTGTATAGTCTCTATAAGAATATCTGGTCTGCTTTCTGAGTGACTGAACTTCAAACTGGTTAGTGATGAACTAGAATCACAACATATAACAGATTTTAATGGTCGTGTGTCTTCCACCCACTGAATTGCAACATTAACGCTACATAATTTCTGCCGTGTATACTGACAAACCTTCATTTATTCTTTTCCCTGTTTGATTCTTGAATTCTGGGACTATTACTGCCAATCAGGTAAATCCTGATTTACCTGATGAGTTCTGGGATGCATCTGTATAAACTATGACATAATTGTAAAACTGATTAATATAAGTCTGAACTGTTACTGCATTACAAATAAAACTCTTGTCATTGTCCTTCTTTCTAATATTGATAAAACTACTGTTGCTGTTGGGAGAATCCAGGCTGGTACTGTTGGGCTGATGTTTACATGATTTATACCCAATTCTGTTACTTTCTGTGTTATTGTCCATCCAAAGCTCTGATCTGTCTTTTCCTTTTCCCAGCAGGGTAGTAATACCATCTGTGTAGGATGATTTTGGCCATATCCTTGTAAATTTACCAAATAATTTACTGATAACTATAACCTTCTTAAGTGTAGGGGCATTTCTCCAACGTCCACCTGTAGAGCTGCTGTCAGGTTTGTTTTAATTGCAGCTGTTATTAACCTGAGAGTGTGATACCGTATGACATCACATTTACTGAGAGCTGTATCTGACGCTGTTCCATATATGATGCTACCATAATCAATCGTAGATCTTAGTAACCCAGTTTGTTTTCCTGTCTGCTCTCCACTCCCTTCCCACCAAACACCTCATTACATTCAAGATTTTATTTACATTTATCTATAACCTTTTGTATATGAACTTTCCATGTCAGTTTTTCATCAAACCCTATTCCCAAATACTTAAAAACCTTCACCCTTTCAATCTCTTGATTATATAACTTCAGTTTTATTTCCTGATTTATTTTATTTGTAAAGAGCATTACCTTTTATCAACCGAAAACTTAAAACTCCATTTATATGACCAGTCTTCAATTTTGGATATTGCCCCTTGCATTTTTTTTACCAATAAAGTTTACATTTCCGCCCCGTTTTCCATATCGCCCCGTCATCTGCAAACAATGAACATCCCATTTCCCCCAAAACATCATGTATCATTACAGAAAAAACTATCGGTCTTATTACACTGCCTTGTGGTGTTCCATTCTTTCTGATGCATCTCCTTGAAATACTTTTACCAACTCTGACCTGAATCCTTCTATCGGCTAAAAAATGTTTCACCCCTTGAAATATTCTACCTCCAATACCCATTTTCATAAGTTTGAGTAATAATCCTTCTCTTCACATCATGTCATAGCCCTTTTCTATATCAAGAAAAATAACCACAACACTCTTCTTATTCTTTTGAGCCCTCTTAATCTCCTGTTGTAAACACAACACAGGATCCATGGTGTTTCTGAAGCCACTTTGATGATTAATTAAATATCCCTTGCTTTCAATAATCCAAGCTAACCTTTCATTAATCATTCTTTCCATAACTTTACATAAACATGATGTTAAAGCAATTGGCCTGTAGCTTCCAGGATTCGTACCCTCCTTTTCTGGTTTAATTATTGGCACCACCATGGCTTCCTGCCAAGCTCCTGGCAGTTTCCCACATTCCCAAATTCTATTATACAACTCTAATAATGTATTTTTTGATATTTCACTACGTTTATTTATCATTATTTGACTGGTGCAGACATCTTGGTTTTCCTCAGAGCCCGGTTTAACTCTGCTTTAGAGAAGGGAATGTTAATGACATCACTCTCATGATTTATTTTTTGTATCATATACTCTGATTCTCTAATAAAGTTGTTTCTCGACCTGTCATCCATTGTTCACTGACATTATTTGAACTGTGTATTTTCATGACCGTTTGTACTAACATTTCTGCCTTTTCCCTGGCAGTCTGCTGCTGCTGTGACACTGCTTTTAAAATGGGGAGTAGCAGGTGGAAACAAACTGACTGATTACTAGAGGAGCAGGTGAGAGTGATGAACACTGATGAGTATGCAGCAGGAACAAGTGGCGAGGGAAGAAGTGGTATGTGACAGTGGCAGAACATGACACCATCCCATCAGAGGCTCACAGATAATCAATGCAGAAACTAATGTTCACAGATTTTTTTATTTTGGCAGATTTAAGATGCTTTTCTTTTTTTTTACTAACATGCTGATGCATAAAAATTGAGATTCAGTATATTTACTGCATGTGGAATTTTAATGTTACTGATTGAATCATGAGACTGCTACCTGGACTCAACTAGAATGATCTGTGCTCTGAAAAGAGATTTCCCAATTTCAAGTCAAGTTAAACTTTCAAACATACTCTATTAATCCCAGAAGGGAAATTAACAACATCAGAGGTTAATGGAAACTGCTTCAGTCTTGCAAATATTAGTCGTGTATGCAAAAGTTCTGCAAAGTCGTGGCCAGAAACCAGTTAATCACAAATGTTCTGGGTTTATCTTAGGTCATCATGTTCACACCAATAAGATGTCACTGAACCAAACAGACCCATACGCTCGTCATTTTGACGTCTTTTTTTTATTTCAAATAATCACATTTACTTGCAAATGAGAATGTCCAAAAAGTGTTAGATCAATCAGCTTCATCACGCTGGAAGCATAGTATCACCTGTTTATCTCTGGCTCTCTAAATCAGACTGATACGGCTGACACACTTGGCTGAGCCGGTTGTGTTTGTGTCCTGCTGTTTGCTCACACAGACCAGGCAGGACTCGTATCAGAGTTTCCAACAGGAGGCAGAGTGAGCGAGGTTCGCTCAGCTTGACTCACACAACTCTGCCGGTTTGTAATCCCTCTCTGATTTTTGTTATAAAAAAAAAACAAAAAACGCACAACTATGATCTGTGTCCATGACGATAAGGTCTGTATGAAATAGAATAAAAATACAGTGGAGATGATCAACACAATTAAAACAAAGTGCCTGATAAAAAAAAAATTAAAAATGAAAGGAAAATGAAGCTGCATTCTGTTTCCCCTCTGTGCTGTTGAGGCTCGTTGCCGGTGTTCCCCTGGGCAAAGAGCTCTCATACCTGACTGAGCAGATCGAGATAAGAACCAGTTATCTTTGCCTCACAGCACTCCACATCCCACAGGGAGATCACCACTTTAAGTAGACACGGCAGCCGGGGATTCAGGGAGACCAGAATAGTACCAGCATCTTTCTGTGTCTTTTTTCCGCATCGCCTGTCTGTCATTTTAAAAGTCGTGAGTGTCTTAAACTGCAATTAACTGTTAGAAATCGCAGTTTTCCAATAGTGACTAACTGGAGAAGGTTTTAGCTTAAATAATGATCTGAAGCTCAAATGTGTTCACATCAACTTGATCTGAATCACAGGTGTGTCATATCAAGATGTTGATTAGACAGCATGATTATTGCACAGGTGTGCCTTATAATAAAAGGTCACTCTGAAATGTTCAGTTTTGTTTTATTGGGGGGGTCTACATGAGGCAAATGGTGGTCACACCAGATACTGACGGGTTTTCTGAGTCCCCGCCCCAATTGCTGGGTTTCACATGACGTTGCGTTGACGTCACCAAATGCAGATGGGAAGTACAGGAAGTAACCGCCGCTGCACAGAACCCTGCTGAACTCTGCTGATTTGGCTTAAAAATGCCCAAAATCTGTGCGGTCTACGGTTGTTTCAACCGCTCTAATCGGGAGAAAGACAAACGTTTTTTTCGTGTCTCGAAAGTCGTGTGCCACAAAAGTCTTAATTAAAAAAACTTACCGAAAGAAGACGGCAGAAATGGATCATATATCTCCGGCTAAAAACAAGAGGCGCAGAAACGGACAATGCTAGAGTTTGCAGCGATCACTTTCTAAAAGGTTTAATAAATGTTCTAGTGTTTTAGTGAACTTAGAAACACATCTACAAAAATGTCAGGTAAACAAGTTTTTCTCTGGCCACAAACCACTTTTTTATGGGGGTTCTGTGGATCTCTGTGAATGGTTGAACTACATTATAGAAATATATATAGAGAAATTACTTAAAATCAAACAAATCTAATAGAAATTTGGATTTAAAAAGGCATAATATGGTATTTACATGCAGATACTAGCACATAAACACTCGTTATTAGCATTAGCAATAGTATTATTATCACGAATTAAAAGTAGCACTATCACGACTTACCCGTGCAAAAACAAGACGACAGCCATTTAAAGCTTCTCTGGATCATAAATCGTTGACCCAAACTGATAGAAAGTAGTTGTAGTCTTCCAGGCTTTTGAAGGCTTTCATTTGATTTGCTGTGTAAAAATAGGTGTGCAGGACGAGAGTTTATGTCGATAGCGTCAATACAGGGTAAATCCTCCAGACTGTATTTAAAGTCCGATTTTTTTAAACTATACGGGTCATAACCAAAATGAAGATATATTTTTTCGCGATATTGCGTCAATGCTAGTCCATTTAAAGCCTTACTATAGTCGCTTTCAGACATCGCGCTGTGTTGCTGTGGCCGAGTGAAACACTTCCTGACCCCCATTTGAGTTTCGCGCGGCTTCCGAGTCACGTGAGTGAAACCCAGCTATAAAACAAAACTGAACATTTCAGAGTGGCCTTTTATTATAAGGCACACCTGTTCAATAATCATGCTGTCTAATTAACATCTTGATATGACACACCTGTGAGGTGGGATGGATTATCTCTGCTCACTGTTACAGATTTAGACAGAGTTTTGAACAATATCTGTGATAGATGATTATTTTGTGTCTGTGGAAAACGTTCTAGATCTTTGAGTTCATTTCATAAAAAACAGGAGCAAAAACAAAAGTGTTGTGGTTTATATTATTTTCGTGTATTAAAATTAGAATTTATCAACAACTTAACATTAGTAAAAAAAAATGCAATAAGCCTTCTTCCAATCAGGTTTTGGATCTAGTTAGTTTTGGAGTAAAAACCCTAACGTTGGTTCACCACAGTCAAAACAATAAACCAATACTCTGTAAAAAAGCTTCTTGGAGAAATTTCAAATTGTCTTCTACCACATACAGTAGTTGAATCTTTTTTTTTTTTTTTTTTTTTCCAGCATCTCCATGTTGGAAAGCTTTTTAAGGAGTCCATCTGTGAGCAGACAAAAGGATGTACATTGTTTTTATCACAGGGCCCTCCCAATGTCTTTGTGGAGTCGAATGAGTTTGGCTCCAAACTGGCAGACTGGCGTATTCCAGCTGGCGTGTTTTGAGAGCGATATCTTGTGTGGTAGGATGACAAACACGGCAGAGTCTTGTTTCGAAATGCTTTCAGAGGTAAATGCTTCTGTTTGTTTAAAGACTGTGTCTCCTGGGTGTAGAGCTGAGGCAGATTCATTCTGCTGGGTCAAACATCGAAGGACTTGGACCAAATGTAAGAAAGAAGTTCAGTAAAAGGTGGTTTCACTTGAAGTTTTTCTCTCTATGTATTAAATTTTAGCGTCATTTCATTTTGAGGAGCTCCCGTTTTTAATAACACCCATCCCAAAGATTTGGAGACGAATGCTGCTGACATGTCGCCAATAACACGACTGTGTCACTATCACAATGTAGTGACTCATGTTTCTTATATTCTCTATTCCTCCCCCTCATAGTGAAGATTTAAGAAATCCGGTGATAATTGCCTGTTTGTGTTCGTCAATATCTATATTTACAACAATCTTTAAGTCAAAAAAATCTGTAATCAATTCAGTTCAAATGTATTTAATTTGAGAAAGATCTGTTATCGTGATCTTTTGACTGCTAGTAATAAATTAGCTGTTTGTTGCTCTGTGACTCAAGCTGTCCTGCTGTTCTCTATTCAGTGGGATTCAATGAATGCTGAATTGAGAAGATGCCTGATTTCATTAGCGCTGATCAAAGGGTTCGCTGTGCTTTTCATTGTCCAGTAGTGTCTCAAACAAACGGACGAAAAAAAAAAGTCTGATCTGTGTGATATCACAGCAACAGATTGGATCTGTAAGCGAGGACAAAGAGCCATGTTTCCTGTGAGCTGATGCAGCTCACAAAAGACAAACTCAATCATTTGTTGGAAAAACTCCACACGCAGCAACATATGAGAGTCAAAAACAGTTTCTGTTAACAGATTCATGACTAATGATCTCTAAAGGGTGCAGATTGTTGCTCACAGCCAGATGGATTTGTTTTTTTTTTCCTTTAAAATTAGTTTTATTAGTTTTCCTTTTAACTTTCTTTTTTTTTAAGATTTACCTTGTAATGTTGTCTGTTTTTCTTAGTGGTGTCAAATCTCACTGGAATAACATGAAATAAAGATATGAGTTGAAAATCTCTATTTAAATCCACCAAACAGTAGTTAATGTCCCAGTTTGGCAGTTAGAAGGTCAAGTAGCTAAAATTAAACTGCAGCTCCTGCACAATGTCAGGGCAACATTTGGGTGTCAGCAAGAGAAAAAAAAGCTTGTGAGGCTTAACACATATTTCGTGGAGCCATGCAATTCTGAAAACAACAGATCACATAATCTAAAGACTGAAAAACAAGTTGAACTCATGAGAAGGGAGGAAGTCTATTTGTAAAGATGAAGCTATTGATGCAAAAACCACACGGGATAAAAATAGTGTCATTATTATATTTGCATGCTTGCTTTATAGTTCCAATTCTACAGCGTGAGACTGAGTTGAGTTAAGGTTTAAAATAAAGAGTTAATTGCCTTGTTTAAAAAATACCAGCTTATGTTGAACAGTTAATTTACAGTTAAGTAATAAAACAGTTTAGGGATTTTTTGCTGTTTAATGAAATATATTTATTTCTAGGTGGTTAAACGGTTCCACGTTGCAGCTCACATTTCTTAAACCAACACTAAGTAACTTTTCAACCTTCATGAAATAGTTTCATAACTTCTGTGATTATGTGGCGACTTACAACAAGTTGAATGACACCTCTGTCATGGCTTGAGGGGGTCTGTATCGCTTTCACTGGCACTAAACTTTGAGGAGGATGGTGGGAACCCTGCCACACAAAAAACTACGAATGGATAGGCTGCTTTTCGGCATACGTCACTTCCCCTTTCCCCATTCGTCATAAACACGGAACTCGATGCGACCTGTTACGCGCAACTGCAGCTAACATGGCAGAAGCTAATGCCAGCTTTCGGAAATTTGCATGGAAGTAATAACTGACCACCAGGTTAACAGTTCATTCACTCAGCCACTGGAAACCGAAATGTAATGTAGTTCAATCCAACTGCTGGCGGACGGGGTATCTGGATTTTACGACGCTACGGGCTGGTGCTCATGGGAAATGCAGGCTTCGTTCACGTAAAATAATACTGCTTTTGTCCAGTGGCGCCGCCAAAATAAACCTAAACTGAAAGTTCCTAAGTATTGCTTTAAAGAGGCCCTTCCATTAAAAAGGGCTTTTCTGAGGTTTCTGTTGAATATTCTGAAAGATCATTTAAAACCCCAGTGCTTTAACTGAGAGGATCATTTGACTAACATAACTCCTCTCTTCTACACACAGCATTAACTGTCATAATTTAATTCCAAACAATAAACACGGGAGACTTGTTAGTTTGGAGGGTTCAAGTAAAGGAGTTATTTAATTTTTGTATTTTTAGGAATGATTTATGTGATTCCCAATCCAGGACAGTCAAAAGGAGAACACAAAGCACAAGGGACTGTGGAGAGAACTGAATGGGGTCAGTTTTATTCACAGTGTCTTTTTTTAAGTATAAAAAAGAGACAAAGCAGCTGGTGTTTATATTTAACATGGAGACGACTTTTACCAGTTATTATACTAAAAATATTGCATCTTAGTCTGCACTGGACGTGCTTTTCACTTTTCCTGATGCACACCTTGGACAGGTCACCAGTCCATCACAGGACCACATGAAGAGAAGCAATCAATATCACACACTCACACCTAGAACTAATTTAGTTCACCTATCATGCATACTTTGGTCTGTGGGAGGAAGCCGGAGTCCTCAGAGAAAACTCACACATGCACAGTCCCAGCCAGTTTTCAAACCTGGAACCTTTTTTCTGCAGGCAATGTTGCTACCAAATACTCCACAGCATTGTCTTAGACATTTAGCAAATCTTAATGTAACAAATTACTTCAGTCTAGCTGCCTTTTGTACTTAATAATGAACTTAGAAGCAGTTTGGCAGCTTTTTGTTTACTGATGTTTTCAGATAAAGTCGTCCTTCAAGTTCCCAGAGTTCAACGCTCTGAGCAATGCATTATGGCTTCATCTGCAGCAGTTTCACAGAATGTTTGGAAAAGTACTGAAACTAGTTGTGTGATATCATAAAAACATCTTTAAGCAATGGGAGGAAAAAGATGAGAAAACAACACAACACGTTAATAAATGTTGATCATATCTCACACCTGCAACAACAAAAAAATCTGTGATGGGACAAAATCTATGAACAAAATATAATAATTTAAAAATGGAGATCTTTTATAAGTGTTTTATTAGACAGTTTGAACTAATATTTTTGCTTAGAATCATGTGAAATTTCATATGGAAATCTGTTTTTACTGTCTCTTTATGAAACACAGGACCGACATTTGATTTTTCTTGTGTTAACATATCGTACTGAGCAGTGACCTGGTAAGTTATTTGTCCATTTGGCATTTAAAAAGTTTGTTTTGTATATGGCTCATGCAGATCAAAGCTTTTAAATAAATAATTGAGCTATACAAAGCTAATTTGTTTATATAAAACATATGAGGTTTCTTCATCAGAGCAATCGTAAGTTGTAAGTGCAACATCCTAAAACATATCTGAGACGTTATTGTTGTTTTCCAGCAGCCATTGTTGTGGCTGTTTGGTTTGATCAATGCTCATTCATGCACAACCAGGTGTGTGAAGAGGCTCAGTGAGGCAAACTAAAAAAAGGTCTATAAATAAACCAAATAAAGGGCCATAAAGTATGTGACCCCTGAGATGCGGCTTTGCAGGGGTTAGAAAGGCAGACGTTTATTCTGAAGAAGCCAATAAACTGTCTGTCAGCTGGATGGTGAGTCAGTCCAGAATAGCATCATTAGAAAGAAAAAGTGCTCTGATCGTGTCCCTGAGGGGGGAAGGGGGTGACCAACCAGCAACACACTTCCAGGTGGGGGCCACCTAAATAGCACACACCAACCAAACAACCTCACAATCCAGTAATTTTCTACAGGAACTCTGCAAGCTCCAAAAGAGCAATAATTGATCAAACTTCCTAATAAAATCTTACTCAAGCTTAAAGAGGCCATTTCACACAAATTGCATGACTTTGTGGTTATTTCTTAAGTAATAACCTGTAATATAAAACATTTTATGTTTAAAAAATGTTAGGAAACACTGATTAACAGACCTTTCAATCTCTCTAAGTGAAGATTCGGCTGGTTTCGTCAGCCTTCGGGCTGCAACCCATTAATATGCATTATTCGAATTTGCTGGACTCTGATTGGCTAACAAACTAGCCTATGAAAGCAAGGTATACTGTTTCCTGCCTCACGGCGCATGGCAACAGCAGACGTACTCTCTTCCTGTTTGCTACATCTTATACTAACAGCTTTTAGCCAGCAGCATGCTAGGCATGGTTTCAACAGCAGGAGCTGCCGAATACTAACGAACATAGGAGTTGTGACGAAACAAGTACAGGCCATTCGGACTCAGGAGAAATCGGGTGTTATCGCCACCTGCGTAGTTTGAGAGATTAAAACTTAAAGAGAAGTTATTGACTTGTTTTCACACCCACTATGAAGGTAAGAACACATGTGGAGCTAAAATATTCAACAGAAACCTCAGAAAAACTGTTTTTAATGGAATGGCCTCTTTAATATAATTCTTTGTGTTTAAGCTTCCTGGATCCCTGGGTAGAGTCATATATAAAGATCTTTCTAAATAAGACCTTTCTAAACTTTTTCTACAAGTGAAGCATTCGTGTTCAGTGTGTCGGTATGCGCATGATGAATGAAGGTCTGGGAGAAATGGGATGCTTCAGCCTACTTTGTGTGTCCATGCTGTGGCTTTGAGTAATGAGCAAAACAACCATGTGCTACAGTCCTGAAACTAAAGATAATGTCTAAATACCAGACACAATGTTCTAAGGAAGTTTAATGAAAGAATTACAAGATCCAACAAATAAAATAGATGCAAGCCTCGGCCAAAACCAACAAACAAACTCCTGAAACCAGCCAGTTGGCCATTTAATATGAAATGTTCCAAAATCCTAAATCTCATAAGCCAAATTAAGGAACCAGAACTGAAAACAGGATGGCCAGTAACTCCCAAAACCCAACTAACAAGCAAAAAACAAAGAAAAAAAGATTAATATAACAACACTGTGTCATGCTGGTGAAGAGAAGAACTGACTGCTGCCCAATCTTGTTTTCTAATAAAAT
>SSNP01000085.1:1146203-1226764 GCA_006937955.1 Pachypanchax playfairii
TTATTGATCAGTCACAGAGATATACTATAAACTTTCTACGTATTTTATTAATACACATTTGCATACAGTCACTTTAGACAAGGAGTCATTTCAAAAGGTCTTAAACAACAAATAGGAATTGAAACCAGAATCCCAACGAATAAATTTCCATAAAAAAAGAAGAAACAGAAAATCTTTAAGTTCAACAGAGACAAAAATAAAACAAGTGAATGTAGGATCTACTTCTGGAGGAATCCTCACAAGAGGTCCAAGAGATGATTCAGAATGCGTCACCGTATGGATCAGCTCTCCTCCAACCATTTATCATCAGCCTCAAGTTCCAGGCAAGTCGATCAGAAGAAAAAGGGCCAAGAAAGAAAAAATGACTGCACACGAGAAGGAAAAAAAGAGAAAGACCCTGGACCAGAAGAAGCCCCCACCGGAGAAGGAAGGCAGATTATTTAATCTAACCAGTCAGGCTTTAAAAGAGCATCATCTTCCTGGATTATGTAAAATACTGTGCAGAGAGGTCTGATGGAAACAGATGTGTAATAAAACAAGATAATAGCGGAGGTAGCGAATACTGCTGAGTGTTTAAAAAGAACTTTTAGATGAAAATAATCAACTTCCAGAAGCTCCAACTCAGTCCTTTAAAGCTGCTATCCTTAATTTGCATAACAAATTAGCTTAACATGTTTTTTTTTCATGCCCATTAAAAACGTTTTAACACAGTATGGATAAAAATATGTTGTGAAGATTAAAAAAAATACGAAAAAAAATAATTAAGTGGTTCTCCTGTATTTGTCTAAAAACATCAACCAATCAAATGACTGGACAGTCTCTCCAGCCATACGGACTTCCACATTTATTTGGCTTCGGTGCTCCTAAAAAACTGAGACATATTACCGCAGCACACCACTGCTGGGAGTGTTCGCCGCTCTACCATGTCACAGCAGGAGAAACAGCCGTCGGCTGGTTCCGCGTCAGGTTCAGGACAAAGTAACAATTAATGTCAGTTGTTCGTTGTTATATTGTTTTAACTTACTGGTGATTCCGCCATGTTACGGTACTTGAATGAACTGCGGACCAGTGTCTTGCACTCACTTGTCTTCTGGGGCTACGCGTGTTTCCAAACCTGGGCGGGCGTGGCTTAGGAATTCTACCCGAGGGGAGGGGCGAGAGTTCTGTGACTTTGTTGACAGTCTAAGCTAGGCAATCTGAAATCGGGTATATCACCTTTAAGAGTTTTGTTCATGAAGGCCTCAATGATCTTCCATCCTAGAAGTTTTAGAAAAAAACACTGTGAATTCAACTTTTTATATCTATATTTATAAATAAATAAAAGTCTTGTCAGTTGTCCAGGTCGATCTGTTGCAGCCAGTTTTGGTTCCTTTACCTCCAACTTGTCTGTTTTCTTATTAAATACATCAGAACATTCACAGAAAATATTCCAACCTTTATGAAAACACAGGAAACATAATAAATGGTGTTAAATCTTCTCATCCTGTATGAAAGATTTGCAATTAATTACCTTTGATTTTAATGTTATGGACACATACAGTAACTGTATTTTAGAATAAATTAATTTTAGAACATAACTACTGGATGTTTTAGGACGTCTCGTGCATCCAGAAACATGGAAACCCATTTCTTTTTCCAAATTGTTTGAAGATGTGTTCATCCAATCCAATAATAGTTTCAAGATGAATATGGAAGATCACAAATCAATTATGAAAGATGTTTTCTGCTTGTATGAAACCGGATTCCTTTCTTCTGTGTTTTAACTAATGCTGTAAATTTATGTCTTTTACCAGGAAGTATCAGGGAAAATGAATCTGTTTTAAAGAATTATGAATTCATACAGATCTTTTTTTTCCAAAAATCAAATCTCAAAATAATTTTCCAAGGGTGAACTTGGATCTGGTTGTCCTATTAGTTAGTTTTAATGACTACATTTATTAGAAAACAGAAGAATTGTTCAGAAATATGGATAAAATGAGAAACAGCTATGAACAGAAAGGATATAATGATGTTGCTAAAAATATTAAAAATTGTTCTAAATCTGATCTTCTAAAAATATAAATTCTATAATAAATCAGTGGATTGTATTAAACA
Organism: Pachypanchax playfairii; assembly: GCA_006937955.1. Lineage (NCBI taxonomy): Eukaryota > Metazoa > Chordata > Actinopteri > Cyprinodontiformes > Aplocheilidae > Pachypanchax > Pachypanchax playfairii. The sequence continues at coordinate 1,148,298 of SSNP01000085.1, forward strand.
CTCCAAAGGAACAGAGAAAAATTAAAAGAATTAGCAACTATAGACATTGTTTTCAGTGTAACTTGAATATTTCTTATTAGGCCTCTTGATATTTTGCTGTGTTATAATTTATTATGGTCAAGATAATATTTTAACTTACGTACTGTATCTTACAGGTGTATATCTGTGTGGTACTTTGGAAATCTTTCTTATTTGTACAGTAATTGTTCGTTGGATTTGCTCGAGGCCTTTTAGTATGACTTTTTCACTCTAATTGGCAGAGATGGTCTAATCAAAACCAGGTGTGTTCCTGATGTCCAGTAGTTGTTCACTGATCTCGAAAAGTTCATTGTTAATTGAATGATCAGTCTAATAAAGTTTTTAAAGTATACAGAGCATCACTACTCTGCACATTTACAAGATTTTAGATTTTTAAGGTATTTAACCGAGTATTTGCCTGAACTAATGAGACATTTTCAGATGGGAAAAAATTGCTCCAGTCTGACTAGCCGTTAGCTAAACTCCCCCATGAGAATTTTCCTGTTCCATCAAACTGAGATTCTTCAGACTGCTGTCTAATGCAGGTGAGATACTGCTGATAACTCCACACATCTCCACTTCAAACATATTCCTTCTATGTGACAGCCGCAGTTCAAACTTGTGCCAAGCTGCTGAGGATTCGTCACGTTACCTTGTCAGATTTCCTTAAAAATTAACAAGTTATGGAAGCACCAGGGTGTAATTCACACAACACCTACATGTTGGGTTATTGTCACATTGTCACGCCACAAGCGTGGTGGTGCATGAGTGAAAAGGGGGCTTAATGCTCACAGCAATTAGTGGCAGCAGTCGTTTTGCCATATGTTGAACAGTAGTAGCTGCTGAGCTCCATATGAAGCACATGCTTGCATACAAGCGCCAACGTGCGCAGTGTGTCGGGCGCCTGTGCTGAACCCAAGGAAGCCCGTGAGTCAGCCTTTCCTCTGTGGTTGGCTGGCACATGGATGATGCAGATCTGACAAGAAGGGTTTCGTGGCACAGTATCTGAAGCAGTTGATGCCTTTGTAAACACTTAGCACATGGTAACAGATGGTAGCGCAGAGCTTCAAGCACCAGTGGGTGGTCTGCTGTTAGTTTGAGATAATAGGTAGGGGTGGGGGGTGTTGTTACCCTTTTGATTTAAGGTGCACCTTGTCGTTCTGCTCTTTTTCATGATAGAGGTACAACCAGAGCGTTTCTCCTCCCTTGAATATCCTGGACATGATCATGTCTCATTAGGTGTTCTGTATTTTGGCCAGTGGGGAGCTGCTGCCATCTATCCAAATAGACACAGTGTGTGTCACAATGTGATCACAGCTGATTTGAAGACCTCGTGCGCATAAATTAGCAGCTGATATTAAAAGGATGCAGATATTATGTCCCAAAATTCTTGTGAAATGTGTGGTGAAATGCAGCGTCCTCTCTTCTTCCCAGAGATACACACAACCCGTCTTCCCTCTCCTCTTTCTTTTTATTGTGTCGTCATGGTGACGGGTTTTCGTCTTTGGTTCTAATTAAAGAAAAAGCTTTAGACGTATCGACTATTTTGGTTGGCAGACTACCTCTGCTCCAATACCTTTCCTTGTGTCGTCATCGAAAGGTTAATCTTTAATTAGCAGCATGGACCTTCATCATGCAGAGCACATGTGGATAGAAACAAATAGCATCAAACACGGAGAAGGCTGTCACACACCGGTATTGATCTAAACTATTCTCTAAAGCACCGAGTGAAGATCCTGGAGACAAACTCGCAAACAATCTCTGTCTGACCCTTCCTGACAGAAGCTAGGTCACAGCAAACATGTTTGTTTCCAGAAATCCTCGTCTCAGAACGTGTGGAAGACGACAAATGTTTCCCAGAGCAATCAAAAACCAAGTTCTTGATTAAAATAGTTTCCATAGTTACCAAGAGAATAGCAAATGATGAGCCAAACCTTCTCAGTTTCAACATGGCTTCTCACCTCGTGTTTTCCATGGCTCTAATTAAGAGGCATTATGCAACGCGAGATTGTTAATCATGACTGTGACATTTAGAGACAGCATCACCTTTTTAAAGTCGAGCTGAATCCTTAATTGTTTTTTTTGGTTTGTTTTTTCAGAATCTCAAACAATCTTTCGTATTTAGAATTTCTGGACTCCAAACAGTCCAAAGTGCCAAAAAAAAAAAAAAAAAAGATCGGACAGGAAGATGAGAGAAGAAGGTCAAAAATGAAGAACAAAAAGAAATTTGCTCTTGTTATGCAAATGCAACACAATTATAATTGTCTCCAAACTAGGAGATTTGATGGAAAATAATGGCAGCGGAGCTAAAGGACAGACATCAAAGCAGCATCATTGTTTGTGTCACTGCATTATCTCCATTATGTTTAAATAAGATGAGCCATTTTTGTTTGTTCTATTTGAATAGAATTACACTATAATCTGCTGGGTATCATTTTAGCACCTTACTCACACTAAACTGGAAAGTATGTGTTAGATAATAATTCCTCTGTAGTTTTACCACTAGCCTCATTATGCAAAACAGTTTTATTTAAAAAGCTCTATCTTTCTCAAGGGTCATAATATTCCCTAAAAAGTGAATAAACCTGACTTTTGACTGGTCAGAATGTTTGTCATTCCCATTAATTATCTTTATCTGCAGTCTGCATCATCCCACGAGGTTATTTTGGCAAATGTTGATATAGTTCTGTTAGGTTTGGATCATTTCAGCAGATTGCTTTCATTCCACCTAAGAAGGTCATTGTTTAGAGAGTTTCTGGTGTGTAAAAAAGATTTAAATAAGATAAATTCTTCAAAAGTAGTGGAACAGCACCCCCTTGTGTTAACTGAGAAAGCTGCATCCACATCTAGATCTCAACACAAGATATCCATCCATCCATCCATCCATCCATCCATCCATCCATCCATCCATCCATCCATTTGTGGGGGGGCTTGTTCCTGTCTCCGAGAACTTCTTGTTGCAAGGCAGCAGTGCTGTTCAGCACACGTTCAACAAGTTTTTTAGCTATTGCTTTCAGGCCTGTATAATTATTGTATAATTATTATTCGTATTAGTATCTACTTGTAATTAATGAATGAAAATGCTGATTACAATTTTTCTTTCCCTTTAATAAAAAATATCTCTAATATCTGCAATTTCCAGACAAACCAGAGCTACGGAGGCCAAAAAACTGATTTCCATCTCAACTAAGGTCAAATTATTGTTAACATTTTGTTTAAAATCTCCGCAAATAAAATCAATACCATCAATTTTTACACACAGCTTTCTGTTTTGTAAGTTTTTTTTTATTTTCAAAAGTTTTTTATTATTTATTTTGTCAATACAAACATTGGTTGCTCTTTTTTCCCTCCAAACTCACCTGACAAACTCACAAATACATATTTTAAGAAACCAGGACCTTTCTAGTATTTTTCAGTAGTCAGGTGGATCATGAGAACCTCTCATCTGTAAACATTAATGTGTTCCTGAGGTCTGAGCTCACAGTTAGGAATATGATCTGATCTGAATATTTAAGCTTTATTTCATATATAAAAAAACACACACTACATTTATTATTTCACTGTCTGAAAATCCGGCAGGTTGAAGGTTTCAAACACATGCCCCATATTCTAACTAATTATAACTGAATATAACTGATTTTTTGTTAAAAATAAATTGCTTTGTTAACTATTATCGCTATTGGTATATATATAATGCTAAACAGCAGGGCCGGCCCTGAGCTGCATGGTGCACTAGGTTAAAAAGGATTTTGGTGCCCCCTACTGCCCAGAACAGAAATAACGTAACTCAATCACTGGATTACACTGCAAAAAATATTTATTTATACTAAAATAAACAGTAGAGATGATAGATAGATATAGATAGACATTTAATTATTACTTATTTTGTTTTTTATATGAGATGAATGGTGTGTCCAACAGTTTGTCCAAAAAGAAAAAAATGAGAATTTGGCGCCCCCTCCAGCAAAGGGTGCCAAATTGCCTAGGCTGCCTATGCCCAGAACCGGCCCTGCTAAACAGCAGTATCATTTAGTCATTTTGGGGGAATTTACATTTTTTTCTTTCAAATTTCCAACTAGGGTGTTTTTAATGTGATGAATGTTCATCAACATCCAGCAAAAACATGAATGAAAACAATCAACAGGAATTATGTTGTTTAAGCAAAATTTCAGCAGTTTTCAATGTGAATCAAACAAAATTCATTCAGCTATTTTGGTAGTTTCCCATTGAATGGTTTCCAATAAGATAACAAATTAATTAAACAAACAAAAAATAAGTTTTAAGAAACATGAAGGCAACCAAATATTTATTATGATTTATTGAACATTTGCATTTAATACATGGGAAACAACAGAGTTGAAATTCACCCACAACAGGTCTGTGTTAGAACATTGTCTCATTTTAAACTTTCTAACTGAATCTTTTATTTCTGCTGTGAGTGTGTGGGGGGGTCGAAGACGATCCAAATATGTCCAAAATATCGCTGCATCTCATTTACTTTTACATTTACTTCACAGTATAACAACAATAAACCTCCTTGTATTTGTGTTGACAAGCAGAACTGATGTTAATAACAGTAACATTAACAGATTCAAAGAAAAGTCTGATAAACTGGGTGGTTCAACAATATGCCACTAAGAAAAATATTCTCTTATGAAAAACAAGTTAAACAAATAATAAATAAAACAAGTATTACATAATATCAATGACCTAACCCCGCCTCTTTTTTTCCATTTAATTCATTTTCACGTTAAGATATTTTGTTATTCCAAAAAAAACAATTAAATGTTGTAAGATTTTAAAAAAATGCATTAGTTTTAGTTCAAGATGGAGGACGATTTAAAAAACAGCTAGAATTTTTTTTTCCAGTAAATAAAATAAGAAAATCTTTCTAAAGATCAAAACCAGCAGGACAATAATGATATAAAGACAGTAAGGAATCTTTTTTTTTGGAATGATCTGAGTTTAGTTTTTCTCCACTAGTGGCAGCATATTGTGTCCAGTTATCAGTGATGGAAAGTGCCGGGCACATACCCTTATCAGTTCTCCGTCCAACAAACTTCTGATTGATAGCTGGACTGGAAAAGTGATAAGGAGATGTGCTCGACAACAACATTATAACCTGAACAGCTTTTAGTAATAAAAAAAACCCACACAGAGCAACTTCAGAGCTGACCTTAAAGAGGATGTATAAAATACTGAAAGATTTGTCCGCAGTAACACAAACGACTTGATGAAGATGACCTCAGCCCTGCGTCATCATCAGAGTTAACACGCCGTCCTGTTTCTCTGTCCTCTCAGACCTCAGCTGCATCCAGACAACTTTCAGGACAAGTCACACGGTTTTTATGGGACTGAGGCTCCACCTCGTCCCTGCCGCTGTCCTTCCACTCAAAGTCTCTGTTCCCTCATTATCGCCCTGTCTCATTTTTTATCAGCATAGGCTGGATGAGAGGATTTCTTTTCCCAAAACTTTTAAATTTAATTACAAACTTTGAAATTGCAGCAAAGTTCTAGATACTGTATTTAAACCCATAAAGTCCAGTGACGGGACTAAGTGGATTGGTGTATCAAGATGTTTGAGTGGTTCTGTTATATGGTGTTTTTTATGTGTACAAACTAAATGCATAGATTAAACGGCAAATGGAAGTGTGAAGCACTTAGTTTCAAACCCAAGACCTTCTTACTGTTCAACAAGTTGTTTTAAAAACTATTACTTTCAGGACTGTAATATTCTAGTTATTTATCATTATTATTATTTTATTAATATCTGCTCATAACTAATGAGTGAAAATGCTAAATATGATTTTGTTTTTCCTTTAATAGAATTTATCTCTAATTTCTGCAAGAAACTGGTGATAAGGACAAATTATTATTACATTTTGTAAATTATTTAAATTCTATTTTGGGAGGAAAAAGAAAACAATGACATTAGATTTATTTTTTTTAAGTATATACTAAATACATTGTGTGTTTTGTGCTGTTTAACAGTGTGCTGGTCTTATTTTCACATTTTGATTCTTTGTATAATCTGTCCACTAACTCTCATATTACATATTATTTTTAAAGACCTTTTTACAATAACAGCATGTTGTTTAAGTCTAGCTTTTGGTTTGTCAATACATGATTTATAGTCAAGGCCCCAATTCAAAATATTTTGGAAACACCCCTGTTGAAGCCCTTGCACACATTTCCTCCTATCATCATAATGAGCATTATATATAAGCACATATTATTATGTTCAAATGTTTCAAGAGTAAAAGATTGGCAAAAATAAGGACTTTGGTTTATTGTGGGTATTACAGAAGTGCACGTGTGTTTTAAACATGTTATTGCACATATCTTGTTTTTTGACAAGTTAGAAGTGCAGATACTGTTGGTACAAACACTTTGAGTGAATCATAAAAAAAAAATGCGTTTTTAAACTGTATTTCAAGTTCTAATTTTTTTGCAATGGTCTTTTAAATCTGGATCAGGGGATCAGTTGGTGGGGGGGGTGAACAAATAGTCATGCTTTGACCTTATCTGACTGTTATCTGTCACCCCCCCCCCCCCACCCCCCCCCCCCCCCCCCCCCCACTCTCTCTCTGCAGTTGCTCGAGGAAGGACAGCAGACATGTCTGTGTGTTTCGGTGCTGGTTGTTTCTGCCTCCCCTCACTGTGAAAAGTCCCGTGCAAATTAAACACGGCTGACTCGCTCTCTGATCCAGTTCCGGATTTCTTCTCTACACCAGCCGCCAGCAGCAGTCACACGGATGAAGGGAGATCTGCCGAACATCTCCTCTGCAGTGCTCTGCTCTCCTCTGGGATTAGCTGCGCCGCATTCCCACCGTCAGCACCACCACCATCAGGAAACACACACGCAGCTGAGAGCAGACAGGGTCAGGGACGCCCACACACACACACACACACACACACACACACACACACACACACACACACACACAGGTCTGGTTTCATTCTTGTTGTTTCTCAAAAAGTCTGATTTAACAGCATCTTGATATTATTTGATCACTGATATGATAACAACACGCTTCGCTGCAGGGACTGGGAGGCTTGTGGTTTAACAAAACCTTTGAAAGCTTGAGGTTTTGTTGCACTAATGGAAAACAAAGATGCTTTAACCTCTTCCCACCTGTTTAACAAGAGGTCAGCACACACACACACATACACATCAACAGAACACCGCAGAATCACGATGCAAATTATTAGATGGTTTTTATTTATGTATTGTCCAAGTATGTTAAACACATGACCCGTCCCTGAGGAGCAGAGGGCTGCCATCAGGGCACCCAGGGGGAATTATTTGGTGTTCAGGATCCTGCATAGTGATACTTCGATGCATAGCCTGCTGGGACCTGCATGGGATCAAACCGCTCACCTCCTGATCAGAGGACCACCTCCTTCTCCATAAGGCGACAAACGTAATCTAATGGGGAAACTTGTTGATTAAGTTTCCTAAATATTTTCTGTGGTTATTCTCAGCATCTGATTTTAATCTCCGCTGAATTATTGCTGAATCTTATTATTACTTCTTGTTTTGTAGTACTATAAAATAAAGTAACATGTTTCATTTTGGTTTTCACTTGATATATTTAATACCTCCAGCTCCTTTGTTTTTACCCCAGCTGGTCTAAAGTGGTCACATTCCAATCGACAGCACCTGAGGATCCCTGAACACTCGCAGCATCCACCTGGGTCATGTTTAACTTTTGAAATAATAAAATAATTTTATCAAACACTACAGTGGGATTTACATACAAATAGAACAGGTACTCAGTTTCTGTTTGGTGGATGTGAACAAGTGCAGTTCTGCAGTGATATCACAGTTATGTAGTTTTTGTTTACATTCAGCCCACACCTGCGTGAAAGCAGCCACGCTGCACATCATGGCTTCATGCTCTGGTGAAGAGGCGCAGCTGAAATGAGTCTCCAGCAGAGGGCGCCAAATGATGCTTTCTATTTATAGCAGTTGACTGTTTTCTAAAGGGGATTAGGGGCTTCCTGAGGATGCTTTGCAATGTTTGCAGGAAAACAGGCCTATTTTCTCTGACTGAGACCAAACCAGGAGACTGATCATGGAGTCCTTTCTCAGTTCTTATTAATTTCTGTATATTTAACATTGACTGGATTTTGTTGTGGTTTTGCCAGATTCTGAACTCATTTTAACACTAACTTACACTAACAGTAAACTTTGAATTTTAGTGAGCTAATATCGAGATTCTGTGTGCTGCATTTAAATCGAAACATTTTAGTTTGATTTGTTTACTTTCAGTTGAAGGTGCTGCATATAATACTATGTAATACACAGACACGTTATCTCACATCACTGGAATGACTTTTGCCTAAACCACTTTTGGCAGGACTAAACCTTACTCAGTTGCTATGGACACAGATGTTTGTTTTTTTCCCAACTCCTTTTCTTTCTGTGTCTATGACAACAAAATGGCTATTACAAGAAATGGTAGACGTTAAAAATAACACAGTAAAAACAACAATCCCACCCAGAATGTGACAAAACAATCAATAAAGGAAATTCACTAAGTTATTCAGAAAATCTAGTGGAAAAAACCCACATTATGAAGATCTTTTTAAATACGTTTAATAAACCAAATGATTTACAAGATCATTGCTAAGTCCAGAACTAAAACATTTAAATTTCACATTATCTCTTACTGGGTGAGTAATGAAAGTAATAATATCGGGGGTACAGGCTGTAAAATCATTAAAATTGATGTTTTGTTGTTTGTTTTTGAAATAAATAAAAACTTTCTCATGTTTATTTCTGCAGTTGATGGTTGCTGTGTTTGGCCGCTAGGTGGCAGCGTCGTGCCGGTCATCATTGAGAAGGAGAGTCCGTGGCTGCAAGGCTCATTACTGGCACATGAACAGGTTGCATTTCTGGAGGGAAGCAAATGCACGTAACGCCATCAATATTTATGAGGGATGAAGAAAACAAACTGACATGCAACAAATTCAACACAAGTGGATGTTCAAGGTCACGGTGAAACGAGACAACCTCCTCTGAGGGCCTCCGCTCTGCAGCAGCAGCTTGTTTATTCCTTTTGGATAAATCAGAAGTTGCTCATATTTTATGTGTTATGAGTGTCGTTTACTATACGAGTTCATGAGCTGTCAGTTTTGGACTCTGACACTATTTTCAATGATGTCTTTGCATTTATTTTCTGAAGTCAAACAGAGGAACTAAAACGCTCCAGCAAAGAAAGAACACAGTTGCTTTTAAATACAGTTACAAAAATTGTTTTATTTTAACATTTGAAGAACATGGATCCGAACATGCTTTTGATCCAGATGAACGAGAAAGGATTTATGCATCAGATGCGGTGTTAAAGTTTTAAATATAACGGAATGAGACATTCGTTGACGAATTAATTGTTTTCAAGACGTGTTTTTATTGGGAGTGTCTGGATTTACATTAAACACCTGGTTCTTATGCAGCAACGCGAGCTTGAACTTGGATGACATCTCAGGTTTAATGATTGTAGAACAACTAATTTTACAGTAGTTGTAAATTAAAGATCAGAGGGGAAGGAAGTTAAAAACACAGAGAGAAATGTTCTTTCCTCAGTATACTGCAGTAAAAAGGGAGAGAAAAGGGGGTATTAAAGATCACAACCTCAAATATCAACTCTGCACAGTGTTGCCAAGTCTTGTTGCTATGGAGATTGCATCCTACTGCAGGTTTGAGTAACGACAGAGGAAGTCAACTGTGCTTCCCTCTCTGTCTCTTTCTGCTCCTCCATATCTTATATTGTCCTTGCTGCATGTGTCAGCACATGTGAGTGTGCGTGTTTTCACCCCAGATGTGCAAATAATCAGTCTTCAGCTACATGTAAATATCCTCTCACACTTAAATAAAAAATTTCTGTCATATGTTCGTTTTCAGGGTTCAATGGATCACAGTTTAATAATTAACTGTCCTGGTTAATTTGATGTGACAGATGGAACATAATTTGCTTTGTTTTGTTTTTCAATAATTATTTTGGTTCACCTGTAACATAAAGTTTGAGGCTTTTTTTCACACTTGTGAATTATGTCAAATGTTATTATGCAACAAGTCATTTTAGGGCATTATCTTGAGCTGCAGCAAATCTATTTTAATATTGTTAAAATAGTAAATTAAATCATGTACATTGTCTGTTCGCATTGCATGAAAAGTCTGTGATTTTTAATGGCACTTTGCACTGAATGCTAAAAGAAAACAGAATTTGCTGCACACCCTCACGCTGCCTTGTCCATTTCCATCAGATTTGGAGCCGCTGTTACGCACTGCAGGCAGCAACTGCTCAGCTTCCTTGTGGCTTTGAGTCTAAGCGAAGCAGACTGCGAGAGGCTTATTAATCCTGGCGCTGCAGCTTCACTCTGAAGGCCACAGTCGACGGGGGAGAAGGGATAGGGGACGATGCATCCACTATATATCATGAATAGACTTACAAGGCTGACCATCCACATCCACGCCGTATATACAAGATGAAATGCAGATGTTGAGATCCAACATGCTCGATCCAACTTTGTTATTAATAAGAGTTGACATTTTCATGGTTCATGGCTCAATCACTCTGTGCAAGCCTTAGTGAACTTTCATAACGGCGTTCTGAAGGGAACATACAAGCTAAAGATAGAACCAAACTGCACTGAGAGAGCATCAACAGTTCTTTTCTTCAACAATTACAGCATCTTTTTTCTGTTTATTTTTTAAAAACTGATTATTTTCCTTGAAACAAATATGTTTGTGGTTCATAAAGAAAAAAAATTCTGCAATTGTATGAGAAATTCTGAAGAAATTGCAGCTAAATCATCAAAATGCGAAGGGCAACATGTCTTTGCCTACCTCATTTATACAAAAGTGAATCCATCCTGTTCACTGATGCTGTTTTTTGTTGTCATTTTTCTATTTGTTGTATTTTTAGAACCAGAGTCTGAGAACTAAAGATGTGAAGCTGATTGTCCTTCCTACTCACCCACAACCAGGGTGTTTTCTTCNAGGGAACAAATAACTCATTAACATTTTAGAAAAAAATGATATTTGAACAGAGAATAATAAGATAAAAAAATATGTGAATCGTCATAAACCTGGAAACATTGTATCTACAGTTTGTTTTTATCTTTATTTCAGGAAAACATCCTTTTGTTTACATGAAGGGGGCCAGATCTAAAATTTTTATAACAGCCAGCCACTAGGGGGCGCACGTTTTAACTCCTGTCCGGTAAGTAATAATTATACAAATGTATAAGGTTTTATTCACTTTACTTCATGTTTAGACTTATTGATCTGGTTTTAAACCATCGAGAAATGATATAAGATTCAAATTAAAACAAATGTGTGTTAATAACACTGATCCCTGCGAAGATCATGAATCAGGTTCATTACATTAAAAGGATTTTGATTATTTTTTCATAGATTGAGATAAGCTCTGATACAGTGAAGCTTCAATTCATGTTGATGCTTTGTGGGTCATTTGTTGTGTTGATGCTCTGCAACAGATGAGATAATAGTGTTTTTATTGAGAACACTTGTTAACTGTTGTGAAACCCGATGAGCATGATGCTGTGGTGTAAGTGATGGCGCTCTGCCAGGATTAGACTATTAAGACTCATTAGTCCCTATTGAAAACCCTGATGACAGGCGCTCTGAAAGGAGAGAGAAAAGGAAAAGGTCACCTTATGGATCTTAAACTGACACATCTAACTCATCATGGAGCGGCGGCATCTGTCCTTACATTTAAATTGATTGAGTGCTGGTGAGATCGTACTGGCAATAACCCCCCCCCCAATGTTCCTTCAGAAGAAATCTGTACCTGCAGCATTTCATTTCTCGACTTCTTCTCGAACATGAAGAGCTTCGTTACTCATAGGCTTCAGGACAAAGACATGGTGAACAGGGAAAATGCAGAATGAGACAGTAATCTTCTGTTCTGATCAGGGAACAGAGAGACAACATGAGGAGGAAAAGATGCTTCTTGGAGGAAGGCACTGATTATGTAATAGAAGGACTTGTTTACATGTCCCCTCTGAGTTCATGTTAGCTGAAGGAAGACACCCTGCCTTCGCTTCTCGGGCTCTGTCACATTGCATTAATGTCTTTATTCATATGACTGGTAATTGGCCTACTTTGAGGACAGTGTGTGTGTCTCATGTGGAATTGTACAGTATTTAAAAAGTGGCTAATGCTGCTCTAACATTTAAAGAACAAAGACAAATTTTGAAGTTAAATATTGAAAATTATTCTAAATATAAAGAAGGAAAGCTGCTTGTTCCACATTATGCAGCCACACATGTTGAATCAACAGTCTTGATTTCTACTGAAAACAGTTTTTTTTAATTCTGCAAGATTTTTGGGACAATTTAGTCAAAAATTATATATGTCCTTACATAANTTAATTTAATTTAATTTAATTTAATTTAATTTAATTTAATTTAATTTAATTTAATTTAATTTAATTTAATTTAATTTAATTTAATTTAATTTAATTTAATTTAATTTAATTTAATTTAATTGTCTTCATCACCATTGACTTGCCTCTTTCTGTTTGCGTTTTCATCCTCAAGACCTTGCTGCCATGTTTTATGATACTCTGAGTCTTTGTAGTTCTTTGGAAAAATTCATTCTAGAAAAAGTAGTTTCCAACAAGCAAAGAACATATTTTAAATGTGCGTTTTTTGGTTTTTTTTTTAATCTGAAAGCGACAAACAGCCTGTCGACCTACTTGTTCCTTTTCATGGCCACAGAGAGCTGGTGTTTCTCTTTCTTGCTGTCATGGGGTGAAAAGCAGAGCTACACCTGAACAGGTCGCCAGTCCGTGACAGCAACAATGATTTTATAAGAAATAATTATGCACTTGTGCCTGAGCTAAAAATCTGACATTATGATCATGAATACGACTTCAACAGTAAAAGAAAAACATTTAGCATGGATTTATTTTCCCCCATATTATCCTTTTTGTCACTTTTTCTTCATCCCATCTTGATGTAACTTGTTATTTTATTTGTTTAAAGTTGTAGAATTCAAAATGTACTGCTTCTTTCATCTAGACTGACAAAACAAACAAACCACAAACAAACAAAACCTCAAACCACAGTAAAATACATCATTTAACTCACCAATGAAGTGTGATGCTCCTCCCATCCACAGATTGTTTATTTCTTTTGTAGGAATACGTCAAGGCAGGTAAGACTTTATTAATAAAGTTCAGGTACAGAAATGGTTTGATCATACTGCTTCAGTAAAATTAGAGTGAAAAGTACCACAGATTGTTTATGCAAGTGATGCTCAGAACTAGACTTCCTGATCAGAATCATATTCGTTTTGATTTTCTCCTTATGGATGAACTATCCACACATCCTGCACAAAAAAAACACAATAAATCTGACTGTGACATGTGTGAAATTCAATTACAGACCTGCTGTGAATGCATTCTGCATAACCCAGAGAGATTGGAGGAAGCGGCAGCCAGGTGGCGACCCTGTGGGCAGCAGCACGCACAGATCATAATGGTCTGGGCCGCTGCCAAGAGCAGCTAACGGTCACTCATCACACACGTATCACTCTCCGTCTCCACACGCCACTAGGTCAGCAAAAAGGGATTGCGATACACATTGTTTGCCATTTTCTCTATAATTCATGTCTTGCTCCTAAAATAGAGTACTTGAGCAGAACACACTGTTTCATCTGTGCCTGTAAAAATAGAAGCATGCGTGCACGTTAAAAAGCTGCAGTTTCAGACTGAAGCTTGCTGCTTGAAGTGTAAACTGTGCATTTCACAGCTGAATAATAAATGAGCATTAGGGAGCCTTTGTGTGGTCAACACTTAATAAAAAAAATAAAAACATGTTAGGATAGACAGCAACCAGGCACACTGGTCACAAACCCAGACTTCCTGCGTCTGACCAGGATTAAGTCCCTCCAGGTGATATTCTGATACATGGAAATACGGGAGTGTCATGACTCACGAAGTGGCAGATATGCCCAACAGCAAAATACAGATACTTGTCCTGGAAATACATCAATTTTGTTTTGAAGGTCATTTGTGGTTTGTCTGGGTCCAGTATCTCCCACTCATGAGCTGTGAGTGGCAGTAAGACTAACCAGCCATGACACAGGAGAATCACTTGAGAAGGAGCAGCTGTATGAGCGATGCTTGTTTGTTGTATTGGAGACTTTCAAGCAATCGTTTTAGCTAAAATTCCCAGAAATATTATGTCGAGTTGAAGAGCAACCGAAGTAGCTCTGTGGGGTGTGAAGACGAAGAGAAACAGTCACTTGTCAGTTCAGTCTGACAGGAGGAATCACACAGAGTCTGCACTCATCAGGATGTTGTAATTTTCTTTAATCAACATGCATGATTTAAAGTTTTCAGCTGTTCGATGGATCCTCAAGGAGCTAAAACCTTCCTGCGACTCGGTTATTTCAAATGACACGTGAGAGAGAACAAGAACCATAACTCAGTTAAATCAGCCTATTTAGATACCTTAAACGAATATAAAATGTATTTGCCTTAATAAAGAAATAACTTTCAGATGGTTTAACACATAGTTATCATTGTGTAATTTTCTTTCACTAAGGAACCAGTTAGAGCACCTATTTTGACTTGTTGACATCCAACTGAATATCAATGAGATCTTTACTGAGCTGCATCATGCTGAGTTCAAACAAACATTTGCCACCATTTTTTTATTACACTTACAGGCTTGGAGGTTGACTGAATAGATGAAAAAACAGCAAACATGTGGGATTTTTAATTTAACTGTTCTATTTAAATATTTCATTTTAAAGTATTGCAAAAAAAAAAAAACATTTGAACAAATAGTTCAAATCTTGACAATGAACTATTAATATTGTACCTGCTGTAGCGCTTTGAACAACCTCATTTTGGGGAGAAAAAAATTAGTTGGATTAAGTGAGCAACTAGTCACTATGAGGCCAAGACTAAAGTGGGTTTCTGCCATCTTAAAACAACTTTAAAGAGCAACTCACTCCCCTCTAAATTACCTCCCTACCTACAGCTGCTGTTTCAAAAGATGCAGAAAAAGAGGCGCCACTTAGGACCAGCGGGGGTGGCGGGCTGGGCTATGGTGGAGAGAAGGTTTTATACCTCAGGAGGCGTGTCTTAGAGATGATGCCTGTGACATAAACAGCTTCCTATTTAAATGAGTGATACTAGAAAAGTTTATAAACACACTCAGAACACAGAAAATAAGACAAAACTCATATCAAGCTTATTTAAAAACCTTAAAAGTAAAAACGCTTATTTAAAGTATTTAGAAAAGGGCGATGTAAGCAATGTAAGTAATCATATGTTCCCACCTCTCCAGCACAAGCTGACTAATAAATCTAACAAAACATGAGAGGCGGGACTTAAGGCAGAACAGCCAATCATCAGCCGGTCACACTCAAAGCTGGTGTCATAAACCCAAGGTCCCCAAATCTGGGGACCTAGCTTCCTACCAGAGACTACACACCAAAAATGGGCCCAGGGAAGAACGGGTTAAGGGGGAGGGGCGAGGAGGATGCTGCAGCCGGTGCAGACACAGAGCAACCAGAGAAACGCAGAGGAGCGACAGAAGTAAGGTGTTTCTGCTAAACTGCAGAAAAAGTGTGGGAAAGGTGTGGGTGTTAAAACACCCACATCCCCTACAGGTGCGACGCCCATGGCAGTAGCCACTTTTCAACCCTAGTGCAGCACTAAGACTTTTTAGGACCAAAAAGTGTCGAATTTAACAAGTTTAACTGAAAATGTCAAAAAACGGCCAGCAACTGAAAGGTTGCATTGGTCATACGTGTTTATGCTAACAGCTTTTAGCCAGCAGCATAATAGGTTTAACTGCAGGAACTGATGAATACTAACGAACAAAGGAGTTGTGACGAAACAGATACAGGCTGTTCGAACTTAGGAGAACTCGGGTTTTATCACCACCTGCGTAGTTTGAGAGTTAAAAACTGAAAGAGAAGTTGTTGACCTGTTTTCACACCCACTGTGAAGGTAAGAACACCTGTGGAGCTAAAATATTCATCAGAAACCTCAGAAAAACCATTTTTAATGGAATTACATTACAGCTGAATAAAAAATAAAAAAAATAGTGTTCCAAGACCTTTTTTTTGTAGATTAGAGTTGTAAACCACTTTACAACAATCTAGCTGTTTGCTTGTCGATTCAGAACTAATCTCTTGTTCTCCAAACTGAGATACTTACTAAGCAGCACGAGAGAGGTGAGAAATTGATTTTTCATAATATTGACACATAAAGCTTTTACTTTAAAATCTGAAACTAATAATAAATGTACTCTGAATTATGAATAAACAGGTTTTTAATTTTCACATGCTCATGAAATGGGTTGTGTTTGTGCTTGTGTTTTTTACAGACCTATAACGTTCTCAGCTCTCTCACAGACTTCACAAACACCAGAAGAAATTGTTTTGGCTGTAAAGTTGCTGCTTGTGAACATGAATGTGGCTCTAAAGCTTGAAAACGGCTTTAAAACCTTATTTACTCCGTCTTGGGAGAATGATGAAAAGAGACGAACTGCAGGTTTGTTTAATTCCTCTCATTGGTTATGATAATAATCTGATTTTTTTTCATACAACATCATAATTTAAATTCATTTAGGAGGTCCGTTTGTGTGTTTACTTTCCTTCAAATAGGATGTGACTGCCACAACAGACAACTTGTTTGTTCCTACATGACGATGAGCATGACGGGATGGAGGAGGTGGTGATGGTGATGGGATGGGTTGTTGGATAAAATCCAGAAAGCTGTTTCTAAAAAAAGGAGGAAGTAATTAGTAAATGTCATTTGAGAGGAGTATGGCGAATTAGAAGCCTGGTGGATCATGTAATTAGAATTGAAGCATTTTCATTGGCGGCTTGGGGAAGGACGAGGACAAGAGCAGGATGCTCGGTGAACGCTGACAGCACGATGCACTGGTATAAAAATCACACACACACACATGTTTGTTTTGTTATCCTTATGGGGACCGTCCATTGACTTCCATTCCATCCAAACCCTTTTACTAACCTTAACCATTACTGATCTATAACTAACCCTAAGACTAACTAAAACTCTATTCACATCATACCTATAAACCTAACCCCTAACCCTAAAAAGGGGAGTCCCCCTCATGGGGATCAGGCTTCGGTCCCCACAAGAACCCTCGGACCCCAGAAAGATAGTAAAAGTCAGGAAACTGGTCCCCAGGAGGTCAGAAATACAAACCCACACACACACACACACACACACACACACACACACACACACACACACACACACACANGTGTATAAGAGACAGAGGAGGTGGTGATGGTGATGGGATGGGTTGTTGGATAAAATCCAGAAAGCTGTTTCTAAAAAAAGGAGGAAGTAATTAGTAAATGTCATTTGAGAGGAGTATGGCGAATTAGAAGCCTGGTGGATCATGTAATTAGAATTGAAGCATTTTCATTGGCGGCTTGGGGAAGGACGAGGACAAGAGCAGGATGCTCGGTGAATGCTGACAGCACGATGCACTGGTATAAAAATCACACACATGTTTGTTTTGTTATCCTTATGGGGACCGTCCATTGACTTCCATTGATTTTAGTAACTAGATTTATACCTAACCCAAACCCTTTTACTAACCTTAACCATTACTGATCTATAACTAACCCTAAGACTAACTAAAACTCTATTCACATCATACCTATAAACCTAACCCCTAACCCTAAAAAGGGGAGTCCCCCTCATGGGGACCAGGCTTCGGTCCCCACAAGAACCCTCGGACCCCAGAAAGATAGTAAAAGTCAGGAAAGGGTCCCCAGGAGGTCAGAAATACAAACCCACACACACACACACACACACACACACACAAACTCTCCTTCTCATACACCAGCTGACGATGAAGCTTCTTTTTTCACACAGATAATATAAACGTCCCAAAGGAGATTTAAAACAAACAATTTAAACTTTTTAAAGAGCAGAAATAGTTATAAAGGGCTATTTGCATTTATAATATTTTATTTAACTATTCTAATTCCCTGCATCTCCTCAACCAACTGTTTTGTTTTTGTTTGTTTTGTTTTGGATTTTACATTGAAATAAAACATTTATTGATTCAAGTCAGTGTTCCTTATGCCCCAAGTTTCCAACTCATATCAGATAAATGAATGCCACGGGTGTATTTGAAAATCCCTTAAAAACCAAATAAATCAAGATTTCCAGATGTTCCAAATGTAAAACAAAAAGCGATTTCTTTATCTCATGGTGTTTTCAAGGCATCGGTAATTTTTTGATCTTCAAATTAAAGACCACCGTTATAGTTATTTAGAATAAAAGATTGGGATTTTTGCACGGTACAAATTTTATTTGAAAAAAGCAAATAGAACGAGAAAAATATTTTTAAAAACGATAGCGGAGGTGTAGAATTTAGGATTGTTTACACAAAACAGAAATAAAGTCCAGTCATTTTCAGGAAGGGAAGTAGAGAAGCAGAATGAACTTTAGACTCAGATCAATGGAAGGGTTGTAGTGTAGTTTTGTCCACATACCTCACAAAAACAAAACCCAACGTGTTACAGGTCTCTCACTATGCAAATTTAATCAAAACTGGGTAATTCTGAGTGGCTTTTGCCTAACGTTGGATGATTTTGTGACCTAACTGACGTCTGTTGGTAATTCTTGAAACACTTTTTTTGAGTGTTTAATAGAAGAAAACAGGGAGTTTGTTTAAGAGGATACTGCAGAGCCTGGAGGGAGTAGATCAGAGAAAATTAAGATTATAATGAAGATGAAATTAAAGCAATAATTCTCTTTTCTGAGAAGTAGCTGAAGGGCTGACAGGAGTAGATTAGAGCAGGTGCATTTTAAACAAATTAGGTGCAGAAAGAGGAAAACCGAGTATGTTTTACAGTACATGCCCATGGAAGCTTTTATTGCAGCTCAAACACTCTCCTGGATTCTGTTTGTTTTGCTGTAATTGAATGTTTGATTATCTGATTGACTCAATAAAACTCTAACACACATCCACAGTTAGATCAAGAAGTCAGTGTCAACCAGGAAGGAAGGTTTTATATTTCAGCAAAAGATCTTAAACCTAAAGTGCTCAAAGGAAACAATGTTTTTATTTTTCAAAATGTCGTAACGAATAAATAAACGTAAATTTTAAATGTTTATGATATGTTCATGTATTTTATTCTTTTTTGAGTATATGATCGGTTTAAGGGAATGTAATTACTCAGTGTTTTAATATATTTAATTTCTATTTATATATAAGTGTGGTTCACATCATGGGTTTGGAGTTTCAGGTTGGAGTTAGGATCATAGTCATCCAAACTGAGATTTATTTGTGTCGTTATTACTTGTGACTTCGTTGTGTGAGCTGTTGCATTTACGTTTCACAGTTTAAAAGGATGTGAAACTTTGTGCGACTAACAGCAAAAACTAGATGAAACTTAAGACTCTCTCAAAATCGTCCCCATAAATATGGACATGTGTCTTGTATCAACAAAGGGTCTGTGTAACTAAAAACCATTAGAGAGCTTTACTGAAGGTGGTTGGAGCTTCACTCTTCCTGTTTCTTTACATGAGATAACTGAGTCCTGTTACACATGGTGTAAAACTAACACTGTGTTTCAGAAAAAGAACATCATGCCAGTAGAACAAACATGGTGGTGGTAGTGTGATGGTCTGGGGCTGCTTTGCTCCTTTAGGATCTGACTTGCTGTATTTGATGGAACAATGAATTCGCTCTTTAATAATAATAATAATACTTTCAACTTTATTCATTTCACAATGGAGAAATTCACTTCTGCATTTAACCCATCCCAAAGGAGCAGAGAGCTGCCCATGTCATGGCGCCTGGGAGGCAGTTTGGGGTTCAGCATCTTGTCCAAGGATGCATTGACGCAAGCTTGTTCGGGTTGGGGATCAAACCACCAACCTCTTGATCTGAGGACAACCTCCTTCCCCTTTCGACCATGGCCGCCCACAAGATAATCCTGAAAGAGCCATCAGTTTATGACCTCAAGCTCAATTGTATTTGGATTTTGCTGGAGGTCCATGATCCAAAGCATACCAATAAGTCGCTCTCTGAATGAAAACTTCTCAAATATAGCTAAATTGTTTAGTTGTTTATTTATCAAGGTTTTAAGTTAGAGATCAAGACAGCTTTTATGAGGGTGGGGGATAGCAGGGAGTTGGATTCTGAATTGTTTTTGTTTGACTTTTTGCTTGTTTTTATAATATGAAGCACTTTGTGTTGCCAAGAGCATAAAAAGTGTAGAAATAAAGTTTGATTGGATAAATTAAAACAGTGCTGCAATTAAGAGCAGGAAAAATGTCATCCAGTGATGTGAAACATTTATTAAAGGTGACACGTCCAGTTATCAGATTTAAGGGCAAATAGGTTCAGATATGTTGGCACAGTTTTTTATTAATATATGAAAATATAATTGAAAACCTGCATTATGTGTCTTTATCTTTGTCAAAATGTTGATTTTGTTTGATTA
The DNA here is from genome assembly GCA_006937955.1 of Pachypanchax playfairii. Classification (NCBI taxonomy): domain Eukaryota; kingdom Metazoa; phylum Chordata; class Actinopteri; order Cyprinodontiformes; family Aplocheilidae; genus Pachypanchax; species Pachypanchax playfairii. The sequence goes on from SSNP01000085.1 coordinate 1,168,813, forward strand.
TTAGAACCAAATAAGTGTTGAAACTCCAAAGCAAAACACAGCATTTCCTACTTTTTATAACACTTTCTATTTTATAAGATTATTCAGGAAAGATGTTAGTCAGATGATACTCAAACATGAGAGATTCACTGGTTGTTAGTGATTCACAGAGAACTGACAGCTTGGTTCCTTTTCACTGTCCACCAAGTGTGGTTGTTCTTTTTGTGTAGTTTTGAGCTGTCAGTCTTACTCATTCTGTTTTCATCTCTCTCTGTATATTGAGTATAATTTGATGTTAAACAGGGCTGTATGAAGCACTCAAACACATGCATGACCCAAATCCTTATGTCACTCCACAAGTTTCTTTTTTGAATCAAAATGATCACTTCTTTTTGTTTTATTTTAGAAATAATGCTTTTTCAGTATGATTTTACTAATAAGCTCAAGGCCACAGAAGAAGAAGAAGTTTTGTATAATTAAAACTTTAATCATGATCTACTTTGACTGCTTGTTTGGACAGAAGATGTAAACCGTTTTATTACAAATGGCCTTAAGAGTTGTTTAAGTTTTGCCAATTTTATTTAAAAACTGGGTGAAGACAAGTCCCTGATCCACGATTTCCATCAAAACTGGTGGTTCTGATTTAAATATCAGATATACTTTTTTATTTCTGTTTTTCCTGGTGATTCTTGTTTGACGGGAGAAGAAAGTGAACTCCTGCAGCACCTTGTCGAGACGACCCTCTCCAAGGTGCTGAAATCTGCTTTACCAAGTCTGCGTCATGTGACTTCACCAAGCTCTGCCTAGCTCAGCACCAAGCCTACTGGTTTCTCGAGATTTCATGAGGGAAACGGACCTCAAACCCCCCTTTCCTCTCATCTTGCGTCTGTTTTTTTTACCTCATCTCCTCTTTTTTTCCCCTCCACCCGATCGGATGATGAGGACCTTAGACGCGCTCGGAGTAGTATGACAAAAGATTTTAGGATGCTGAACTGGTGTTCGTGGTTTTGCAACTCTGTTTTTAGTCAAATGCCAACACGGTGAATGCGTCGGACAGAGTGGACGAGCCTGCTGCTGCTGCCCGAGGTCCGCATTGAGAAAAGCAACATCTCATTTTTCTTTATTTGACTTCAGAAGGATGTAACGACCGAACCTGTCAGCTTTGTGCAGCCGAAGCTTCCTCATCAAAATGCAGAAGGGAATACGACTCAATGATGGTCATGTCACCTATCTGGGGCTTTTGGCAAAGAAGGATGGTACGAGACGCGGGTGCTTAAGCAAAAAGAGCTCCGACAACACGAAATGGCACACAAAGTGGTTCGCTTTGCTGCAGAACATGCTGTTTTATTTCGAGAACGAATCCAGTTCTCGACCTTCGGGATTGTATCTTTTAGAGGGATGCATATGCGACAGGGCGCCTTCACCGAAACCCTCACTGTCAGCCAAGGAGTGTTTGGAAAAGCAGGTAGGGAGAGCGCGCGCTCACACATGCACACACATATATGACTGCACACACACACACACACACGTGCAAGCTCTGCGCTGCAAAAAAAGGTGCAGGATGAAATGTAAAATTAGCCTTTGAGGCACAAACATTTGTGAACTATGATTTCTAACATCGCATGACGAGGCGACCTCAAATTCATGGCAGCAGAAAAGCACAATCGCTGTGGTTGGTTATGTAATTCATGCATGGCTTTAATGATTAGATAAGAATGGAAACACCTCATGATGTTGCAGCAGACAGTACGCAGTGATGTCTTTGATTTTGCAGCATACCTGTTCCATAATCCCCCCCCCCCCACACACACACACACACACATACACACACACACACACACCACCACATGAGAGATAAATTGATTTGTTGAAAGGGTAGTTGGACATTTTGTTTGTTAGTCAACAGGTTTTTCTGACAGTCTGGGGCAGAGAGCGTTAGAGCTACACATAATGCACCTCAAATAATAAGCTATATATTTTAAGAAGTTGTGGCTTCAAGGTTTCCATCTTGTGGTTAAAATCATATTTACAGCTGAGCCTCAGGAAACAGCAGGAGGGCAGTGATCAGTCAGCTCTAATTTTGATGACCTGAATCAAATGATTCAGTCTGGAATGTTGTGCTGGAGGTTGCATTATAGCCAGCATATTAACTCCTTGCAGAAATCTGCACAAAGCCTTGTTATTGCCCTATGGTCTATAAATAGAACACTTTGTTAACACAAATGAACACAAAATGAAGTCTTGATTTCATCCTGCTTGATTTGCACCAACTTGTTAAATCAGAATCACCACCATTTGGAAAAGAGAAGCTGACAGGCTTGTTAACATTGTTATTAGAATCAGTGAACATAACGCTCCACTGAGATATTTCCTTTTCTGTCTCTTTGCTCTGTGCCTGACTCTGTAGGTAGGGCTGCAGTCCAAACTGAGACCAGACTCTTACCGTGAACAGCTGCCCTTGTGCTGACGAAGCAGAATGCAACACGCTGGCTAATGCCGTGTTTTCAAAGTTGCTTTAAACGCATCCAAAATATCTCCCTGGAACACATTGTTTTTCTTCTAAAAGGACAGTTTGAGTTTTCTCCACTAAGCAGTTTTAAGGAGCTAAATATTTGCGCATCACAAACACTCATCCATCGCTCTGCTGTCTTGAATATTTTTTAACAATCTTTGTGCTGTAAATCCAGAAGACTGAGTTGAGGAAAATATCCTCACCCTCTTCAATCCTCTATGTTTATGTAGAAATGTTTTAGCTGTCTACGACTATTGAAATTGTAGATTACATATAGTCTCTAATGCAGTGAATGTGACAATGCTTCAACCTGAGGTCTCTATGGCAACCCCTATTTGCATCCTAAAGAATGATACAGTTGGAAGGGGCATGATGACAGTACTTTGCATCTCTCTTATTAATGTGAGCACTATTGGAGCTAAATTTGTTCCTTGCGGTACCTCTGAGGGGTCAGAGTCCAATTATAGAAAAGGCAGCTTGTTCTCATCGGGTGACGGCTGCGTTTCAAACATAAACATAAGGAGCTGCTACAAGCTGCACTGTAACTCATATGTGGGTTCATATGTGACAGAAAAATAAGAGCATGTACTGACCATGGTGTTTGTATAAGACTGTCAATAGAATCAAAATGATGCTAATCATGCAACTATCTTATTCTGTGGTCACTTGCATTTTTATACAACGTATAGTTTAAAAAGCCTTGATACACATATGACAAATAATTCTTAAATAATAGTTCATATTGACATAAAGATTCACTATTTTGTCACAGGACATTTCAAAAACGAACATCTTGTTTACAAAATGATTGAGTTTCATATTGAATCACATCCGGAAGTTCAAGCCAAACAGAACATACACCTGCAAGTTTTAGCTCCACCTCCTCCATGTAAATGAACATTTTCACGACAAAAACTGAAAGTAAACCTCAGATAATTGTTGAGTTTGTTCAATTTTGTTGCACATGCTGTTATTACTTGCGGGCGAGTGGGCGGCACCTTCATTCCCACCTCTCTACAGCTCAGATGGCAGCACCTGTAAAAGAGCTACTGCGTATTAAGTTTTCAATATCGGAAGACGGTGGAGATGTTTCGTGCCAAATTTCAATGGCTTATTTATTCACAATGTTCTTATTGCGATTATGAGAGAAATTATTGAATGAGAACCATGTATGTGAATTTATTTATTTTTTATGATACAATGAATTTGATGGAGGAGCAGTAGGCTATCAATAACGATTAGTTGCAAATTGATTGTTGCATCTGCAGGCCAAAAGTTGGTCTCATTCTGTTGGTATGGCAATGTAAATCCATGAATTGAATCATGAATTCAAAATGAGTAACATTTAAGTGTGCAAAGATTGATAAACTCATCCAGGTAATTATTAAAATATTTAAATGTAACACAGTATAATAAATCTGTACCAGAACTTGAATTGAACATTGTTAGCTCAGACTAAAGTATTCTAGGTGACAACAATGACTGTGAGGGCTGGGCAATATGGCAACATTTTCATATGTAATTTCAGTATGTGAAAAATTAATATCACAACCAAAATAAACACCGGTCTTCAGTATGAACCGGTTTATTGCCCAGCCCTAACTGTGACTATTTTAAAGGATTTCTTGCATGAATAGCCAAAAATATTTACCTTCTTCATCCCTTTTTCTTTCAAGAGCCTGTTTAGCTAAGGAGTGTGTACTGTTGCTATCATGATGTGAATCAGCGTCATTACAGATCAACATCATAGTGGCTTTGGCCTGTGGTCCGTGTGGTTGGGACCAGGTTTCCACTAGTTTATTCACATGGTTAAATAGTCAAATGATGTTATTCTGTCTTGAATTTGAGAGTTGCGTTGGGTTCGTTTTTTTTACTCCTCTTCTTTCCCCTCTCTTTCCTACTTTTCATGCATCTCAGATTAAGCCATCCTTCTCCAGACCCTTGTGTCCTCTGTTGGACCCCTACCACCCACCTGGAGCGTTCACATTTACACTGTTTGTCACGAAGTCACAGAAGTCACATCTTAGATGTCAGACTCTCCGGCTGGGGTCACTAGTTCCTTGTGGAGTGGGAAGGATGTGGCTCAGAAGAACCTTAGTGGATTTTCTGATCATTTTTCCTGGAATCTTCTTGAATCACTGGCTTCTACTTTGAGCATGGACTCCCTGGAGACATCCAATGGGAGGGTTCAGTTGGGACTCTGGGGTTTTGGAGCCCTCCTACTCTTCTTTTCCTCCTTCTCCTCTCATTCCTCCTTTATTTCCATGTTTTTCTTTTTATTGTGGGTGGCTTGGACCTGCATCCTGCCCACTGGCAGACTCTCCTGCTGCTGCTGTGTCACTCTTGGGCTCAATCAACTCATCAAGCAGCAAGTACTTCTACTGGGCATGCAACCACTACTCTTCACCAGACTGGGAAAAGTCACAAAGGGAAACTTTCAGTGTGGTAACTTCCAGTGAATGTTTCTCTAGTGTTTCTATTTTCATGAAAGTAACTTACATTTGTCCTCCGTGCAGATTTTCCTGATACGACCAGCGACATAACCAGGACAAACTCTATAATCCATGCTAATAAAAAAACTCACCTTTGGAGAAAATCTTCCGTGTTTTTGTTTTAAACTTCCATGATGGCACTTGAAAACAAGTTTCCTGCTATACTCTCCACCATATTTACTGACTGGACTCACCTGATTCCTCTTCCTCCTCTTCCCATCTTTGGCTGGCCCCTCGGCTCCCTGGTTCCCCTTGTCCTTCTCCAAAAACAAAATAACAATCACTAAATATCCATTGTGTGGTGTGGCCCCGTTGTTAGTGTGTGAATGGTTGTTTGTGTGGCCCTGTGACATGTCCAAGTATCCCCTACCTCTCCCCCAGTGACAGCTGGAGATAGGCACCAGCCCCCTGCAACCCTGAAGGAAGAAGCAGGTTCAGAAAATGGATGGATGGATGGATGGATGGATGGATGGATGGATGGATGGATGGATGGATGGATGGATGGATGGATGGAATAAATGAACAGAATGCCTCTGTGAGAAAAAGCAGATGATTTGATTAAACAATTGATTTGTAGGTTTCATCAGTGGTGAGTCATGTAATTCCCACCTAGGCTATCACTGGCACTTCGTCTGAATCAATTCACCCCTCTATAATTATGTAATGGCTATAAAAACCATCTTCTAATGCAAAATACAGTATAAAGAGTTGTTGCATTCCAGATGGATAACTCAATTAGCCACAGTAAATGTCTTTACTGGAAAAACAAACCAAATGGGAGCACAAGTCAATTGCAAAAAACAAAAAAAAGTTGCAGCTGCCACATGCATAAAACAGCAATAATAATAACTTAACAAAATTTTTATATTATTTAAAAATAGCAACATTTTACTCACCAAAAATTGTAGTTATTTTTGCATAAAACCTATCCTCCTATCTTTCCGCAAAAAGCTGTCATACAACTTATCCGTGCACTTTGGAATTTCACAACCTTTTATCCATGTCTAGCTTTTCCTAAAAATCCATATTGAAAATAGTTTTGACAATAAATCTGCAACCAAATCCACTTCTTCTCCTCCTTTAGCCATTGTAGGTTGACGAAACAGCTATTAAATCAACACAACTATTTCTGTTTGTGCAACCTGCTCTGGATACAGTTCTGGATACCAGCTCTGATCAAATCCAATCAAACGGTGTGATTACGCTGATGTCACCGTACACCCTCTAGAAGGCCTGATGTCACCAACTCAAAATCTGATTGGTTGAAGTTGAATTTCTGTTAGAGGGGCATGCAGAACTGATTGTGAAGGCCTCCATGTAGAGTTCTTGGACTTTGATCTTGCCTGGCAACAAGTGATGGCTGAAATGTGATTGGTTAAATACTTTAATATACAGAATATGTATATGAAAATACATGTGTGGAAGCAGCAGCCAGGGGAAAAACTGTACTTGGACTATTAGGAATTATTTGCAGCCCCTGACGGAAGTGATTAAGTGAGTTCCTGCTTTTGACAAATAAGGAACGAGCTAATTAGAGACAAAACAGTTTAAACTAGTTTCTCATGGCAAAAACTTTTTAAAGAAAACTATGGCAGGGGAGCTTCCAAAACATTTTCAAGGCTTCTCAATTTTCTTGCAAGGCCTCACTGACTTGTTATTTGATCATTTTTAAAACCTATACAACAAAAGTTCTCTGCACGTGTCTGGAAATTGTATATATTTGCATCACATGCCCCATCCAACTGGCTGTAAATAAAACAGGTTGCACATTTATCGCGTATGATTCCAACAGCAAATTGACATACTTTCTCTCAATTTTGGGTCTCTAACTAATCACAGTCCAGCCCATGATGAACAATGGCAGACCAGACCCTGAAACAAGACCGAAAAATATCAAAGTAAAACAACAGCAAAAAGAAGCCAAACACCACATGCCAAAACAAAGTAAAAATAGAAGCGGTACTGAATCATTTTTAAAATTTTAAGCTACTGTTTTGAAACACGTCTAAGTGGACACTAACCGAAAAACATGTTCAGCTTCATAGTAGACATCATTCTGGATGCATCTGATGGCCCTACAATACAGTGTGCAACTTCAGTGCTCCTGGTCACGGCCTTGAGTGGGCGGTTCCTTGGCTACTTTACAGCAACAGCTGTTTGTTGTAGAGCCCGACCTTACATCAAATACAACCACATTGGTCGATTTTGTGGTCCGTAAAAACGACACTATATTCCGTACGCGACCCCTATCTGCAACCCTATCCACTTTTTAACGTGAAACTTTCAGCTTTACAGTGTGTCCATATGTATCTTTACATTTTAAAGTTAACTGTTGTATTAAAATGAGACATATTGCTGCAGAATTTTTGTTTAGTTCGGCTGAACAGAGTGAAACCTCACGCATGCGTATTTGTCAGCCTCTGCCTCTGGAAAGGTGCGCGCATGCGCTGTTGTTAGTAAGTCTCTGCGGAACCCGGAAAACGCTCCGACAGGTCGTTTGTCACAAACGAAAACGCTCCGACAGGTCGTTTGTCACAAACGAAAACGCTCCGACAGGTCGTTTGTCACAAACGAAAACGCTCTCACAGGTCGTATTTTGGAGCTTTCACAATCGACCTGTATGGTCGTATAATTGTGCGGATACGTTGTTGTTGTAGCAGCAGTCGCCTATCGCTCCTATAAAGGCTAGCAGTTAGCTTTTTTGGCTCACTGACTGGAATTCAGTTTATCATGTTGGAACATGAAAGAAATAGAAAAAGAGTTTTCTAAGGTGAGGCAAAGAAAGTGTGAGCGTGAGACAGGGATAGAGCTAAATCTAGAGCAAACATCCGCAAGGCCTACGCGCATTCGGTTCGAGCAATGGCCGTCTTAGACGCGATTTTTTACAACATTGTAATTCTGCTTTCAATCACTGGGTGGGAAAAGTTATTTAGTACTGTTTTAATACAAAAGCACCAAAAACCAGAAACACTATGAAAATAACCTTCACCCCACAAAAAGTTCAGTCACTGACATCAGAATTGTTTGTTTGTTTTGCAGCTGAGACATTTTAAGCAACATTTTACCACATTGTTTTCTGATCCTGAAACAGTGTCAGAAGGTCAAAAGGCTTTTGTTTCTATTTGAAGAGACTAATTTGTTTTACATTTGGCTGCATCAGTTACATGTTATAATCACACAATGTCAAAACAATAAAAAAACAAAATCTAAGGAATATAATTCTAAGCAAATGAAATTTTGTATCAACACAGATAAAAACATATTTTATATTTGTATATAAAATAATTTTATATTTGTATATAAAATAATTTTAATTGAATGTCATTTTTTGCACCCGTATTCCATTGCTGTCTTTTTCTATCTCTATGTTTAACACTTTAACAACTGCAGTTGTTTTAAATCTACTTTAGAAATACATTTGATTTGATAACATTATTCTAAACAGACCTAGTTCTTGATTTCTCCAGTCACAATCACTCTGACAGACATAGAAAAAAAAAACTGCTGTGAACAACTGTTCACATTGACCAGAGTTGCTAGGAAACAGATAAAGCACAGTTATGTATTTGGCTCCAGCCTCCGTGTCTTATGGCATTTCCTCCTGGGAACCAGAAACATCCCAGAATCTGAGCTGGGGGAGGCCGTCCTCAGTGTGCTCCATCAACCGCACTGGTGGGCGAGGAAGATGTGGCTTCCCCAGGCTCTGTGTTGTTTTAAATCACCCGCTTGATGTCTGCTGCAATGAGGCAGCACAACAAACACAAAAGCAGTGAAAAAGCCTGAGTTGAGCCACTGTGTGTTAAATGTATCTGAACGAGGCAGTGTGATGTTACACGCAGAACATATCCATTAGGCTTTTCATACTTCCTGTTCTTTATATCTGAGACTTATCACCTTTTTCCTCTTGTTTGTTTCAGTACTATTTCACAGTCAGCTTCACTCATGAAAACCAAAAGGCACTCGAGCTGCGCACAGAAGATGTAAAAGACTGCGATGAATGGGTGGCTGCAATATCACACGCCAGGTAAAGGCACACTTCAGTGTAATTTGCAGACATGGCAATTAGACATTGAATTGGTTGGTAGAGGGTAAAAATCTTTGACTGTGGTGTGCTCAGTCTGTCAGCAATGTTGCCATGGTTTCATCAGCGAGGTTTAAGTATGAAGAGAAACATGGCTGATTCCTCTGACGTGAGACCAGATGCACAAACATAAAACATGCCACTTATGCAGCAATGCATGTGTGTTTTGTGCGAAACAGTTACAGAAACTTGGCTACCGAGCATGAGACTCTCATGCAGAAGTATCTTCATCTGCTTCAGATCGTGGAGACTGAGAAAACAGTTGCTAAGCAACTTCGACAACAGATAGAGGATGGCGAAATAGAGATTGAAAGACTGAAGTCAGAGGTAATATTCACACGATTTGTTGTTTGTTTGTTTGTTTTTTTTATACTCAACACATATTGTTAGAATCCTAATGCATTCTGGTAAAATTAAAAATCCTCTGATATTTATTTTCCATAAATGTGTGACATGTTGGATTCTTGGGAATTTGTGGGAATTAGAGTTTGAATCGAGACGAATAAACTCACATGGTTTGCAAAATAAATTTCAATTATTGATGTTAAGGAAGGTTGATCACCTTGTTACTGAAAAATAATTTATAATCTGTAATAAACACACTTTATCCATTTCTTTTACATTTGACAGTCGGCTAAGCAAATTAAAATCCTATATTTGATTCATGGCTTTGTTTCAGAAATCCCAGATTCTTAGTCAGTTATTATTCCCAGATTGTTTGAGGTTTGTGTTATAATAAACTCCCACGTTAATTCATATCAGTCTATAGATCTTCATCCTCCTAAATGTCTCATCAGCAGAGACAAATGTTCAGTATATTGGGCCAGTGTGTTTTATATTATATATATATTTAATGGTGTAGTTAACGTATTATTATTGGTGCTTGTGTGATTATTAATTATTAATCTAGATAAACTGCATTAACTGCAGAACATTATTTGTATCTGTATTTATATTTATAGACGTAGTTGTTTTCATGTTTTACTGTGTTCAAAAAACTTAATAGATAGATCAATGTGCTTTAAAAAAACTAAAACTGAACTTTAAAGTGTCATTTCTGGTATACAGCAAGAGACTCAATGCACCAGTTAAGAATAAATAACTTTTTCCCTGCTGAAATATAAAAATTGTGTTTTTTTGTTTGTTTTTTTTTATACGGGAGGCCCCTATTTACTTACTTAAATGCATGTGGTGACCTATTTTTTGCTAAGGCAGTTGGATAAGTAAATGTGATGCAGCCACACACAATGTTAGTCAGAATTACTGTAAATAGACTTCCTGGCACAAAAAGCCTATTTCATCACTGCTTCTCGCTCTGCACTCTCATTTCTTTCCAAGATTTGTTTGCGTCTCTTTCTCGCCTTAACTTGCCAGCACCATGAATAAAAAGCAGTGGAAAAGCAGGGATTATGTTGATTATGGTTGCATTTGTCTCATGTATGTGCAAACTTGAGTGAGAAGATCGAAATTAAAACCCATCCTCATCGCAAAGTCATGTTCAGGCCAGCCACGCTGCACTTTGCATCTCCTTTCTGAAACACGTCTCCCTTAGGCTCGTGTTCTCACTCGGATTTTTCACATCAACAGGTGTTTTACTTTAATGTGCAAATGTGGTGTTTCAAATTGAATTATCTTCTGAATATGCATGAACTCTGCTTTATATTGCCACCTCTTCTGTGAAATGAAATGACACTTAACAGTTTCTGTGGCAACAAGTTGAAAGGACACACTTCAGCTTCAAACTGTTCAGAGCAACTCCAGGCTGGATTGATTTTTCAAGTTACCTGTTTTACCTTATGTCAACAAATAAAATTAATCATAATCATGTTGCCGATAGCTCTTTGAATGATTTCAGATTGGTGAAAGAGGGAGTTAATTTTGACCAGTAACATCCTGAACAAATTCCAGCCATCATACAACTCTAACTTGAAAAACATTTAGAAGAACATTAAATTGCTGTAAATTTTGGATTATGTTGTTTTTGTATTCAGTGGCTATTTTGGGGGCAGTTATTAGCAAGCAGCTAGCTGTATAGCCTAGCGTGCCATGTGTACGCAAAATAATTGTGTATTATGAAATAAATGACAGCATTAGAGGTTCATAAATTAACATTTGCATGAGCCGATTGATAATTTTTTAACTTTATTTTCTTTTTCAGGAATCCACACATGTCTTGGCTTTGCTTGAACTGGTCATTAGCTTGTCAAGACTCTATTTATCCAAACTGAGATTGTTTAAAGAACTATCATAATCTGTTTGTTTCTGTTTCTTCTTCTTTGTCTTATTATTGGGATGCATATCACCAAACTCAGTGAAGAGTTGTCAGCTAAATGAACTGCTAGTTTAGTCAGACTTGTGTTTCTGTGATGACAGTGCTTATTGTTTCAGTCCAGTTGACTTAGTCATTTTGTTTACATGGTGCTACAGTAAGTGAGAGAAGGAGATTAACTAAAGTGAGAATGAATGACCTTTCTCGTGGTTGCTTCACTGACAGATCGCTGGGCTGCTTAAAGACAATGAGAAGATCCATGCCAGCCCAGCGGCTGCTCCAACTGAGGATGACTCCGAAATCAAAAAGATCAAAAAGGTCACACTTACATTTAAAATCAATTTCTTCATTTTAGAAAAATTATTTAACTAGATGGTAACAGGTTGAATGTTTTTTTGCAGGTCCAGAGTTTTCTGCGAGGCTGGATTTGCAGGAGAAAATGGAAGACCATCATCCAGGATTACATTCGCTCACCTCATGCAGAGAGCATGAGGAAGAGGAACCAGGTGGTGTTCAGCATGTTGGATTCAGAGGCAGAGTATGTCCAACAGCTTCACATCCTGGTGAACAACTTCCTGAGGCCGCTACGTATGGCTGCCAGCTCCAAGAAGCCACCCATCACCCATGATGATGTCAGCAGCATATTCCTCAACAGGTTGGTTGATATAATCCCACCTAGATCTTCTAAAAGGAGCTCAATCTAAACATGTAAGATCCCCTATAGTCCTCCTATAATCCAGCTAACTGTTGAACCCAACTGGTTCTGCTAATCTAATCTAAATTTATGATGCTGCTGTGGAAAATGCAATGAAACCATCCGGTGAATGAAAATTATTACACCATGCAAATCACATCAACCCTTTCCTCACTCTCTGCAACATGCAAGCCTGAACACTAAACCTGCTTACTAGCACAAAAACCATACAGTGATTTCTGTCATGGTCATGTGCATTACAATAACTACAATATATGGATAGAAAAGTTCACTTACATTTGTGGTTTTGGGTGTTTGATTCAATTTGAAGGAAAGAAAAAGATCACAAATGCAAACAGTTGAGAGGAGCTTCCAACAAAGCTGGAAATCATATGCAGAAATAATTCACTCAGACTTTCAGTTAATGAAATATTTTAAAGAATATTTTATCAATGACTTTTTGTGTTTCTTGTTTTTTATTTTAGTGAAACTATTATGTTCCTACATCAGATATTTTATCAGGGTCTGAAAGCCAGAATAGCAAGTTGGCCGACCTTAGTCCTGGGTAAGAATTGTCTTTTATTTTTATTACTCCACTTTCATGACTTTCTTTTTGTAATCTCAAAATATATTGAGAGTATAAAAAATGATCCCCACAGTTTGTATGTCCTGTTGTCTTGGTGTCTCTACAGCTGATCTCTTTGACATCTTGCTGCCCATGCTGAACATCTATCAGGAGTTTGTGAGGAACCACCAGTACAGTTTGCAGATCCTGGCTCACTGTAAGCAGAACCGGGATTTTGACAAGCTGTTAAAGCAGTATGAGGCCAAACCGGACTGTGAGGAAAGAACTCTGGAGACTTTTCTCACCTACCCCATGTTCCAGGTAAGATGACCCTTTTTGTCTGCAAATGTTTGACAAAGGCAACCAGATTAATACATGGAGGAAAAATAATAAACTCTGCTTTCTGCTTTCTAGATTCCTCGCTACATTCTTACACTCCATGAGCTTCTGGCCCACACACCCCATGAACACATCGAGAGAAACAGCCTAGATTATGCCAAGTCTAAACTGGAGGAACTTTCAAGGTATTTATCACAACCAAAATATGGATGAAGACTCAATTAAAAACATGGATTCTGTTCTAGATGTTTGGAATACAACAAAAGCAACTTTTTATTCTTAAATAGAGAATAACATTTTCTTCTGCTACTATACAGACTTACTAGGGATTTTAATTTTGTGAAGCCATTTTGAATATGTATAGTTAAATATACATTGTTTAAAGATCATAGGTATCTCTCACAAGATTTTTCTAGAATACAGGGTATCCTCAGAGTCACATGTCATAAATACTAACATCTCCCTTGAGATAAGTGATCAAGAGTTAAATTATTTGGTTAATAAACTCTTTTATACTTTATTTTGTGGAGCTGCTCAACCAGGATTAGTTGTTTTCTTTCCATTAATGTTTTTGAGTAGATTGATGTGATTTTTGTAGGGGATGGGGTGCCGTGATATCATAACTAAAATCTTAACACATGTCATAGTGATATATCACGTTTTCTCGTATTATAACGTATCATATTGAATGGCGTTATTTTGTAATCTATCGCATTTCATATTATATCATTTTCTACTGTTTTGTACATATTGTATAGTATAGTATAACATTATATTATATATACATGTATGTTTGCATTGTATCATATAGCATATCATTTTAGGTAATAACTTTAAGTTGTATAATGAAAAGCAAAAAAAAGTAGTATTTAGTATTTGCTAAATGTAAATGATGAAATGTGTTTTTTTTTTTCTTAGAATAATGCATGATGAGGTGAGCGAGACCGAAAACATCAGAAAGAACTTAGCAATAGAGCGCATGATCATCGAGGGCTGTGAAGTACTCCTTGACACCAGCCAGACGTTTGTAAGACAAGGTATGTTCCACCTCCAAGTGCTGATGTTTGGATCACAACAGAGGAGGATCTTCTTGTCCCACCACATTACAACACTGGCAGCATGATCTCCTCGCAGGATGTAAAAATAATAGGCATGGGGGGGGGCGGTTGCACTCTCTGAGTAAGGAATATACATTAATTTCCAAATGTAATTAGACTTTGCTGAGGCATGCTGATGATGAATCCGAAGGGAGGGGAAAAAAAAAAAGAGTTGGAAAACGATTTAATCCTCGTTATCTTATTCTTTACATGTTTATCAAGATGTTCCCCCCAGTGTGTTCTCTTTATTTTATCCATGCCTCTTTTTTACACTTATAAACATTGTTTCAATTCCTGCACACAGGGTCTCTCATTCAGGTGCCAATGAGTGAGAAGGGTAAGATCACTCGTGGGCGACTGGGTTCTCTGTCTCTAAAGAAGGAGGGGGAGAGGCAGTGCTTCCTCTTCTCTAAGCATTTAATCATCTGCACCAGAGGTTCTGGAGGAAAGCTTCATCTCACCAAGGTGGGCCTGAGCTGCTGGGCTAACACTGCAACCACTCCTCATTTTTAAACTTTATAGTCCTCCGAAGGTCAGAACTAAAATAAACACTTCACTGGAATATAAACTGGAAGTGCATATTTGTGTGAGAACAAAACAAGAATATATTATTACTCCACAGAGCTCAGCAAAAAAGTCTGATTTATATTTGCAAATTTTAATAAAAACATTACAATTAATTTCTACTATAAGAAGTCAACCCAGGCTAAAGATTCCAGCCCCATATTGAGATGCATCATACGAGTTCTATTTTCATATAGAAATTCCTGGTATTCTAGCAAAGATAGCTCACAAACTTTGTTGTGTAATAGCACAGTATGTCATGCATAGATGCATTATGTTGAGTCAAATATGGCTGGTGCACAAAAAAAAAATCTACATTGAATGTTATTTTTAGAATGGAGTCGTCTCGCTAATAGACTGCACTCTGATGGAGGACCCTGAGGGAACAGATGATGAGTGTAAGTGTTTAATTCATATTATGGCTTGCAACATTTAGCATTATGTGCACCATGTATGATATTTTATGTTATCTTTGGTTGGTACAGTGAATAGTAGTGAATTAATGTTGTATAATTAGTAATCAGAATACTTGAAAGTGAGATTAGATGGGCAACAGCCGCACCTAAGAAACAGACAGCCTTAAAATAAACTATAACAGCTAAATGGGAGCTCAGCTTTTGCAAGAATAATTTTTAAATTATTATCCAGTTCTGCAGCAACATTGAATGAATTTTTTCTTTGTCCTTGCTCTAGTTGTTCACAAAGGTTCACACATTTTACTCGTGTAATTAAGTGTAATTTTGCTGACAAATAGAGCATTAAAGACCTTAACTTCACCTTGACAGGGAAATATTAAATTATATTTTATTGAATGAGTGATGTTTTTTTTTTCTTACTGTTGTTTTTCCATTTTTTAAAAATTCAGTAAAATCCCTTGAGAATATTTGAATTCCGCACTACTTGCTTGATTTAAGCTGTATAAAAAATAATGTTAAGTCTCTGTACTCACCTCAAAGCTAAATCAGACAAGAGTGGCCAGGATATGGAGCACCTGGACTTTAAGATTGTCGTGGAGCCGAAAGACAGCCAGTCGTTCACCATCATCCTGGTGGCCTCGTCCAGGCAGGAGAAGTCAGCATGGACCAGTGACATCAGCCAGGCATGTCAGCACACATATCAATCTCCAGGCGACGTCGGCCGAAAACCTTCACATTACAAAACTCAAAAAGATTTTCTGTCTCATCTGTTTTATCTCATCGTCATGTCTCCCTGCAGTGTATAGACAACATCCGCTGCAACGGCCTGATGATGAACGCCTTCGAAGACAACTCCAAAGTCACAGTGCCACAGATGATCAAGTTAGATTTTCAAATTACATGCAGTTTTGTGCACCTTCTCCTGCTTTCGTATCTTTGCTTTAGTTTTCCTGATATTTGCATTTTTTTGCAACAGATCAGATTCAAGTCTGTACTGTGATGACGTGGACATCCGCTTCAGTAAGATGATGAACTCCTGCAAAGTGCTGCAGATCCGCTACGCCAGTGTTGAACGTCTGCTGGAAAGACTGACCGACCTTCGTTTCCTCTCCATCGACTTCCTCAACACCTTCCTGCACTCTTATCGTGTGTTCACCACTGCGGATGTGGTTCTGGATAAACTCATCACTATCTACAAGAAGCCCATCAGTGCCATCCCTGCTCGGTGAGTCACATAGGCTTAAACATTGCAAGGCTGTTTACAGCACAATAGTATTTAAAAAAACATTAAAAACTGCAGTGATTAAACAAAACAACTGTCAAAATACACTTTTGCTACATCAAAACTGCAAATAAATGGTGACATTTACGTCATTGGTGTGAATTTCAGTGTCTCGGTTTAACCAAAAATTATCTGAATTATTTTTCATTTGTTTTCATTTTATTCATAATTGTGTCACATTCTGAATATCTGATTCTCTTCTTTGTATTTTATCAGTCACAAAAGTTGTTTCAATATTCTCACACTTTCTGTCATGTAAACTAAATAGAGATGGTTCGAGATAACCACAACAACTTTTCTGACTCGCACATAAATTATGTTTGAAATTTGTGGTCAGTAGTTGCAGCTCAGTGTGATACTACCTTTAAATGTATGCAAAGGGAATTAGTATGTTATGCACTGCATGCATCTGACTCCAAAAACTATGAATGGTGAGACCTCCATAGTCCAAACTATAGGGTCTCAGGTATGAATTGATCCACAGGATGTTTGGGGGCTTTATCTGTGTTTTAGAAAAGGTTTTGCTTTGTGATAAACACGAACACAAAGAAGCAGCAGATGAAACATTTCTCTATGTTGCTTCAGTGTCGGTGTGCACGCATGCATGTGTGTAAATTAGTCTGTTTTCACTGGTTGACAGCAGTAATTGGGTCCAGTTATTTCTGTTTGTTTGAGAGCATCTAAGCTGAGATGTGTCGCTCTATGGCAACCAACCTCAATGCTGCAGGACCCCACCCTCCCTTCCCCTCCTTTCCCTTTTCTCCTTGTTTGCAAAATCCATAGTGTGAAATATAGACGGAGTGTTGCATCGTGGGCTAACTCACTGCACCGCATGCCTCAGAGTGAGAGTCTGAGTGCGGGGTTCAGATTGGGGAAAGCTCCCTATGTCCACGCCCTGCAGTATGCTTTCCCATGGAGCTTGTAATGCCACTGCGAGACACCTACACTTGGCTGCTTGTGTCAGCAGTGGCCGTGCACACTATCACTCGCTGTGCTATTTATGGGAACCCGTGAGGTCGGCAGGAGGGTGGCAGGGAGTGGGAGAGGTTCACTAAAACGCTGCAGTCTGTATCCTGCTCTAAAATGTCGAGACGTGGCTGGGTTTGATTTGTTTTGCATGCATTATTCAAGAGGTGTCGTTTGTTTAGCTAAGTTCTTTCTTAAAACATAATGCATCCATTCCAAATATCAAAGAGAGACATTCCTTTATACTAACATCAAATGCGTATATTCACACTTGATGCAGGTCCCTGGAGTTGTTCTTTGCCAGCAGTCAGAACAATAAACTACTTTACGGGGAGCCTCCCAGCTCTCCCAGGGCTAGCAGAAAGTTTTCCTCCCCTCCTCCTCTTGCCATCGCTAAGAACTCATCCCCAAACCGCCGCCGCAAACTCTCTCTCAACATCCCTATCATCACTGGGGGTAAAGCTCTTGACCTGGCTGCCCTCAGCTGCTCCTCAAATGGCTATGCAAGCATGTATTCCTCCATGTCCCCATTCAGCAAGACCACCCTGGACATCAACAAGCTCTATGTGTCCAGCCCCATCTCGAGCAAAATCCCAGATGAGGGAGAGGACAAAAAGGACAAAGTGGAGGAACCTTCGACGTGCAAACAAGGTCAGTCAGAATAAGAGAAACCAAGCTAAAGGTTTACTGTGATAATGTCTTGAATGATCTCACTACATTATCCATGTTGTGATATAGATCTCTCCGTACGAGAAGAAAGTGATAATGATCAAAACCAGAGCGATGACGGTGACCCAGAGGCGTCTCCTACCAAGTCTCCAACCACACCAAAAAACATCAAATGCAAAAACTCCTCAGGTACACTGTGTCCTCTGTTTGATGAGTGACAGATCAAAGATCAAATGTTTGATAGCCAAACATGTAGACTGCACACTGACATCCAAACTTCTCCCAGCGAGCCTTCAATAATTCGACGGCAGTTCACCGTACAAACAAACAGCTTCCTTCAGATCGCACTAAGGCATATTTTACTTCTAGTAGGTGGAAAAACAATCACTTCTCAGTAGAAAGAAACACACTGGCTGAAATGCCCATGTTTTTCAAAGAAACACAGAAAAAAAAAAACGCCACTGTGAAACATAATATATGTATTTGTCTATGGTTATGAGCATGTGGGGAAAACCAAAGCTTGGCCACAGTAGGTGTTAAGGAAACTTGTGTCATAGCAACTACATCAAGAGCGTGTTTTCCCTGCCGCCCCCAGTAATGAGGCTGTTTCACAGGAGCCAAGATTATTTTTGCCTTCTAAATCTTTGCACGCAAAAACGGCAGTAAGGATTCTGAAAGCCAAAACTTGGGCAGTAACGTGTGGATGATGTGAAACTGTTGATCAGGGTGACAGATTTTGTATCTGCTTGTGATCCGTGTTTCCCAGGATTCAAAGACAACAGATTGCAGAGAGTCTGTTGATTTTACTGTTATGCTGATATTTGGTGGCTATATTTAGCTGCAACCATCTTAAATATCAAAGCCTCTCGAAGAGGAAAGGCTGGAGGGAGACTGTTGTGTTGGCCTCTAGTGCTCCCTTGTGGAGGCTTTTCTGCAATCCACACAAATCAAGTTAGGTTTTAAGGTAATATAGAAAATGAAATACCCATTAATTTCTGTTGGTACCAACATTTTTTTTGTTTTTGTACCATTCTGTAGAGTTTTCTTTGTTTTCCTACAACAACGGCATGGTCATGTCCTCATGTCGAGAGCTTGACAACAACCGCAGCGCTCTGTCTGCTGCCTCCGCCTTTGCCATTGCAACTGCTGGAGCCAACGAGGGCACCCCAACGAAGGAAAAATATAGACGGATGTCCCTTGCCAGCACAGGTACACACACCTATCCAGGTTCTGAAAAGAACAAGGTTTATTTAGGTTCTTTAAAACCAAGCTGCCAAAAGTTGTAGCGAGTTTAGATTTCTGGAATTTCCTGATTTGTTTTCCTTTTTGCTGTTAATTTTTTATCATTATTGTTATTTTTATTCCCACAGGTTTTCCAACGGATCAGAGAAATGGAGACAAAGAGTTTGTGATCAGACGAGCAGCGACCAACAGAGTCCTGAATGTACTGAGACACTGGGTGTCCAAACACTCTCAGGTAAACACTCAGTTCATACTTAAAGAAAGTCTTCATAATGAAACATTGTTGAATTATTAAATAAACACTTTGTTTAGACATTTAATCTGAAGAATTAGGACTCACACAGCCGGTTTATGACATTCATATTTTTGTCCAGTCTAATGGATTCTCTTCTTTAGAGGATTGTGGCCAAGATGCTAAAACAAAGAGTGTTACGTTGTGATAACAGAACAGGAAGTGACAAGTGAGGAAAATTTAGATTTTTCAAAACTTTAATTATAATTGCAGTATAAAACCCTATCTTAATCACTTTTGTGGTATAATGTACAGCCATGTGAACATAACAGAGAGATGGCTTTAGAAGATCCATCCATCCATTATACCTGCTGAAACCTGTTCAGAGTCGCAGGGAGCTGGCACTTATCACCAGCAGTCATTGGGCGAGAGGCGGGGTCACACCTGGACAGGTCACCAGTCCATCTCAGCTTTAGAGGATATTTTCTGTTAATCTATAACAAGCAATGAAGCAAACTAAAAAAGTGTGTCAGTTAATAATTAGCAGAGAATAATACAGAGTGCGAGTATTATCAAGGAAAGTTGTTTTATTCTTACCAAGGATACACAGATTCTCCAGTCTTTATGAAGCCGTGTCTGTGTGTGTTTTGCCTTTGCCTTTTCAGGACTTTGATTGTAACAATGAGTTGAAGACCAAGGTTATTGTCTTCCTGGAGGAAGTCATGCACGACCCAGAGCTTCTGACACAGGAGAGGAAAGCAGCAGCAAACATCATCAGGTACTGTTGTGTGCTGCTTGAGTGAAGGATTAAAATGTGTTTAATTTACTCAAAAATTCACTGAGATAAGTGTGGTTTGAAGTTAAAAAGATAAATTTTATATTTTTAGCAACTGAACTAAGCCTTTTCGTGGAGTGGGGTGGTTCTGAAATAGAACTTGATAAACTAAATACAACATCGGGAACATTTCATTTCAGGGAGCACAACAAACAACAACATAATGCATTAAAATACTTCAAATATATTTTGTTAAAGGTTTTAGGAAATAAATTGTTTGTTTATTGTTGTGTTTTTCTGTTTTATTGTTGTGAATGTTTTTCCTCATTTTATTTTGAAATGTGTGTTTTTGATTTTGTTCTTTTGTTTTATCTAAATTACAAGTTTATTTGAGCATTATGACACACAACTTCACAATATCAGTATCTGATTTATTTATTTTATCTCACAACGGAGAAAATTGTGAAGAACTAAGATGTTGTCATTCTCATAAAACAAATGAAATGCTGATTTTATGGTTTTTGCCATCTTGACTATTAATCTTTCAGAGTTGTGACTTTTATTTCCTGTGATTGTCAGGACTCTAACTCAGGAGGATCATGGTGACAACCAAATCACTATAGAAGATGTAACACAACTGGTGAGTCTGCAACTTATTTCTGTTTGAAGAAAAGAGACAATAAAATTCACAGAAATGAAGCAATGCATTTTTGGACAAATAGCAGCTTTATTCTACTAACATTTTTAAAGCATTTTATCATTTATATTTGGCATGAATGTAAACATAATGCTTTCATACTATTAAATAATAATTATTATAATGATTATTATTATTATTAGTAGTAGTAGTAGTAGTGGTAGTATTAATTAATAAAACAGCTTTAGATAATAATTATATGTATCAGACTGTTAAGGTCATATCAGTTCAAGTTTTAAATGTTGTTTTTTATTGTTTAATTAACATATAAATACTAACTTCTTCTTTTAATCATGAAATTACAATAAGAAACGTTAATATTGTGTTAGATTGATTCATTGATGGAAGGAGACACTATGATACAATCGTGCAAATGGTCACACTTATGAACAAATCAGCAAACATTATAATTCCTAAATGGTTTGTTGCTACACTGGAGATGCTGCAGTCATAAAAAATAAAATACAAGGAAACAAACACAGATGGTTTGACAGATTTATGTTCAACTGGAAAAGTCATCTCTGAACACAGGTGGTGGCACCTATCGGCTAAAGGGAATGCTGCCCTGACACCAGCAGCATTTCCCACCACCTGTTCTCAGACCATGTGACACCAAAATATTAATTAATAGCCAGATGGAAAAGAAAAACCATAACTTACACATGCAAGTCTTATTACAGCCAGATGAGTCAACAAGAGCCTCAGATGTTTGTAAAACTGCCACAAACCAATAAATATTGATTTTATTTTTTAGGAAAAACTTTTTTATCTATTTCCATATATGGAATTCAAATATGCTGCCTTAAAAAAGTGGTTATCCTTTTTTAACTGCAATTTTTACAGCGCTGTGTTTTATTCTCATTTTCTATTTTACTTTAAACTTAACTTATTCTCACGCACGTTTCAATTTTGTTGTTACAGATTATATAAGGGGTTTTAGAATTAGATTCCTCAAGACTGCAGGTTTGCCTTAAAAAACAACAAGTTATTACATTATTTTTAAACTGTAACAAATCCTGTTTAATCAGCAAAATACATAAATGTTGTTTGGATATATAGAAACAACAACCTCTATCTGAAAAGCATAACACTATGAGTCATTTCGGAAAGAAAAAAGAAAAAAACACCAGACAAATTATTCTGTAGCTTTACCATTGATTCATTGATTTAGTGAATTAATAATCTGCACAAAACAAGTGTTATCTCTTTTTATTCTTGTGCACATGCTCATGAGAATAGGCTACCTTGATATACAATATCTCAACTACTCTTGCCAGATATTTTGGATTTTTGTGACTCAAAATCATGTGAACTGATTCAAAGTGTTGATATTCTGTATCAGCTGTTACTAATTTTAGGATTGCTTTGCATCTCCTAGGTTGGAGCAGGGAAGGGCGAACCCTTTGAGAGCCACTCAGCCTTGGAAATTGCAGAGCAGCTCACTTTGCTCGACCACCTTGTGTTTAAAGTCATCCCATATGAGTGAGTGTCAGCAAATCTCTGTTCTGCACATCTATCACCAAGAGCAGCCTGAAGTCTGTTAATTCTTTCAGTCAGTCTGTTTCTATCTTTATTTCATGTTTTTACTCTCTCTTCAGGGAATTCTTTGGCCAAGGCTGGATGAAAAATGACAAAAATGAGAAGACACCATACATTATGAGAACAACAAAGCACTTCAATGATGTAGGATTCTAAAAAAAAGAGTAGAGAACAACTCGTTGACTAGTTTTCTGATACGTTAGGTAAAAACAACATGTTTGTTTTTGTTCTCTTTAAGATAAGCAACCTGATTGCCACAGAGATCCTACATTGTGAGGACATGGCCACTCGGGTAATAGTCATAGAGAAATGGGTTGCTGTGGCTGACATCTGCCGCTGTTTGCATAACTACAATGCCGTGCTTGAGATCACCTCCTCTCTAAACCGCAGCTCTGTTTTCCGCCTGAAAAAGACCTGGCTCAAAATCTCCAAGCAGGTGCCTACAGCATGTTTATGGATGTTGCATTAGTGTCCTCTGAAAGTTTTGAGTGTCGTCCTAAAAATGTGTTGTTTGCTGCTTGTTCTCTAGACGAGAGCATTGATTGACAAGCTGCAAAAGCTGGTGTCATCAGAGGGGAGGTTCAAAAACCTGAGAGAGGCTTTGAAGAAGTGAGTTCATTAAATTGACACAGTTTTGAAGTTGAACTTTGAAGGAAAGAAACTGTTAAATTATATGTATTTGTTTTCCCACCAGCTGCGATCCTCCCTGTGTACCATATCTGGGGATGTACCTCACTGATCTGGCTTTCATTGAGGAAGGAACCCCAAACTACACCGAAGACAATTTGGTCAACTTCTCGAAAATGAGGATGGTAAGACATTTTGTGATCATCACATGAGAACCTTGAGCAAATCCATGTCTCACACTCAGAAGGCACCATTTTCATTTTTCCTTTTTATTTCCACAGATTTCTCACATCATCAGAGAAATCAGGCAGTTTCAACAAACAGCTTATAAGATTGACCTGCAACCAAAGGTAAAAGGAGGACCAGTGAATTTGGTTAAATATTAAAGGGAAATACAGTTGTAACTATTTTTAAATGTTTTATATCTGCATTGTGCTGATCTTGATACAAGATGGTTATGAGACAGGATAGAAAATTAGAGAGAACTATTGAAAATTTTTATAATCATTTTTTAGCTGTTTTCCAGTTCACAGAGCATTTGCTTAAAAACGTGATCTTGTTTGATGTAATCAACAGATTTTTCAGTTAGACTTTTTTGTAGCACTTTTCATGCCAAATTAATAGCATTGTATTACAGATGGCACAAAAACTAAATTACATAAAATAAAATGCCACAAATAGAAAATAATAATAGTTCTTATGTCCCACAAAATAAATTTGTTCAATACTTTTATTTTAAGGAAGAGAACTTGAAATTGTACCTTTTGATATTTAAAGTCAGTCTTGTGGTCTAGTAGTCTTATTTTTTTTTTGTTTCTTGCCTGGGGATGTTCCAAAAGGGGGAAATGACCAGTCAGCAGCAGCCATAAAAGAAGCTGTTAAAATTATCTATGGGAGAGCTTCAATAATTGTTGTCTTCACCTTTTAATATAAAAATAAGCTTGATCATCCTTTCGATACAACTTGTGGTTTTTTTAAACTGACATTAAAGTACATTTCTTGGACCAGGGTCAAAATATTTGGGTAACAGTATCTCTAAAACAGCAGGGTTGTGTCTATGTTTTTGGTATGACACTGATAAATGTCTGCCAAAAAGGATCACAACTTCCAAGTAATGGCAAAGACACAGATTCTGATGTATTTGCGGAGCAAATGTTGACTGGAGAAGTCTGAGGGACTATCCCAGCACAAGCTGCTGAATCCTTGAATGCTATGAAAGAAACTGTTTCAGAAGATGTTCAGTTAATCACAACATGTCTGGGGCCTCTTACTCACTGAGCAGCCATCCCTATAGAGAATACCTATCTACCAATGAAAACACCAAATAATGATATGTAAGCTTCAAAACTGGAGGATCGTGGATTGATAGGTATTAATGCTTGGCTCAAAAGACGCCTCCCCATCCTTCCAGCTTGTATTTATCATTTTCCACCTATTTTCTATTGATTTTAACGCAGTGGTCACCAACTCCAATTTTGATTTCCACTATCTTGCACTGAGTAGATGATCCCCTGCTTTAACACACCTAATATACATGAGAGCATTATGAGTGACGAATGTTAGGAGATAATTCAACTATTTGAAACAGGTGTGTTGGAGCAGTGACATTTCCAGAAGATAGTGGACCGCAAGGACCAGAGTTGGTGACCACCAGTCCCTAATGCCTTGACTTCAAGACATCTTCATAGGGCTAGTGAAGTTTAAATATGAAAGAACCTACACAGTAATAAGGAAGTTGTATGTGTTCTTGATGTGATTCAGTGTAGTCAAAAAGGACCAACAAAATGCAGCATGTTGATCTGATTTGTTTTAAATTTAAAGATTATTAATATTTTCTTTTTTGATTATTTTTCAGGTAGCCCAGTATCTACTGGACATGAGCTCTGTTCTTGATGAAGAAACCATGTATGAAGCCTCACTCAGAATTGAGCCCAAAGTACCCAATTGAAAGGGGAGGTGGGGCTCCACACTTTGTTTTCGCTGTTAATATTACACATCACTTAACATACACATTGACCATTGTATAGCTGTACATGTTAAAGATGTTTGCTCTTCTGTACAATAGATGTTTAAAGTTGTTTGACGACACAAAACATTTTGGTGTAGTTTTTTTGTTTGTTTGTTTGTTGCCATGATGACACCCACTTTATCAAATTTTCCTTTTTATTTGTTTAAGTAATTCAAGAACAATAATAGAGGTCACTGTAGTTGCATGCAACTCTGTCTTCTTAGTGACCAATGACATTATTTAGCATCATATAATACTGCGTCAAATTTGCACTTTCTGAGCACCAATGCTGCTGGCCGTTGTTCTCTAGTCTTGAGTTTTAATGATCATTGAAGTTTTCTGCAACTAATGTAGCACTGTATAAATGAACTGCATATAATCAGGTTAAAGAACCCAGAAAAAAATAAAAAAAATAACTGTATTTTAAAAAGGGAAACATGGATCAGTGGAAATTACAGCAAGATATCCAAAGCAAAAAAGTCTTTGTGCTTCCCAAACCAAAAACAGAAGATATTTGTTCTTTTATTTCTGCTCCTTACTCTAAAGACAAAGGGTTCCCAACTGTTTTGTACAGGATTTACAGGTTTTGTAATGAGAGTTTTTGTTTGTAAAAGCTAGACAGAAAGCAAAGTGTTGTGTAATGATATGGTCATTTAAAATGTTTATTCTGTTTCTCCTCAGCTCTATCAAGATAGAGAGTGGACTATATCTTTCCCCATTTTTATGTTCTTGGTATTGTTAACACAAGAACACAAACAGAGCTAGTGTTATTGCTAGCAAACTTCACAATAAATGTTCGGTTTTTCTGAGGACATAGTCTTGAATGGAGAAAATAAAGAGTAAAGGACCAAGCACAAATCCTTGGGGGACTCCGATTCTGTACACCAGAGGAGATGTATGTTTGTATTTGAGCTATCACTGGTCTGTTTTTGATGGAGTTTGAGATGATATGATACTCAAGCCAGAATAGAACACTTTTTAATTAAAAAAACACAAGATTTTATATTTATTTACTTCGTTTTAAAGCACATTATCCCAAGTGTAGCCCAAACCTGACAAGCTGGGGGAAAAAAATGCTGGACAGGCTACACAAATTGCATTTCTTAATATTGAATGTTTTACACATGGTATGTTTGCTTTCTTTTAGTCATTCATATTTTAGTTCTTTCTTTTTTTTACACTGTTTTGCTCCAAGGGCTTGTGTAATGGTCCTGCACCCAGAGGTTGAGAACCTCAGCTCCAAATAAAATAGTCTGCATTGGCTTTAATCTGACAAAATTTGTATTTCAAAATACCTAATTCTATTTGTTGCCTGTCATCATATGTGGTGCCCCAAATTAGCTGAGACAACAAATTTGAATTCAGTATGACAAATTAAAACGATTAAGAGAATTTTACATTTTACAAATTAGAATGATTAAAGGTCAAAAATCTGAGTTTGTTACGTTAAATGTTTGATGCTATGGTACAGTTTGCTTGAATTTCCTTTTTTAAAACTCATGATAAAAGATCACAAATGGTTTCTAATGTAGTACCTTGAAGTTTGGGTTCTACTTCTGTTGAGTAAAAGATTATTGCTCTTCTGTAATTAAAAGACAATCTGTCCTTGCTGTTCCAGTGATTGTGGAACGTGACTGTATATCACTCTGTTATATGCATTGCTGTTAAAACTATGATAAACTGTATGTGAATGACCTCTGCCTGCAGCATCCAAACACTATTTTTGTAGTAGTATAAGAGGGAGTGACCTGCTCTTTATATGAACATGGGAAAGTATTTTGTACTTTGTTGTTAATTCACTTCACTAAGATGTGCTGTACATTTTGTACATGCAATCTGGCATATTTCGCAATGTGGAACAGTGTAATCCTTTCAAAAACAAAATGTTACTTAAGCTTAAAACAAAATGCTACAACAGTGTGGTGTTGATAACCATGACTTAGAGGTAGGACACGACTTCAAAGTGTTTTGCATTTATACTGTAATCCTGTTTATAATCATTTCTGTTAGCAGGAATATAGTAATGTAGTGATTATTCTGTGAATATTTGTATGTATTTTTACTATGTATGTACAGTACACTTTTGAGGCTAATGTAGTAGGCATGCAACACCTTCACAGACAGAACTAACTATTTACTTATACTGTATACACTTATACATGCACATAATCTTATAAAGGTATTTAAACAAATAAACATTTTGCTGTTAGCAATACCCAGTGGTATGAAAATTATCTTTCAACCCTCTTGTTTCAACAACTAAAGAAATATTCCCAGTTTTGTAAGAAGAAACAACAAAGAGATGAAGTTGAAAATAACAAATAAACAAAAATATGTTTCCAATTACCTCTTGCTAATAAATCCATTTGATCTCAGGAGCATTTTGTCTCTAGTGTTTTTTTAGATCTATGAGTGGATACAGTGCACATTAAACTATTAAATAATATGAGTATTACATAGATAAAAGTATGCAAAGTACTTAAAAAAGTATTCAGAATTTCAAGCAACAACACAATCCAAGAAGAAAAGAGTACAAAGCTGTAAAAAATACATTAAGCATGACGTAAACCTCATCCACCTATTTTTTTTTTACCTCCATGTTCCTACTCAGTGTCAAGGTGCTCAACTGCATCACAGTGTGGCCCACATGTAAATTTTTTCATTTAAAATCTATACTATTGCACTAAGTACATCTAGTCCACAATCCAAAATCCAATGTATAGGCAAAAGATTGAAACCTTGATAATTGTGCTTGCAAATCGGCAAAGGGAACAGATGGAGGCAGCGTAGGAAATCCAAAATCAGGTCAAGATCCAGGTGGTCCAATAAGTCCAAGAAAACAATCCAGCAAGGTGAGGCAGAGGCAAAATCTAGAAACAGTCCAAGGTCAAAAATCTCAAGACACAAACAGACTGGCTAGTGATGACATTCATATGAACAGGTGAAAGACAGGGGTTTATAAAGGGGACAGACAGGGAGTGAGTGTAACTGGAGAGTGAGCAGGTGTTGGGGATGAAGCAATAATACAGGACTGGGTGTGAGACACAAGATACTACACTAAAGCCTTGTTCACAGTGACCCGTATGAATGCATCATTAGTACAAATCTCCCATTTCCAACAAAATCTGGAGTTCGTGAACATTCATGGAGGTGGGCACTTTTTTCCTACAGGTAGTTGTTACAGCTGTGGTAGGAATAACTTCATGAATTCTTGAGAATATGTGATTTTCTGCTGTACACTGGCTGCAGAGTACGTGCTCTCTTCACACAGGTGTGTTGGAACTTTCCTCCAGTCTAACAATGATGATCTAACATTTTTTCGTCGTGAGATTCCTGAACTCAAGGCAATTTCAAGTCATTGTTATGTTGTTAAGAGCCTCTGGCTGGAGGCACAATTTGTCAGGAAATATACATGGTTGAGGTTGAGTATCTCCAAATTTCTTTGTGTTGATCGTCAGATCTGCTCCGAAATTTGTGGAAAAACTTCTAATTTTCAAGATGACAATAATGCAGAGAAACTCCAGCTGCACCTCCACCAGCTGTAGCTGCATGATCGAGACAGTCTGTACCGGCTGTAGCTGCTGCTTTTGAGGACCTGGAGAGAAGACAACCATGCTGATGGGTGTAGGACTGGATCCAGAGGCAGCACCTCTACGACCAGAACCAGATACAGTTCCATGAGAAGGACAATAATCCTAACCAAATCACAAAACTTTCAAAACTATGACAAAGGTGTGGGAAACACAGACAGAACTGGTGGCATGTGCTGGAACAAAACATTATGTGGGCCCCTACCATGTCACAAGGGGTGCTGCTGTAAGTCCATCACAAGGCAATCACAGGCAGCCCAGCCTGCATGCAGTGGTCTAGCAGACGTTCACTCCTCTTCAGCCAGACATGCACAGAGCCGCTGGCTGATGGGTCACTTTCACAGGTCCCAAGCCTGGATAAAGGAGAAGACATGGAACTGTTTTATTTAAATTTAAAAAAAGCATGAATCAACAGAAGTTCCAAACTCTTCATGACGTTTTTGCCCTCAAATGATGTCACAGGGTTATTACAATTTCAATGTTGAGGTTAGATGATCACCAGAGACTTCTAGGGTACAATGAAAAGCCACTTCAGTTTCTGAGGAGTTGGAAACAGTTTCTCACCATTCTGACTGCTGGTGGCTCAAAATATTTTAATGCACAAAGGATTAAATCTTGAACGGTATGCCACCGAGTCTCTTAAGTATTAAGACACAGAAAACAATCACTTTATACCATTTGCATTTTGTGGATTTAAAACACAACTAAAAGTTCAGTTTGAAAAATACTGAAACAATTAACTTTATTTAACCAAGATTACTCGTTGCTGTCATTATTCTTTAATGTATATAATATTTTGATAAATCTATTATACAGTATATGTTAACCTAGCTCAGAATTTACCCAGCAACACATTACTTACAGATAAATGTTACTCTCCTGGTCCTCCAATGTCTTTTTTTTTTCTTCCCTCTGTGTTTTTTTACTGGTGAGAAGTTCGAACTGGCGCGTGACGTGACGTGGTTTGTGTGTCGCTCACTTTCTGACTGCGTCTCTTCTGTTTCCACTTCCACGGACTCAACCGGCTGGAAACATTCACAGAGTCATGATGAAGTTCTGGCTCGTCTTTTGTTTCGCTGCTGTAACTTGTTCGGCATTTTATTTGACTGAACACGGTAAGTTAAAGCGTCTCGTGCGTTTATCCGTGCAGACGCGTCTTTTTCTTTTGTGCGTTAGCGGAGTTTCACTTTCATTGTTGCGCCTCGTTTCATTAACAGTTCATTCTTTGGCTCGTTATAATGTTGTGAATCTTTTCCAGACGAGTTTCACTTCAAGTCATGGATGGCGCAGGTTGGTCGGGTGTAATGTGTGTGTCTGGAATGGAAAGAAATCACAGTCGTAATAAGGTTTGAAGTACATCTAACTTCCTTCCTGCGTGTTTGCAGTACAACAAGATGTACAACGTGAAGGAGTACTATCAAAGACTCCAGATATTCACAGAGAACAAGAGGAGGATCGACAAACACAATGAAGGAAATCATTCTTTCACAAGTAGGAACTGTAGATTATGACTCCTTTTTTTCTGTCACATGACTCCTAAAATATTTTCTCTCTCCCTGCAGTGGGGTTGAACCAGTTTTCAGATATGACATTCAGTGAGTTTCAAGAGTTTTTCCTCTGGTCTGAACCACAGGTAAATGCCATCTGAACTGGAAGCAGCTTACAGTACATGGCAGCTGTGGGATGGGAGTTTATTTGTCATTGTCTTTTGCAGAACTGCTCTGCCACCAAGGGAAACTATGTCAGCAGTAATGCAGCACCACCAGCCTCCATTGACTGGAGAAAAAAAGGGAACTTTGTGACACCGGTGAAGAATCAGGTGAAGTTTGACATAAATATTCAGAGTTGTACTTTTATGGATCTCAAAGGTCTTGGATTGTTATCAGGACAAGCAGCCACTCAAATATAACAGTCAAAAACAAATTATATTATCATCAGGAGCAGTTGCAACATCACATGTTGTTAAAGAGTGTTTAGAGTTAAGCATAGGTGTTAATGAATGATCTAAATGTTCCCTGAATGTGTTTATTTTTACAGTTTACTGGAATAATTTTATAGTTTTTCCAGAATGTTGTGAATGCTTTTCAAATCAATAAATATGTCATTCATCACATCCCGACAGGGATTTCTGGTGTGGTGCTCAAGATTCAAACTCTGGGAACCACTATTTTATTAGACAAAGCCTTACTTTAAATGTTTTTCTTTAAAATTATTCTTTAAATATTGCAATCTAATTTTTTTTTATTTTTTTTTGTTACAGGGAGGGTGTGGTAGCTGCTGGACTTTTTCTACGACCGGCTGTTTAGAGTCTGTTACTGCCATTGCCACCGGAAAACTCGTACCGCTGGTGAAATGCTTTCAGTTCATTATCCCAAATTCAGCCTTTGCAAACATAGATTGAAAAAACAACATGAAGAAACTTTTTCCGAGATTTTTAATTTGTTTCTGGTGTTACTTAGTCAGAACAACAGTTGGTGGACTGCGCTCAAGATTTCAACAACCATGGATGTAATGGGTGAGAACTTAACGTGTTTCTGTCCCATGCTGATCAGTTTCCTGTTGGATCAGCTGAGTGTTTCTAACACTGTTTATCTGTCCTCCAGTGGTCTTCCCAGTCAAGCATTTGAATATATCATGTACAGCAAAGGACTGATGACAGAAAAGGACTACCCATATACAGCTGTGGTAACTAATCAGCCTTAAACTACCTTTTAAACAAAAGTAAATACCAATGCTTTACTTTATGTAGGTTTTATGTTTATTTTTTGTTCATCAGGAGGGTATTTGTGTGTATAAACCCTCCATGGCTGCTGCTTTTGTGAAGGAAGTGATGAACATAACTGCAGTAAGTTGTCATTCTTGAACAAAGAGGTGTTTAACGGAGGCATTAAAAGTAATAATGTGTTTCGTCACTTCTCAGTACGATGAGACGGGGATGATTGATGCTGTCGGCACGCACAACCCTGTCAGCTTTGCCTTTGAGGTGACGTCAGACTTCATGCATTATAAGCAGGGTGTTTATACCAGGTGAGATCGAGTCACAGTCTTAAATGGATCCAAAATATGTTTGAAATTGAGGGCCTAGCATTGTTTAAAGGAATACATACCGTCATTTATGCCAAAGTTTCAAACTAAGATCATCTTGCATTGACGAATATTGGAGCTGTTTGGGTTTAAACGCTTTATCTGACTTCAAAGACTAGTTCACTTTCAGTTCTGTATGTAAAAATACAGAGTTCCTGTTAGTGAAACTGTTATTTTATTACATTCAGTTCCTTGTTGTGCAGAAAATGGTCCAGTGCATAAAGTTATTCCTTTTTTTGTCTTGCTGCTTTCAGCACCGAGTGCCACAACACCACAGATAAGGTGAACCACGCCGTGTTGGCTGTTGGTTATGGACAGGACAATGGTACCTCTTACTGGATAGTAAAGAACTCATGGGGACCCACTTGGGGCATTGATGGGTAATTAAAACAATAATAATGATTAGTATTTTCCTCTATGGTAGATATTAATAAATGTCTTTAAATCAAAAGCACTAATAACGTTTTCTCATCACAGATATTTTCTAATTGAACGTGGGAAAAACATGTGTGGACTGGCCGCCTGCTCGTCTTTTCCTGTGGTTTGATTTTATTGTTGACGTTCCTCACAAGAGAACTTGAGGGCGAATGATGCATTTTTTTTTATCATACAAGGGAGAATTTCTTTGAAAATCTAATCTGTGTTTTAATGTGGTAGATTTAAAGTGATTTAACTTTCAATCAGCACGATGTGATAGATCAAGACTAAATCTGGTGTGTTTAAATCTTTGGAAATTAAATTCACAAATAAAGATATTGTAATTGTCCTTGAATCCTTGAATGAACAAATTAAGATTCACCAGAAGTAGATTGCTTTTGCAATACTCAAATCATACTAATTTTACTTGAAATTCCATGATAATTTACTGTTTAAGGGGGATGAAGTCTTTGAAATAAAAACACTGAAAAACAACCAATATATAGAATACATCTCCTCTAAGACTGACTTTCTGGAAAGCCAAATTATACATGTATTTATTTGTCAGCAGTTGTGACAAGAGGCATTTAAAATCTGTGGTTACCTGAACAGGTGGCTGTGCTGCTGGACAGTTATTTAAAAGTCTTTGATTGGTTCACCAAATAAATGACAAACTGGTCCCTTCTAACGAGTGTTGATGGACATTATGGGCAGTCGCCAAAACAAAGAAAAAAGAATAACAATAATGAATATGCATTATACATCATAGATATATGTTTGCCAAGAACTATGAAATTACATAAAAAATAGTGCAAGAACAACAACATGAGGATAATAGTTGTAAATCCACATTCTAAAGGTTATTACACATCAGGAAAATAAAAGTAGATGGTTTTAGAAAGGTACCTTGTACATTGCTCATCACTGTATGCTCTCAGTTATTATTATTATTATTATTATTGTATTGTGAGAATAAAGAGTTAATTCTAGAAAACATAATGGCTTCCAGACAACAAATTCATCTTTTTGACAAAGTGTGGTCGTTAATGTGACGTTGCTCACTGACGGGTTTTAAAAAGCTTATGACTTTCCAGAATTTCACCTTTGGTGTATAAAAAGTTCTATTTAACAAAAGGGTAAACCTTTAAAAATAAATCATTACTAAAAACAAATCTGGTAATATATTCATTAAGATTTGTTTCACAAACCATCCTGTTGAACTACAGGAATATTTCCCATTTGTTTTTCCAACTATGTTTTATGCTATTTTTTATGTCTTGTGGAAACGTCTGTATGTTTTAATGTTTATGAGTCATCTACTGCAAAACAAATTCACCCTTGGGTTTGAATTGAATAAAGTCTTCTGATCTGACCTTGAACGAGTCACTGGCACTGAATGATCACAGGAAACATCTGTACTCATCTTTGTGATGGAGTTGTAATGTCTCTTCCACTTCACAAATAAACACGTGCATCTGTGGAATGAAAACAAAGAATAAACATTACAGAATTCTATATATTTCCCAGTGAGCTATTTGTCTATTTTTCTCTATTGATAATTGAACTGCAGAGAAGGGTCAATTATGGAGAGTAAAACTGTTAACTTGGATACAAAACATGTAGTCAGGGTGCAAACAAATACAATTTTTTTCTCAGTGTAGTCCAAATCTTATCCCACATTGTAAACCTTAGTTTTTTTTATTCCTACGTTTATTTATCCAATGTGCGCCTTCTCCTTCTTTATTCACGGCAATGAACTGAAAAAAGAGGGAGGTCTTACTCACGTTTTCTGTGCAAGACGTCATGCCGCAGCGTCTGTAGTTTACGTAAGACTGCATTTCCCAGAACCCTCAATCATACTCAACGTTGGTCAATAAGGAATTCTAGTTTTTGTGTTCATTGTAGTCCAACTGAGTTTAACTCTGACGTTACACCAGTTTGTAAAATAGTGTAGATTTCACGAGTTTTGTCGGATTACGACCCAGCGGCAGGACAAACAAAGTTTCTTAGACGCTGAGTAATGATGAGAAAACTATCCACAACGTAATGAACTGAGCTCACTAGCTTGTCGGCTAATGCTAGCTCAACTAGCTAGCCCAACTTCCCACACCGACGATGTCCAGTCTTCCCCAAAATAACTTAAAAGAACAACTGGCGAGGCACAACAATGCTGCTCAAAGCAAGTTATCACTGGCTAAACCCAAAACGGGGTAAGTGAAGTTAAATGACGACAGCGAGGAGACTAGCTTGTCAAAGTGGTGCTGCGTGATGAAAACATCTCAATGTCCAGATAAGAAATGAATAATATTCACCGAGGTGCGAAACCTTTTATCCAACTTGAATGCTTTTATTTTTTGGGCAATAAGATTCTAAATCTTATAACATTAAACAATCATGATTTTTGTTGAACAAGACAGTTTCAAAACTTAAAAAGTCATAATTTAAAACTTTAATCGATCCATCAGAAACATTTAATCTAAGAGATTAAAAAACAACAACTGAGAAGACTACGTAGACGTAAAGATGACGTCATGATCGAAAGGACTTTTTGGGAAAAGCCTGGTGCACTTTTACCGCTAAATGATTAGATAAGACATATTTGATCCTCATGTTCGAAAAATAACAAGAACTGACTAAATAATTGGTTGATATCTATTTATGAAGTTATAAATAATGCCTTTATCTTATTTTCACTTTATATTTCACATGCTCATGTGTTGTTCGTTGTATTTCAGGGCTTTCTTGTTCAAAAAGAAATCAACATCAGGTACAACAAAAGTGGAATACCCGACCAAGGTAAATGTTTTGGCAAACAGGAACGTCAATGTCCCTAAGAACAGTTTGGTGACTAAACCTTCTTTGACATTTTCAAATAAGCTTGAAAGACCACAAAAGTCCAAAATCAGCAACTTCTTCCCCGTAAGTTCAAAATTCATATCAGAGTCCATCAGTCCAGCAGGTAGCTCCTCTTCATCATGTCTGACTCCTGCTGCAAAGTTTGATAGAAAACCTGTCAGTCCAGTGAGTCATCACAGTCAGATCGATTCCACACATCTGGATGTATCTGGATTCCCACTGGATGACTGGGATGATTTTGACGACTTTGAAACGCCCATCAGAACAAAAAATGACTCATTCAGCTCAGACAAATCGGGGAAGATCACCCAACCACCATCATCTGCAGATGAGGAACTCCTGGAATCATCAGAGAAACAAAGCAATGCTGAATGGCCTGAGAAATCCACGTTAAGCAGCTGGAATAATGACCAAATTTGTGGAGAGAAGGAGGAAACTGAGAAAAGTGTTGCTAAAAACGCTGGAACTAGTTTGTTTCAACAACCAGACGAGTGTGTGGTGGAGGACTCTCCTGTTAAAAAGACCAGGAGACGATGTCCTCCTCCACATATAACATCTGTTTTGAGTGACAGCGACGAGGAAATCCCTGCCAAGTCTGAGCTTTCTGAAGAAAAAACTGGCAAGTGGCTGATTATTTCATTCATTTTCAGTGTAGAAAATACAAATCCTGATCTTTTGAAGCAAATCTAAAAAACAAGCATGTTTTTTATGAAATGCTTCTGTTCCTCTCAGGTGAGAAGAACAAATGGATTGATCCAGATGTCATACAGCTTAATGACAACTCAGAGCCCGAAGATGACCTTGATTACATTCCTCCTTCTCCTGTTCCCGATGAGACGTCTTATATGATCTCAGCACTGGACACAAGGTAGGAGTGGGTCGCTTGTAAAAAAAATTAATAAAAAAAGCTGGTGCATATGGGCCTGCTTTGGTTTTAAGGAGTCGGATCTTGACCAGAAAATTATAATCTGCAAAATATGCTAGGGGACAGTTATGGCCAAGAAAGTGAAGTCGAGTAATATGTTTTATCACCTCAAAATGAAGCACGTTTTGGAATACGCAGAAGGCCAGAAATTGCATCCTCAACAAACACCCGGCGAGTCAAGCGGACAGAAAAAAAAACATGCACAGAGAGCGGCATGATTAAAACACTCGGTCCACGCTACAAGCTGCCTAGCTGCAAGTACTTTAGCCAAACTGAAATTCCCAAAATATACGACAAAGTCCGCCAGCAAGTGGAGAAAGATCTCAGGAGCATAAAACACTACAGACGACTGTTATAATTGTTGCTACTTGTGTTGGAGGTATTCAAAAGAACTCGGCAAAACAAATGTTTGTTTTTATAGAAATAAATCCGGTGAATCAGAAAGTCGTGACATTCCTGTTCAGTCAAACAGCCCTGCTGCGAATCAACCCGAAGCTTCTGATCAACACGAAACCAACAAAACCAGTGAGTTTCACACGTTTTATCTCCTGCTTGTTCCAGGCTCTTTGTTTCTCGTTTTCTGATGTGCTTTAACATTGTCAATAGTTTTGAATAAATGTCTGTTTTCTTTCAGAGGAACAACTCTTTAGTTTAATGGAATCCATATGTGCTCTGGTTGATTCTATCCCTGAACACGAACTGATCGCTTTGTCCTGTGGGAACGAACTGTTGCTGAAGAGAGCTCAGAGGTGTGTTGCTATGGGACCACAGCAGCGTTACTTATTTTATTAAATTTATTCATAGTGTGACTGCATCCATTTTCTTCCTTTAACAGGAAAAGGATTATTGCTTCTGGTGGGGACTCTTTGTTTCGGATGCAGCAGCCAGACAGCACAGTGATTTCTGATCTCAGCTTTAAAGAAACATCTTCTAGCTGTGGTGCTTCTAGCAGCTCAGTGCCTGTGGACTCCAAGAAGCCTCTGCAGTCCAGGAGATCCTCCATCATCTTTGTGGACTCTGATTATTTAAAACCCCAGAACAACAACAGAACAGTATGTGTGGAAAATCTGAGTATTTGTGACTCTCCATCAGCCCAAAACTTCACAAAACCACATTTCAGTCCTTCTAGTTTAGATGTTATTGATGCAGATCTCTCCTTCTCCTCTAACAAGTCTGGAGCTTTTGTGCAAAACAAAGTTGAAACTCCAACTCATACGACCACAGCAGATACTGAAGCAGATGACTTTTACGCTGACGACGATTTTGACATAGATGATTTTAATGATTCTGATATCCCTGATTACTTTGATGAAGGCCAAACTTCATCAGTTTCGAACCAGAACTTCAGCTCTGTAACTACTACAGTTAGAGAAGGGGGACCAAACAAGTCGTCGTGGGAGAAGAAACCAGTGACGCCTCTATCTGCTCCAAAACCCACAAAAATATGTTCACCAGGCAAGTTATCATGGTTTATAAATATCTGAAGGTGACCACTAGATGGCAGTATGTTCTGCTGTAGAAGTTCTATGAGTATTTTTATCATTCTGAATGTTTATTTTTCCAGAACCGACTTTCAGAAACCCGGCTCACGATCGCTTCAGAGGCTTCAACTTCCCTCATTCTCAAGAGATGATGAAGATTTTTCACAAGCGTTTTGGACTTCATCAGTTTAGATTTAACCAACTTGAGGCCATAAACGCTGCTGTTCTGGGAAAAGATGCCTTCGTTTTGATGCCCACAGGTCTGTAGATAAACAAAATAAACAGTCAGTGTTGTAAAATGTGAAATAAATCAAAAAGGCTACGTAGACATAAATAGTTTAATATCACCTGTAACGGCTACCAGGGTTAGGGTCATGACCCCGCTTTGGGTCACGAAACACCAAGTAGAAGTCTTAAAATAACCCCAGAATCCATTTAAATTCAAGCTTTTTTTAACAGCAATTTTTACAAAGGATTAAAAAAGATTTTTGGGACTGTTTGTTATGTCATTGAGTATTTGTTTAAATGGTTATTTGCAGAGTTAATTTCTAATACCAGGATTGTTTGATCTGTTGAGTAACATTCAAGTAGAAAAGAAACCGATAAAATTAGGATTTTACCTTTTTAAAAAAATCACAATATGATATTTTAACCAAATTACCACACGACAACATGATGTTTGTTAGAATTAAATGAGAAAATCATTCAGTTCACGACTTTTTAAGCTGAAACATTCAGTGACCCCTGAGTTCCACATTTTAAAATAAAACAATCATTATAGATAAATGTTTAATGCAACTTTTTAACAACTGATGTGACGATGTTTCAGCCTTCAAACTGATGTTTGTGTTCAGGTGGAGGTAAAAGTTTGTGCTACCAGCTTCCTGCTTGTCTCTCACCCGGAGTCACAGTTGTTGTTTCTCCACTGAAATCACTCATCGTAGACCAGATTCAGAAGCTCACCACCCTGGATGTAAGTTAGATGGAAAATTCAGAGTTTTTAGAAATGAAAACTAGTTAGTGGTAATATTAAATGATTTTTTTTATTGTCTGTATTTCAGATTCCAGCAACGAGTCTGTCTGGTGATAAAAGTGACAGCGAAGCAGGAAGGATTTACATGCAGCTTTCCAGGAAGGACCCCGTCGTTAAACTGCTGTACGTCACACCGGAGAAGGTGCGTTTTACTGTCGTAACTTTAAAGTGTTTTTTTAATTAAACACCTCAGTGTCGATTCATCTTCTTTCCTCCTGCAAGGTGAGTGCAAGCAACAGGTTAATCTCCGCCCTCCAGAACCTGTATGAGCGAGAGCTTCTAGCCCGCTTTGTCATCGACGAGGCGCACTGCGTCAGTCAGGTGTGTTACTCCGCTCTGATTTGTACACAGTTTGCAGCAGGCTTTTATTTTGTTAGATTATGTTTGTGAATCATTTCAAATTCCTTCAAACGTTTTAGTGGGGTCACGATTTCCGTCCAGACTACAAGAGGCTGCATGAGCTGCGTCAGAAGTTCCCCAACGTACCGATGATGGCTCTGACAGCCACCGCCACCCCCCGCGTGCAGAAAGACATCCTCAACCAGCTCAACATGACTCACCCTGAAGTGTACGGCTTTCCTTCCACTCCTAATGCTGACCTCAGCTGTCCAAAAGAATCCTGCACTTTACTCCTTTTTTTTTTTATTTGTTTTCAGATTTACGATGAGCTTCAACAGAGTAAACCTCAAGTACGCTGTGCTGCCCAAAAAACCCAAAAAGGTTGACGAGGACTGCATCGGCTGGATCAAGAAACATTATCCACGTAAATACACACATGACTTTTAACTCTTTTTGTAAAACTGGGTTGAATTTTTCCTTCTTAAGACATAAACTGGAGTTAGAGTTAAATACCAGGTTTTAAACGTCTCACTGGGAGAAATCTTGTCTTGATGTATTGTCTGTGTGCATCAGGTGACTCCGGCATCGTGTACTGTCTGTCTCGTAACGACTGCGATGCCATGGCAGAAAGCCTGCAGAGAGCCGGGATACTGGCCCTGTCGTATCACGCCGGACTGAGTGATAGAGAGAGAGAGTTTGTGCAGAGCAAATGGATCAATCAAGATGGCTGCCAGGTCAGATCATTCATGAACATTTACCAGCAATCTTGTTCAGTGGGTTAAAATTCTTATCTGAATCTCTATTGTTCTGTTTTCCAGGTCATCTGTGCCACCATAGCCTTCGGTATGGGTATCGATAAGCCTGACGTGCGCTACGTGATCCACGCCAGTCTGCCTAAATCTATGGAAGGATATTATCAGGAGTCAGGAAGAGCTGGACGGGATGGAGAAATCTCTCACTGCGTCCTGTTTTACTCCTACACAGATGTCCATCGGATCAAGAGGATCATCAGCAGTATGTCACACAAAAAATAACAAGAACAGGAAGTGGTGTTGACGTCTCTCTGTCCCGTCCGTAAAACTTGTTTTTTCCTGGCAGTGGACAAAGATGGCGACAGACACACCAAGGCGACTCACTACAGCAACTTACACAGCATGGTGCACTTCTGCGAGAACGTGATGGAGTGCAGAAGAATTCAGCTGCTCGCGTATTTCGGCGAGTTGAAGTTCAACAGAAGCTTCTGTAAGGAGCATCCAGACGTCAGCTGTGATAACTGCTCCAAACCCAACGTGAGGATCTTTATCTATCTGTCTGATGTCGAACCGTCCGCTTCAGCGGAACGTCTGAACATTGTTTGTGTTTCTGCAGCAATATAAGATGAGGAACGTGACCGAAGATGTGAAGAAGATCGTGAGGTTCGTCCAGGAGAACTGCGAGAAAGTCGGATCAAAGTTTGGCAAGACGTCCCAGCAGAGCCGTCTGACGCTGAACATGCTGGTGGACATCTTCATAGGTACCTTCATCCGTCCCAACAAGTCAACAGCTGCGATATTTTCTATATTAAAAGCTGAAACTCGTTTCATTTAGGAGCCAAATCTGCCAAGTTACAGACGGGAATGTTTGGGATGGGAGCAGCTTACTCTCGACACAATGCAGACCGTCTTTTTAAGAAGCTGGTTCTGGACAACATCCTGGTTGAGGATCTCTACATCACCAACAACGGCCAGGCTGTGTCCTACATCTCCGCTGGACCGAAAGCCATGAATGTTCTGTCTGGGCACATGCAGGTAACTAAAGGCGCAGACAGACGGTATTAATTCATCACACTTCTTTTCTTCTTCATCAACTAGTGAAACTTTCATCGTGAGGAGATTTTATAGAAAATGTACTTTTCCCACTAGAAAATACTTTTTTTGTTTACGGCAGCATGAAGATGTATTTATTAATTATTTTTGTGACATTCAGGTGGATTTCTACGAGACTGAGAGCGCGTCCAGCATCAGGAAACAGAAAACGGTTGCTAAGAGCATCTCAAAGAGGGAGGAGATGGTTCAGGAGTGTCTGAAGGAGCTGATCGATCTGTGCAAGCAGCTCGGCAAAGCGTTCGGGCTTCACTACTACAACATCTTCTCCACCGCCACCTTGAAGAAGATCGCTGGTAAAGTTTGAAGCTATATGTACGTTTAGTTGCAGTTTATTGTTTTATATATAATTTGGTGTTTTCCATTCAGAGAGACTTTCTGCTGACCCTGAAGTCCTGCTACAGATTGATGGTGTGACGGAGGACAAACTGGAGAAATATGGAGCTGAAGTTATTCAAGTGCTGCAGAAATACTCTGAGTGGCAGCTGCCTGGTAAGCAACCCAGCATGCATCACTTCCCCTCCCCATGCAGCTACATATTGTAGCATTGACGTTTATGGCCTGTGTAGCAGAGGAGCAGACTGAGAGCGTTGGAGACGGGTGGATAGATACGACACGAGGCCGTGATGACGACGACGAGTCCGAGTCCTCTACCTACTTCTGTCACGCGGCTAAGGGACAGAAGAGAAAGAAAGCTCCGTTCTTCAAGTATTCAAAGAAGAGAAAAAAATACTCCAACACAAGCTCCGCCTCTAAGGGGTCTGTAGAGCGTCTCACTTTGTTGGAAACATGGTCAGAAACAAGCGACTTGTTTGAATTAATCACCTGCCTTTTTTCTTTATGGTTGTAGTCGTGGCAACAGCAGCAACAGTTCATGGTCAGCCAGCTCCAGAGGTGGATCTCAAAGTGCAGGTCGGGGGTCCGGGAGCTCATCAGCAGGCAGGAGACCAGGATTCCTGTCTGCCCCGATGCCTCAAAGCAACCGTCCCTTTTTAAAACCTTCATTTTCACACATGAGCTGAAGGATGTTTCAATCTGGATCTGCAAACGTCTTCCACTACATCATCTAACCAGTCGTTCACTTCTCTAAATAAGTTCATGGTTTTCTGCTAAAACTAAAAGTTGAATCTGTTCAGCTGCTGCTGCTCTGTAAAGTCTTAGTGATTGTTTTAAATATTGTAAAATGTATAAACCACTTCATCGATCTTTTACACTTTTTTTTTTATATTTAAATAAAATATTTCTTCAAATGTCTTCATTTAGTCGAGATAGAAAAACCACAAAAGCAATTTTTTTTAAATGAATGTTTATTTCAAGTTTGAATAGTTTTCTTTAATGGCACCAGTTACAAGGGACTACTGGAGAGAAACAAATTCTACTGACTTGTACAGATAGTTGCCTACAGTACAAACGGGTTTGGAATGGATCAGACTCAACAAGAACTGGATTTGGCACATGGATTTCTATAGATATTTATCAAATATTTTTGTATATTCAACGCAGTTAAACAACAAAACTGATCTGAGGATTTTACAAGCTGACAACATCAACACAACCACCGGACATGGAGATGCACGAGGCGTGTGCAGCGTTGTGTGAGGGGTCTTTCTGCTCAGATATAATACTAAAGATGATCATTTGTCTTGTTTACCAGTGACAAAACATTTTATCTGCATAAATCTAACAAAGACTCAGCCGATTGTGAATTAACCAGTTTGGTTATTTGGGTTGACGTTATTTATACAATTAGCAGTGACTGTTAATTTATGGTTTTAAAGTGACAAAACGAAGAGCTCAAATTCAGCAGGAAAAAAAATATTGCAAAATACAACCTTAATAATAAAAATAGCTTGTTAAAGCAGCATGAAGATGTAATCAATCCTACAGATGTTCCTTATTAAGATTCATCTTCCTGTATATTTAAATATTTGAAGCGAAACCACTCATTTATCTTCCAGTGTGCGACAACAGCAAGTACCGGTGAGACAATTAGAAATAAATTAGATTTAAACATGTAAACATGACATCTTCACACGCTATTCTTCCTCTTCACCTCTGATATGAAGATGCAGAACTCTGTAGCACGAAGGGATGTTGGTTTCTAGTTTGAATTTTAGACACTTTGGTTATTGTAGATTAGGTTGCAGGCACAAGGAGCAATATGTCACTGAAAGAAGCAGCAAAAAGCAGAACAAACATCCACACGAGGTCTGAAAGAAAAATGGATTGTTATAAAATCTTACTGAAAGCAGGGATGATCACATCATTGTCATTTCAAGCACAGCAGCAATTCAGTCGGTGCTTTTCTACAGACAGGACAGATTCGAACAATCAAACATTATTCAACATTTGTAAGTCACATATTTTTCCCCTCCTAACATCTGGTTATTGCTCCTTGAATAATGCTGCTTTGTTTTGAAAGTGTTGCATGTTCAGAGAGAGACCACTGAAGCTACATAGTGCTGATCGATTTCAGAAAAGAGAGCTCGGCTTCTCTCACCTCAGTGAAAAATATGATACATATAATTACACCTCAAAATATATGAACCGACCCACCAGAATCCACCTGTTGTTGGGAACATGTGCTTTAAGTTTGCTGTTTACTTGATGACTCTTTTACGAGTGGTGCTCAGCTGTTTGTTCTGTCACACTGCCTTCAGAGAGATAATGAGCTACAGCGGTGGATCCAGCCACAACACCAAAGTACATGCTACCCTGTGGTCAGGACTAGAACTTCTCCAGGAACTGATGGGCTCAGATTACACAGGAGCAAAACTGGAAAGTAGCACCATCAGGCCGTTAGTCAGCAGCAGCAGGGGAGAACTGAAGAAAACAAAAACTGTACAGTTTTGAGATGAACAAGCATCAACATGCTCACTGCACCAACCAATATGTTTCATTTAAAAATCCACCGCTATCATCTCAAATCTTGTTTTCATTTATATTAAATACAACTCAAACCTACATGTGCACATGCTAAATCATTTTTTTAAAAAACAGATTTTACCCAGAATCCAACAGCCATGACAGTTATTGCTCCCTGGAAAGAGTCCAGAGCCTGTATCTTCATAATGAAGCAGCTGAATGACTGGCTATTTTTGTTGTTGTTCATTTTACTGTATAATGTTTATTTATGTAAATAGAAGCTAGTTTATTTTCATTATTTTCATTCATTCTAATCCATGTCTTGTCAAACTGAGAGTTCAGATCTTCTGAGATGAGTTTCTGTGGCAAGAATATGAGCATTATGTTAAATCTTTAAAGAGGAATCTATAACAAGTAAGATATTAATTTTTCATAACGTTATTTTTTTTTTCCCCTTCCACAGAACCATCAAATGATCTCAACTCCCTCTTTAAGCCACGAGTCACTTGTTTTGTTTTTGACTTAAATTAGTCGACGTGTTGAGAGATGAAAATGTGTTTTTGGGATTATTGTTTCGGGCGATTCGGGTTTTATTTGCTGGGAGTTATTAAAAACACAGACGTCTGACTGATGGCAGCATGATGGGAGGGTGAGTCTGGATAAGCCCTGTTTTTTTAAACCATTTCCAGATTTCTGTAAATGCCTTTGACCTCACTTCAAACGCAGCACTAAAAAACATAGAATTTAATCTTCAATAACAAAATAACATTTCAGTTCTGTTAAAATATACATGAAAAAAACTGTAAATATATATGTGTATATATATATATATATATATAATAGGAAACAAACTAATTTGTACAAAACGTACAGCATTACTCTTAATCTAGCAGTTATAATAATATGATACATATATAAGGAAAAAAGGTTGATATGAAACCAAAATAGATCAAACTTTTTCCATAAAAAGAAGAAACTGAAATTCATTGAATTTCAATTGGATGAAAATGAAAACTGGAGAACTGAGTTTAATCAGAGTACCTAATTACTAAGTTCACATCAGTATCTATTCTATTATCTATTGGTGCCAGTGAATCGTTGCTCATCTCTAACTGAATCAGACACTACTGGGTCACATGACACTTCTGCTTTATCTCTTATAAAATGTTTTTAAAAACCTAGTTTGAT
Source organism: Pachypanchax playfairii (assembly GCA_006937955.1). Taxonomy (NCBI): domain Eukaryota; kingdom Metazoa; phylum Chordata; class Actinopteri; order Cyprinodontiformes; family Aplocheilidae; genus Pachypanchax; species Pachypanchax playfairii. The sequence continues at coordinate 1,213,498 of SSNP01000085.1, forward strand.
CACCATCGGATGAGCTTGTGTAACACTGTATCCTAACAATCTTAAATAAGCAAAGAAAAAACATTTGAAACAGTCATAAACATATTTTCTTTAAAAAAAAAAAAAGGCATTTGGTAATCGACCTATCTGGTTGTCCTTTCATGAACTTTTCTATTTTTCCCTTTTTTTTTCCCTCACGCTGCTCTTTTTGTTTATACTGAGGTCAACATGCTGCCTGACTGAGAGGATTCAGCATCAAAAGATACGACTTTAACTCCTTTTTGACTCATAATTTAACACATTTCCATCTATTCCAAGACAAATCAACTTCCCTGATTACCATTTAATAACTCCTTCTCTTGCTTAAATACGTATAAACTATAAAGTTCATTCATAGCAAATTAAAAGAAAAAAATGCATCCGTTCCTGTGAAGTTTGAAACTCAGTTCTTTGATCTTTATTAGTTGTTTTTAACTGGGTTTTTAAAAAATTCCTGAAATGCAGAGAAGAACCGAGGAGAAATAAGTACGTGGTTCTTTAGGTGGAGAAATGTCCAGAGTTTTGAAGGTGGAAAATGAGGGAAGCAGCGTTTATGGTAGGGATAAAGCTGCCCTGTATCTCTCCAGAGTCTTTAACATCTTAGAAATGCCCCCACCCACCCCACCCTTCTCCCCCCCGACTCTACAGCTGCAGTCTCATTTGTCAATGAGCAGACCGCCAATCCAGCGGAGCTTGCAGGCAAACCACCGCCTGAGGGGACAAAAGTATTCGAAATGAAACTGTTCAAACTCGGGGGTCTGACGGATGTCGCTTAAAAATGCGATGTCAAGGTCCGACTCGGTGAGGATGATGAGGAGGAGGAGCAGGACGAAAAGGAGTCCAATGGTCACGAGGAGCAAACGGAGGACACTTAAAACAAACTTATTCACCTGTTCCACCTCGCTGAGTGACGAGTCCACCCCCGCTCCATCCTTCATAGATCTGCTGTCAACCCCCCACCCTTCATGCGTCGGGGTCCCCGCCTCGGACTCCCTCTCTTCCTCGATGCTGCAGGGTGCTCCGTTGATTTGGCGTGAGACAGCCAGCTCCATGCTGTGCTCAGCCACCGGCGTGGGAAGAACACTGTCAGAGGGGCTGTAGGCCTCGTCCGAGATGACCGCCTCGCCGGCGTCTGTGACCTGACTCCTCGAGCGCGGCATGAACGATTCCCCGTGGGACACCGAACGCACCGGCGTGGAGTGGGCGCTGTCACGCAGGGACTCCAAACCTGGTCCACACAGACAGATGAAAGAGAAGAAAGCAACAGCATCACACACATCGTTTGGTTTGGTTTCACATTACTGGTGAAGATTTGAGGCCGCGTTCATGAAGGTTCAGAAACAGTCAAAAGGATTCCTAAAAAAGTTCTGATAAGAACTATTAGACTTAAAGAATTTATAGAAGTTTTTTTTTTAAAAAGTGGATTAGGAAGCATATTAATGAGAAGATGTTATCGACTCCACTAAGTATAAAAGATTCACATTTAGGAAAGAGTGCGACATGAAATCTGCTTTATCACTGAATCCCCTCTATTAAAAGATTTGGTTACATATAAACAATGAATTTTTGAATTTCATGTGTCAGAATAAAAGTCTGGAACAAAACATTTTAACATTCCCTGCTCAGTTTTTCCTCTTGCTGCCCTGCCTGTGCATAAACTCATGATTTGCCTTTTAATAGCTTTTATCCTTAAACATATACATTAAATATGTAACGCAGGTCTGAGTCAGAATAACATGGCTGACGACACCTGAGAATGCATCAGTACCACTGTTGAATTATAGCCTTTTGGTTTCATGGTGTTTCGGGTTAAAGTCATTCATTCTCATTATTGTTGCTGTATTCTTTATTGGACTCAGTTTCTGCACCTTTGCTTGATATTTTATACACAAATGCACAAATACTGACTTTAAACACTGGCTTTAAGGACACTGTCACTAAAAAAGGTTTAAAAACAAGAACAAAGAAGGAAACGTATGATATTCTTAAATAATATGGCAATAAAATGTCCTCAAGTCAAAGATAAAGCGCTAAAGAAAGATGGTCGTTCAGCCAGTGATGCCTCGATGTCTCAGGTCAGTCTTTAAAGTTTCACACAATCCTGCCAGTAAACCTTCAGCACATGCCTGAGATACACGTACATACAGTGTTTATTCTGCTGCAGAGGCAAACGAGAGACGCTCTCTACAGTAAAGATGAGCTGTAGCTGAGCACATTGCTGACGCCGTCACATTCTCAAAGCAGCAACATTACCCCTTCCCTTTAAAGAGGAGGGATTAACATTAAGCATCTGGTGAGAGAGCAAATCAGGAAAAAGGGAGTTTAATTTGTAGGAAAAGTGGGGCAGATTATGTCCAACACCTAATCCTCGGCTGATGTGAAGCGGCTGTCAAGTAAGAAAGCTACAAGAATGTCAGCACTCATCTGAACTCAAGAGTAGCTCGGACTTATCTTATTCTGCTTTTTTTCTTTAAAAAAAAAAATCAAAGCAGTAAAAGGAAATTGTTTTGACTTCCGAAAAAGAAAACTCCTCCAGTAAATAACCAAAATGAAACCAAAAGCTTTTAACTAAAACCAGCAACATGGAAAAAAAATCTAAAAGCTCCTGGAAACCAGGAAGCGCAGACAACAGGATTTGTTTCACCATCAATAAGCCACAGACTGCTTTAAATGAATAAAATCATCTTCCATGTCAAGTCTACTCTTGTTGCCTCTGTAATGAGTTTACCTCGAGGGTTGCTGGGTTGAACGCAGGGCAGTGGAGCACCAGGAAGTGGACTGGATCTGGCGGATTCCTGCTGCCCCATAAGGGAAGGATAGAGGGGCAAAACGCCCAGGGCCTTCCCCAACATACGAGGCCCCAGACTCAGCACGCGTACCTTCACATCCCGGTAGCAGTGGTTGATCATACGCAGGTGAACGTTCACCCGCGTGGTGATGCGGATCAGACACTTTACCATGGCTGCACGTGCCTATCCTGTCCTTGGGGGCCCTGTTCAGAGTCTATGGGCCACTGGTTAGTCACTGAGTTGCTGTTTGCAGAGGTGAAACAGCAGCTTTCTGCAGGCAGGGCTTCGATCACCAACATTAGCCTCCTGGCTTGGCCCCACCCAGGTCAGTGACATACATGGAGCAGAAGACCTGAGTTATTTTCGGCTGGAGTATTAATACCACCCTAAGACATGCAGTCAGCACACACAGAGGGTGGGAAAGTCTTATAACTCTCTCCAATACGCAGCAAAAGCCTTAAAATATACACAAAGCACCTGCTGCTGACCTCCATTCATCTCAGTGTACAAAGAGTATAAACATGAAAAACAGCTTTCAGTGTTTCACCTGAAGGCAAACAGACGAGCTGCAGACCTGCTGAGTTCATCTCACTGACACAAGCACTGAGACCGACTGTTCTTTTCTGGGCTGAGAGCTCACATGTGACCCAAACAAGAGACTTGTGTGCAGCATAAACAGAATGAGACATACAACGCTCTGCTGGACCGAGCCAGACTGACTGACACACACACCTGCAGCAAGCCTCACCCACATGGTGTTAGTTTCAAATCCTGTGTGAGAGAGAGTGAATTATTCACCAGGGGAAGATTTATACAAACTAGTTCATCAGAAACTTTTTCTGAAAATCTTTTGGAATATTTAAAATCGATGAGTAGGGAGTTCTGCTTGTGGATCTTTTGGACTGTTAAATTCCTGCACAGCTGAGCTGAATGTGAGTTCTTACCCTCCATGATTGAAATGTGCACAGCTCTCCGACGCGTGCGCGGTACACTGCTGAGTCGAGGCCCGTGGGTGATAGACGGACAACTTCTACTGGGCACGAGGCCAGCTCTGCGAAGAAAGACAGAAATGTATAAATTATTATATTATTAATAATTATTATTATATAAACACAGTAGATTTGATGTGAAAGACGTCTGTTTCTCACTCTACCTATGTATTTCTGGAGGTTCACGTTTAATTTTGGCACTATGCTCCATCACCTCTTTAGCCACTCGTCCGCTGTAAAACACAGAAACAACATTAAGGATGTGTTATACACACACACACACACACACACAAGTGTGTTTTGTTATCCTTATGGGGACCGTCCATTGACTTCCATTGATTTTAGTAACTAGATTTATACCTAACCCAAACCCTTTTACTAACCTTAACCATTACTGATGTATAACTAACCCTAAGACTAACTAAAACTCTATTCACACCATACCTATAAACCTAACCCCTAACCCTAAAAAGGGGATTCCCCCCCATGGGGACCAGGCTTCGGTCCCCACAAGAACCCTCGGACCCCAGAAAGATAGTAAAAGTCAGGAAACTGGTCCTCAGGAGGTCAGAAATACAAGCCCACACACACACACACACACACAAGTGTGTTTTGTTATCCTTATGGGGACCGTCCATTGACTTCCATTGATTTTAGTAACTAGATTTATACCTAACCCAAACCTTTTTACTAACCTTAACCATTACTGATCTATAACTAACGCTAAGACTAACTAAAACTCTATTCACACCATACCTATAAACCTAACCCCTAACCCTAAAAAGGGGATTCCCCCCCATGGGGACCAGGCTTCGGTCCCCACAAGAACCCTCGGACCCCAGAAAGATAGTAAAAGTCAGGAAACTGGTCCTCAGGAGGTCAGAAATACAAGCCCACACACACACACACACACACACACACACACACACAAACAAGTGTGTTTTGTTATCCTTATGGGGACCGTCCATTGACTTCCATTGATTTTAGTAACTAGATTTATACCTAACCCAAACCCTTTTACTAACCTTAACCATTACTGATGTATAACTAACCCTAAGACTAACTAAAACTCTATTCACACCATACCTATAAACCTAACCCCTAACCCTAAAAAGGGGATTCCCCCCCATGGGGACCAGGCTTCGGTCCCCACAAGAACCCTCGGACCCCAGAAAGATAGTAAAAGTCAGGAAACTGGTCCTCAGGAGGTCAGAAATACAAGCCCACACACACACACACACACACACACACACACACACACATCACTGTGGTTTCACTCAGTGCTCTGAGAGTCACTGCAGCAGAGGATTTACAGTCCATGAGCATTCACGATCAAATTAACCTGCCGAATTGAACTCAGTGTAACTGAGTTACCACCAGTCAGACAAACACACACACACACACACACACACACTCTCTCAGGATAACAAATCAAGTCAGTGATTAGATTTCTTCAACACTAGACTCAATCTGTTACTGTAACTGTATTTCCTGACCGTCATGTTTTAAGCTGTGACCTTCATCAGCTTCATGCACCCCAATAGAAGCTAGTTTTTGGTTACTTTGGGTATTTTGTCTCATATTTGTTCTAATTAAATAATGTTTGATGGACCTCAAAAGAGACAGAAGCTGAAATGTGTTGGTCAAACCAGAGGTTTGGATTTTTTTTCAACTTGCGCCAGAAACTGCATGATCACATGATTTAAAAGAGCACACTTGTAGGATTTCTTTCATCCGATATTTAATTTTTTCATTAAAAATAGCTTCAAAAAGCAGAAAAGTTATTCAATTAAAAAAAAGAAAAATAGATTTTTTAATTGAAAAAGATCATTTTATTGTAAAATATTGTTACAGGCCAAACATTGGCAAGTTAAATAATAAGTGATCATGTGATTGCTTCTCTGTGTCCTCCATTTTTCCTTTTGAGGAAGGAGGGTCACATCATGTGTCTCAAATCTCTCAAGACTTTTATTTGCTTGATATTATATGATTATTTTTCAGAGTCCTCCCCTCACTGACTTTCTGCAGGTGAACTCTACCTGTAGCGGAAGCGGCTGCCCTTGAAGAATAAGTTGCTGCTGGAAACTGTGCGAACCTGACTCGACTTCTCAAGCCTGTGTGTAAAAAACAAAAACAATATCAGACGCAGAACACAGACTGTATGTAAAGATGGAAGCTGTGTCTCTATCTGCTCCAGCTGTTCAAATGTAAAACCAAAATATCCAGTTTACAGGCACCGTCATGTTGTATTTTTGGAACCAGAGTCATGGGACATGGCGCTGAAAAACATTAACAAACTACATGCAAAAGATAAATAAATATTAAAAGCACAGCAGGAAGGTAAGAACTACATGAATCAATAGCTGGAACTAATTATCTGATGGTAGTTTTTTTTATCTCAATAAAATTTATTTTCCATGGAGGAGACAGAATTTAAAACATATACAACAAACTGCCACGAGGGGGCGCTCGTTTGATTCCAGTTATTTAGTTTATGGTGCAGAAAGAAACATATTTATATAGAACCCGAAGAATATAATCCTAATATGATATTTCAATTAAAAAGTGAATCATTCCATTTGTTTCCATTTGAAAGATCAAAGCTGAGACAAGAATAAAAAGATATAAAGTCAAACCTTGATTAAATTATGACATTTAATGGGCTGTTATTACATCACCAACATGACTCCGTACAGTTTTCAGGATATTCATACTATCATATTATAAGATTTGCAGCTAATACATGATGCATAATTGTTTTCACATATTACATCTGAACATTCTTCATCAGCTGAGCTGTCATAATTACTCCTCTCTGCCGCTGACTTCAGGCTGCCTGGTTCAGTTAATCATTTCTACTGTGCTAAAGATCAGAGAGGTCTGGGCCATATTTTAGATGGAGCCCAGAACTGCTGGCGGTCTCGTGCTGGTGTGTTCTCATTCACAAAAGGTCAGCAGCACCGCACACCTTGTTTTCCTGCTGATGAAAACAATGTAAACGGACGTAGCAACAAAAGAAACTATAATGTCAGGGTGAAAGAAGCAAATCAGATCTTGAAACTCACTTGTAAAAAGCCTGATTCTCCACACCGCACTTCCAAAGGTGTTTACATGCCTCCGGCGTGGGCGCAAAATACGTCAAGATGATCTTTCTGTCCTGCACAGTGGAAATAAGAGAGCGTGCAGGACAAATTAACAAACCGAGACGCAAATTCTCATGCATTATTCGACAATCAGGGTCACGGAAGCGCATCACGTTCTCACCTCCTTCTGATTTGCATATATGTGGAAAGTCTTGCCTTCGAACTTGAGCTTGGTCACCTCGTTCCTGTCCAAGACACAGCGCCGTGGCAGACAGACGCACATCGAGCAGAAGCAGTAAGAAAGCCACAGTCTCTTTAAATATTCATGACAACCACTTTCAGATCACATAAACAGTCACGACGCTCCATGTTTGTCTGACAAAACAAATTAGTGATAATATTCCCTACAGAGAGACGGAACGCAGGATAAAGGAAACCTGAAGACAAACACACAGCGTAAGGTGTGACAGCAACAGGACGCGTCTCAGTTACTGTAAAACAAACATATTTAATCAGAATAGATTAACTCATTGAAAATAAAGAATCTCATGTAAGAATCTGTGAGTAGTCGAGATCCCCTCTTGTTTTCATCCCTTACTGAGTTCTTCTGTCAATTTAATAGCTGTAATCAGCCATCTGGTCTAACCCCCCCCCCACACTCCACCCCCATAGGCTCCTGACACAGGTAGAGGCAGACGGAGGAACGTTGTTGACTCTTAAACCAGCTGTAGCACATCTAGATTGCCCTAAATGTTGGACATTCATGTCACATCAGATCAATCTGAGGTAGAGCTGCGTTTTCAGAGAAGACATTTGTCTCACCAGTTGAGGAAATGAACTCTCCTGTTTCCCTGAAGAACCACAAAACCGAACGGCGTGAAGGCGAGAAAAGCCGGGTTCCCAGACACGTCCTGAAAAACACGATTATGAGATAAACAACAACATTTAGGTACAAATAAAACATAACCAGACTATTACATGTAGGAATATATGAACTTAAAATAGCACAAACATCCCCACCCCCCCACCTTGCATGGATGTGGATCAACACCATATGTCTCCAACATCTGGGCTTTCTGCAAGAAGTTTCGCTCGGATGTTTCAGGTGTCTGTCCTCTAATGAACAACAAATACTCTAGTTAGGATTAAAACCAGAAAAATCAAACATTAACTATTAATTAGATACATTCATTTGCAAAAAAAAAGAAGCAGGAAAAAAATGTTGAACAAGATGAAACCACTGATCTTAGGTATTTTAGGTTGAGGAAAGGAGTAACCACAAGCAGGCAGCAGAGTGTCATGTTCTGTGTTTTTCTTCTCCAACATCATCATAACTGGATATTGTGTCTCACCTTGTATCATTTATTATTATTATTCAGACCTTTTTTGTCCAGGTTAGCAGTTTAACTTCAAATTGTAAATAACATGAGAAGAAAAAGAGCATCAGTCATATTAGAATTAGAAAATAATCTAGTAAATAAACCCACTTCTTGTACACAAGCTCCTGCCTGAGCTGATAAGTGGACGGAGCAGAAGAGAAGGTTTATTTCTTCTCTCTGATCAGATAACTGACAGTACACAAGTGGTGCTTCATACTAATCCATTATATAAATGTCAAGAGTCGTGTGCTGCATTGTTTATTTCCTGCAGGTTGGTGAAGCACACTTGTTTTCTCTTACATCAGCTCGGTCTTGTGTATGTCGGCAATCCGTCGCTCCAGCTTCTCCGAATGTTTGGGAAAGAACTGGAATTTGGAGCTGTAACCTTCAGGATGCTTTCCAGGGTCGTAATCGCCAATCTCAGCTAGAAGAAGGCAGAAAAAAAAAAAGTTAGCTGACAAACATGAGCGGGGACTGACTAAACAGGGCCAGGATTATCCGTGTTCCTTCACGCCACATTGCACTTCCTCAGATGACCCTGATGCTGATTTCTCTCTGTGAGGAGAAGCTGACTAGGAGGCCAATGTTTAATTTATAAGCCCCTCCTCCTCCGGCGAAACCAGCCTCCCCTCAAACACTGAGCCTTCTGCCTCCTGTGCAACCACACGTCATGCGCGTGGTGTTTGTTTCTGCAGCTGTGTGTGTGGTGAGAGGAGAAAACAACAGATAATCTCACCTGACCTTGCACCAGGACTTTATCATACAGTAAAATATTTGTGGTTTTATTTTAGAGTACTGCAGTCCATAAAAATATGAAAATCGAATGTGTCTTAAAAATTGTGCAAAAACACGAGTGATTTCCAGAATTACTTCAAAATTCTACAGGAAATCTTTTAGCTAGGATGAATAACACGAGAATAACACTGGGACTGAGAGCAATGAGAAGCACAGAGTGGTGCAAGTCATTTCCACCCGTCTCTTCTAGTTACCTTGAAGGATGTATGCAGCCAGCATGGCAGCATCCGAGGTTTTACACAGGAGACGACCGTGGTACAAATCTCTCTTAAGCTGCAGGAAGAGCAGATATCTACAGAGGAGGAAAATTAGGTCCAAATATTCTTGCAGACACATTTCTAAATGAAAACACTGTAACAATGTTGGAGTCACATTCCCTTTGGGTGTTTGAATGTTTTTGTTTGATTTAGTTGAAAAGAGGTTTTGTTTTAGGTTGTAAAGCTTCTCCTCCAGACTAGTTTCAGTCTCACCCAACCACTTAGCTACTGAAACATGGACCTAAATGAGAATATTTATAGTAAAGACAATGATGATGACAGTTGTGCTGACTATTATTTCTCAACTATCATTACTCAGTTTTATTTTTAGGGTTAAGAACCCCACAGTGGAATTACTGAACATCTGCAGGCAGATCCGCTCTGGAAAAGATTTAAACCACCCACAACTTCTTTTTATATATATATATATATATATATATATAAAAAAGCCAGACCTTATTATAATCTTTTAAGTGCATTTCAGGATTTGATAAAGTGTTTTGCTTTGGATTTTGGCAGCTTTTCATACTTATTTTCTGTCCTTTTAAACTGATCATGACATCATATTGTGTAAATTTGTGCTTTAAGAATGAGGAAAGTGAATAAATGGAGGACAAAAGAAGAAGAATCAGACCTAAAAACATCCAAAGTGGAGAAACAGAACAAAGAGGGGGGAAAAAATCCATCAGACGTGATACAGCATCTACGGGTTGCATCATCCTTTATTCAATCATCTGTAGCTGTTTTTAGCTAACAGCTCTTTGGGTATCACCTTGTTGGGGCTAAATTATTATTTTATGTCTGTTACAGGCTCCAGGTCAGTTTGTCCTTCTGCCAAATTGTACGTTTGGAGTTTCAAGTAATTTGCACCCATGTTTTAGGCTACAAAACGGATCTCTCTGCCACAGGTCTCGTACCCACATCCATTATTTTGCTACCATGTCGTACACACCTTTGCAGCCACATCACATTATTGTGCTCATCAACAGATGCTTATTTCTACTGATGTCAGCGTAGTAAATCCTGGCTTTCAGGGTATTAGTCTGAATGTTTTCTCAATAACTTGATCCTAAGCTAGAAGAAATTTTAAAATCCAGTTCTATTTAAATCACATACTAAGATCCCCAAGTAATTATCATGTGCTACGTTGTGTTTCCTCTGTATTTCATCCAGACAGCATCCACTTCAGTGCACTGTCATGAGTCTGTACCTGACACGTGTGTCATGTATGAACTGCAGTGCAGACATTGCGTGTGTCTCAGAGTGAATGATTTAATGAGTACGTGTAGAGTGAAGACAAGAGCAGTTCAATAAATGTAAAAGGAAGCTCATTGTGATTGTGGTCACATGTAGCTTTTGCTTCTGATGATACACATGCAGAAATATTTGGGTATAATAACTGCATGGGAGCAACGTTATCATCACTTTAAACCCAAAACTGGTATAAAATGTCAACTGATAGGCACCAAATGGTGGCACAATTTTGCAGATGGACAAATTGACCCGTAAAATTGCATTATGTTTAATAATTGTCTTCATTTTAATTAAAGACACGGGGCCAATTTATAGCTTTGTGACTGGCTTTATGCAACAAAGAGCCTGAAGTTCCAATGAACACTTTATTTTTGCCAAGTTGTCTGTTATGTCAACACAACACTGGTTCATCCCTTGAGCATGAGAGCCTTTTTAAGCCTGAATGATTGGTGGGTCAGAAGGAAGTGGCTCAAACAAGAACAACATTTCTCTAAAAAGGGTTAGAACTGGAAAGAAGAAAAAACAGCCAAAATCCAAAGAAAAACCTTTAAAGACCTTCACAAAACTTGGATGCTGAGGATTAAGAACTAACAAAATGATGGATAGTTCAAGACTTTTCCACAGTACTGTACAACCCTCACTTTAATGCTTCCATAAAGGATTGATAGGTTATATTTTCATATTTAAAACCAGGTGTAAGCCACATGCACAGAACAGAAATATGTCCTTATTCCTAATCCCTGTTAATCCCGTTCCTAAATATGTAAAAAATACATGTTCTGGACTGTTTTTCCATCAATGAAACAAACTATAAAGAGACCTACATATATTTATCTTACATTTTTGTTTATTTAGCATCTAAATAGTCCCCTCACAATATACTGAGTGTAGTCTGAGCAAATCTAGCAGAATATTTATCCTCTCCTATCCTCTGTGCTCTGACCTCCTCACTGTCATAATCATGCATCACTCTGTCCTCCTGCCTCCCACTTCTTCTTTTCCTTCACACTTTCAATCAGCTCTCCTTGCCCTCCTTTCTCCACTATCCACTCATTTCATTATATCCACTCTACATGTGGTGAACACTGCATCTCATTACATCTCAAAGAACGAGTGGGCTCCTCTCTCTCCCTCTGGTCAATAAATGAAAGCATGAACACACACGGTCACCAGCTGGATGCTCTCAGCATCATTTGAAGCGAGTATTAGTTTGATACTTTTAACAGTTTCTGCAACATATATATATTTTTTAAATCATGTAACATAACTTTGTTTAAGAAGAAAAGGAAAATGAGCATTTTACAGATAAAAAAACTTGAATGAAATTGCTTTTATTGCTCAATCCATTATCTTAGAGCGCTACTAGGAAAGGCTTTTTACATTCCTCGCTTCCTCACAGCTTCATTTAAAAACTGTGTTCCCTGTAATATTTATCATAATGTCTTAGAGTCGAGTACGCTTTTAATTATGAAATGCCCATACATAATGTTTTAGACAGAAAGATGTTTGCTCAGTCCAACACTTTTCCAAACACGTGAAAGTTAAAAATGGCAAAGGTTTTAAAGTTTATGGCAAAGTAAGAAAAAAAAAAAAAAAAAGCATTACATACCGAGTGATTTCCTCCCTGAGAGTAGAAGGATCAGGAGGGTAGAACTTGACTCTCAGACACATTGTAAATGGAGGCTGAGCTACAGGGAACACAGACAGAACACTGAGGGTGTAGAAAACAGAGAAGCATGAGGCGGACAGGAGAGCGCTGACAAACTACATCGCCTTGTTTGGTTTTGGGGGATTTGTTCATAAGGTGCTCATGGTCAGGTTGAAGAACAATATCATGTAAAGTAATAAAGAAACTAACACAAGATGATCAGTGATCTAAAAAAAAGGAGGTTGTTTGATTCTGCATGTTATACGGCCAGGGCCGGTTCTGGGCATGGGCAGACAAGGTAATTGCCTAGGGCGCTCTCTGCTGGAGGGGGCGCCAAATTCTCAATTTTTTATTTTTTTTTGGACACACCATTCAGCTCATGTAAAGAGCAAAATAAGTAATAATTAAATATCTATCTATATATATCATCTCTACTGTTCATTTTAGTATGAATAAAACTTGTTTGCAATGTAATCCAGTTATTGAGTTACGTTGTTTCTGTTCTGGGCAGTAGGGGGCGCCAAAATCCCTTTTCACCTAGGATACCATGCAGCTCAGGGCCGACCCTGTATACGGCCTTAGATAAAGACTGTTTTTAAAAAGCAACATTAAATTGAAAATCATTAAAAATGAAACTAAATAACAAGATGGTGCTTTTTCACATTTACCTTATAAGAAGAAAAACAAGAGAAGAAGCAGAAAGAGAAATAGGGTTCATTGTTATTCAACACCTGTCTGTCCCATTAACATCAGTGTATCATGAAGCTGAGACAAATTACTGCCCCCTAGTGGATGGTTTCAGTAAATGTTTTGAGTCATGCCCTTCCATGTACACGAAATAGGTGTTGCTCAGGCTAAAAAATATAAAAATACACCTACTATCTTTGTTCTATTATATTTAGTTGTAATTGGTAATTTAATATTTAAAACATCATGACTGTGTGTGGGATTTTGAGCCTCTTGTGCACAGACCCTGGTTCCAAAAATACAACATTATATGTCTTCACTTTTGAACAATAAAAGTAGATGCATGTAGCAGTCTTCTTTAAATAAAA